>OY776089.1:14932200-15532200 GCA_963675205.1 Catocala nupta | reverse complement strand
ATTAACGTCGTATATTATGCGGTTAATAACAGCTAAATTCGAGATTATGAATAAACGTCAGTTTGTGAGTTTATTAATGTAAACTGAGAACTGTTTAAAGTTCTTTCTTTCTTCCAGAAATAACAGAATATAATAATAATCTAATTACTTTGGTATTAAATTAATTAAAATATTACCATTTATTATTTACTTACTCGACTAATCCGGATCCCAAACCTAAAGCATAATGTAATTCGAGATACCATCATAGGAATCGAACCTACAATACAGCTCACTACCAAATTCAATCCTACCACCCAATGTGACTCAAATCAGTACGCCATCCGTGCAATAACAGTAAAACGGAATAATAAATACCTATTATATTAATTAGGCCTCCTTAAGAATAGGTAGTCTGTGCAACAGAATACTTCCATCAAAACAAAGAGAGTAGCACAATAAACCAAAACAGCTTCTAACTAGTTGCGCGATATAAACGAGTGGTAAATTAGCTCCTTGAATCTATTCTTGTACTGAAATAAAGCCACTTTCTATCTTTTATTTACTGTCGCACTGCCGAGCCCTTTATCTCACTTGACAAAGAGGCGGGTAATTGCCATTCGTACTGCGCTAGGGATTTCATTAAAACTTGATAAAACAATTTCAATATTAAGGCTAAGTAATAGTGTTTTTGTTACATTAATATATCATTTTAACAAACATATTTATAAATATTCGATAAATATGTATACCGTGATGGAATAGCAGCTTTCACTCTCAGATCGGTAGTCATTTACACGTATTACAGCTTACCTTTAATCTGAACGCATGCAATCGTTTATACGTAATTACCAACATCTTGTCATGTATGTCATGGTATTATGGAAGATTATCACATTAAGTTGAAATTGAAGAATATCATAAGATATTCACTCCAAGGAAAATGGTACACAACTTTATTTTCTTAGACCAGAAATTTACCTCACATTACTCGTGATAAATTAGAATATGTAATTATAACAATTTTATTCGTATCTTACATATAAGCATTACTTAACCTCGCCTGCAGAAATACAAACCTACCAGTATTATTCCAGAGTCGATTGGCGGACATCGAACTATAACGTCGGTATAATAATAGGTGCAACTTTCTTTTGTCCCATCTTGAGTGAACGTTTTGTCGGTACCTAATCGCTCTCCCCTGTGAACTTGAAATGAAGCTATTTCAAATCTGGTACATTCATGAGAATATTTTTATTTGGTATATTATTATTCAAATTTTCGATTGTTCCTTAATGAGGGGATCAAGAAGGTAATAATGGGTAGCGCTTACATTAAACGTGTTTTATAATATGAACCTACAATATTGAAACGATTTGGATATATAACTCTTTAATCTAACCGAGGTGTAACAAAGGACACAATTTAACTTCTAACCGTCTAACAAATAAAGAAACATGACATTACAAAGGGCAACAGTACAATATATACGCAATTTCCTTTTATAAGCATAGCAATCATTACACAACTTAAACTGCAATATTCTCTATCGAATTACATCGACACACAAAAGAACAAAAAGTATATAAACAAAAACATTTTAATTAAATGTTTATTAGTCCACTAGGGACCTAACAAAATAGCGTAGAATCATCTTAAATTCATTAGGGAACGTAAATGATTATTGGTTAATGAAAATTAATCGAAACCACCACGCATCAGGGAGTGAAGGGGTGGTCGGAACAGTGATGTGATGAGCGTTACTAATGCATCTGCGCAGGTAACCGCCACCAACCCTTGGAACTACACCTTATTTATATCTTTTTGTGAAAAACTATTCGTTTAATTCTCTGGATATAACCCCATCCTAATAAAAAATAAACATAAAAAGCATTGTCTGTTTGCAATTTGCAAGCTACTGTGTTCGATAGTATCGTTTAAAACAGACATTGAACTTCAATAGTGTAACGTTGTGTTCGCGCTGACCCGGGACTAACACAATTAGATATACAGCCTGCAGCCGCTTATCATCTTGAGCAAATCGTCGACCGATAGAAAGGGTCTCTGTTGTACTAGTTAGACAGGTGGTGGACTGGTTATCTGTCGGTACATGTTATACGATAATGCCAAATTAAAGTTTACTGGTTCTAATGGTAGTTTTTCTCTCAATAAGGATGTTGTTAGATATAGGCTATAAACTAATAGATAATTACCGATTAGTATGCGATAAAGCAATATATCCCTATAAAATGTATGACATCTCTAATTGTTTTTTCCTATTACTATTATTGTGACTGATTAGTCAATATCATAAATATAACTAAGCAAATGCTAAATTTAGACTCTTAGATCTGTATTCCAAACTCTCATGAAAAAAGTAAAAAATGACAGTCAATTTGCCAGAGTCCTAGTGATACTACTAATTTTCATGCGTTTAGGATGCGTTTCTGCCATACATATGACTGGAATGATCATATAGTTCACAATCAAACTCCTTAATTATATTCGTGACTTACGTGTCTTATGTGTCTCGCACGCATCGCTTAAAGAGGAGAAACGAGGAAAAGAAGCCTTTTTCCTTCTTCTCCTATATACTTCTGATTCTATTGGTAGCGGGTTTAAAGATAATTAAATTTTCCCCGTGTATTCCATCACGGCGATTTCCATGGTCACCATTACTGAAACTGGGTATATGGACTTTACAGCGGTGGGCGAGCGAGTGAAATTAGGCCCATTAAAATATAGTCTTGATAATACAAATAAAATCTATAGTATTTCATACTTACCTACTACTTACTACATGGGACACCCCATGTAGTAAAAATTATTATTTGTATTTATGTGACATGCAGTGAAATGAATTCATACGAAGCTTCCTTGTTCTTTTAAAATATAGATTGCGAATCTTACTTTTATTTTACGCCACGGAAACGTAAATATAGTAAAAATTAATTTTAAAGTCCCTTAATTACCTACAACTTAAAATGATGAACAGTGCTGCAAAAATAAATAGTAGGTACTTTCTTTTAAATGCATACGAAGATGTGCTGTCGTCGCTATAGAGAGATTCAATGCTGATGGTGCTATGTGCGTCTAAGTTGCGAACATTGACGTCACGGCGTGTTTGTCTGCCCATATGCGCACGTGCGTGCGCGCAGGTGACAATAATACTGCGCGCATCTGTGAAGCTTTGTACCTATCTATCGCAGTTTTTTCTGCCGCCATTGATTCATTGTGATACTAAACTGTAACGTCGAGCAGCCGGCTCGGGGCTCTCGCTACGATGTGTGTCATATACGCACAAACAGAAACCAAGTATTGTTATTATTTTTATCACTTTCAAATGACTCCTATAGGTATAATAAACCTCTGTTAACGCAATGTCCGTAATAAATTACCTGTTTAATGCAAACTGTACTTACTGGTTTAACTTAGATCCGCATAGAGACAATCTGTTAATCAAAGAACACATTCATATCGCCAGGAATCCAATTACAATCCACTCCCTCGTCAAGAATGCCGAGTACGGAATACGTTTACAAAATTTAACAAAAACAGGTGGTCAATTATCCTCCATTGCTTACAATTATTACAATTACAATACTTGAGACACATTTTGTGAACAGTTGTTTACTTGGATTTTGTTTGCGTGACAGTCTAGAGATAGTTGTGCTAAGGGCCAGTGTAGCGACCATTTCATATTTGCATATGTCACGAGAAGGCTCCAATCGACTTTGGATCGTACGTGCTTGTGTTAGAGCTTTCGTTATTATAAAAGTAAAGTTTGATAAACAAAGTTATCTGTGTAAAGTGGTACCGCGAGCTTACTCACCGGCTGGCGGCGCACGTGCGCGCGCGCCGCCGCGGCCGCCACTGCGCTAATCGTTCCGAGATTAGTGCCTTAGCTAACAATCATGTCGATAACTTCAAGTGTACACATTATCTTCGACAAGTGCTAATTATATACTGGACCACGTTATTATCAATGTTGCAACTGCATTTCGGCCCTCGCATAGTTGTCTTGAAAAGACTTCAACGAGCCAAACATTTTAAACAAAGAATTTGAAAGTTGGATCGAAACCTCCAATTCGTATAAGTTATTATTAATAAAATATAAAAATAAATACCTTCCATCATTATATAAATAATCAATCTACCTAATTCTTAAACAAACTTAGAGTTCATGTTTTAAACATTTATTGTAGTATTAATGGCAGATACATAATAATTTAATTAAAATTTATCGATATGTTCAATTGTCAATAGTAGTGGCAGCACTAGCGCCGGCGTCTCGGCTCGTAATCGTAAATATCAGACATTTAACACACAGTGGTCTCGCCGGCCGGTGATTATAAATAGATTGTTGCGATACAGACGACGTGTTTACAGCCGGTATCTGTCGATAGCTGATCCAATACCAACAACTAACGTCATGCAATTAACATCGCGGAATGAACGTCGAACCGACAAATAAGCTATGAATGAATCTGACGGCACCAAGCTGCTCAATGAGCTCTCGCCCGCGTACTCCTTACTGCCGGTGCAGCTATGCCGGGCTGCCTGCTGACGCGACGCGACGCCTAGAGCGCAATCAATTCATTACTCATGAACGATATTACCGGCATCCAACTTTGAATATCTAGAATATATATCTACATAACAAAATATATTTTATGTGTTATGAATTTTTGGTGTTCATATATTAGAAGCTACACTGGGCGAACTTACTGGTTCGATAAATAGCGGTCCTATACGTTCTAACTACCTTACCCTACCTAGGATACCATTTGGTCAAATTATTTACGGATTTCATTGAATATACCCGGTGTACTTTAATTTACGTTATAATGAAGTATGCGCTCTGTTTTAGTTAAAATTTTATGATAATTGTCTCTAACTCAGTACTATTTACACATAGCCAATCTTATATATAGCTAAATAAAAAATATTATTTATTAATAACATTGAGTGTTCGTATACATTGCATCGCCATTACCAGCTGCTACTCTGGAACCTTTCAATAGATACTTCGAGATCACACTACTCAATATCATCTAGACTCAATGATTGTTACGTAAAAGTCGATCGTTAGTCTAATTATTATCCGAATCTTGCGATTAAAAAATACATTTTATTTCATCTGTAACCAGTATTGTTTATTGATGTTATTTGTCACCAAATAGCGAACCAATTTCAGTTCTACATCATCGATCATGTGTATAAATTACTTATTATTCATACGCACCGAACAGTTGGTTCATGAAAATTACAATTTACTCTTGCAGCATTTTTATTGTATTTAAATCAATTCAGTACCTACGCACTTTCCTTGATTTTCACTTGATAATACCTAATACTCTTTAAACACACCATACACATCTTTTATTTCTATCAGCTTGATAAATTGCACACATCGATATTACAAGACACCGACAAACATTCTTGCCGCGTCGCCGAGTGTAAAACAGATTCAATTAGGCGCTGTAATCCTGGTCAATTCAATGTCTTCATTGGTTCAGTTCCTCGTCTGACTTGTCAAGTAAGCCGTCTAAGATGAACGTCCATCAAAACCTGTGATTGTCAACTTTAAATCACATAAAAACAGTATATCGTAAATGAAGTGGTGTTTGTAACAATATAGTAACGAGAACAGTCCAGTTAACATGTTCGCTCAGCTATCCGGCTGTCAGCGACAAGAAATAATGATGTACCTACGTATAATATTGCGCATTGCGTGCAGGAAACGATTGTAAGCAATACCATAGCGCTTTAGAGGGTGCAAGTCATGGGGGAAATATGCGCGTTTGACTATAGTGAACTGGTGAAAAATATGATCAGACCAGCAAACATTTGCCAATTGCACATTTCTTATGGTAATGAAAGCACTTTAATTATGTTCAAATAAGACTGTGGCTTAACTATAGCTAACAATGACATAACGACATCTATGATAGCAAAATATATGCTGAACGCTAGATCGACATGGACAAAAATCTTGACAAAATGATGTAGATACACAGAATCGAGAAATAACATTGTGAACGTTTATAAAACACTGCCCGTTAAAATGAAAAACGTTAAACGTTCACAATGTTATTTATAATTATAACAGAACGTTATGGATATACTATACAAAGATAGAGCAATCGTATCCTCCAATAATGACGTGTGCACTAAAATCAAATAAAATATTATTATTTAAAGCATCTTCCATCGAAATGGTGATGAAAATTATGAGTCAAGGTTTATTTTCGTAAAAAAAGTAAGACACTATATGTTTAGTAAGTAAAGCTTTAATAGATAAAACGATTTGAAGTTAATTATTAAAGCTAATAAGTTCACGCTTTAAACTGTCATACACCTACAAATTTTAGGCACTTGGTGTGGCAGATATTTTCGAGTTAGCCTATTACTTGCACCGCAGCGCACGAGTGGAGATCAGATCGGCGGCGGTGGCGGGCGCCGGCAGCCGATTGTTCCACCGGCCTCGTCGCGACGAGCGACGTGTCATCCACTGCTATGTGCTAATAAGATATATTGACATCACTCTCAAGGCTCACCTCCTGTAGCATTCCATTTCTAAACGTAATATAAATCATTAGATAACTCAATCTGGTTCACATAAACGTTGTTTTATTTATACGCTACGTTTTATTATAAACGACATAGTTTTATAACGTCTTACGCCTCTTATTAATGTGGTAATGATATTATTATATTAAACTTTACTTTCTCTATTAGACTTAAAATATATTCATCACATTATTAGCCTTATAAAAGTATAACATTTATTTTTAGGAGACACATGGGCATTGAAGTAAGACACAGCACGAGTGATAGCTCAGATTCCAGAGACTAAAACATCTTCAGCACGAGTATCATGTCGAAAAGTACCGTCAGCGATTGCGTCGTCTTCAAGCCTTGCTGCAATCTTTGTCACTGTCGATATCGCAAGCCAGCTCCAAATCTCTCTAATATTCACAATATTATTGTAAAATTCTTTTGATTTATTTGATGATCTATTTAATAACATTTATAAACTTGTATGTGATGATCATACAGACAATGTATCTTATAGAAAGTGCCCTACAAAAACTAAAATCCGTTATTTTTCTGTAAAACGTGTTTACGGTCAATGTTTCAATAATTGATGTCTTTGAAAGATAGATTTTTTCTAGACCACATCTGTCTACATTAATGAATCATAATGTATCACTTTATAATGTATTATTATGCGGTCTAGGCAATTCAAAACGTCAGTTTACGTGGGACAGTAGATGTTATCTAGCGCGGGAGCGCAGTGTCCGCGGAGACAGCCGCGACTGGCTGACTCGTGAGCGATTGTCGCAGGCCGTGACGCGCGCGCCACCAGCACCGTGTGTCACTGCGCGGGCGCAGCGCCTGGTTAACTAGCACTTGTAAGCTGTAAATTTTGAGCAAATACACAGTCGCACCGACACCACCCCGCTGCCACTTGTTCCATTGTTTGTAATCCGTACAAAATTGCGGAAATATTGTCCAGGCTCATAACAAGTTCTATAACTCTCGTAATATTAATAATAAATTCTGTTATTATTGAGTTTACGTCGTCGCTACCTAGAATTGGTGGGTATAAATAATTGTTTGCAATAGCTGGTTTAGGCAGAAATATTAAAATGTCACAATGTTCTAGACATTAAAGCACTTTACGAGCTCATAAAGTCTACAAGGATTTTAATTCTTAGACATTAGATTTCTTTCGAAATATATTAATGACAACTAAATATTTTTCTAGACATGCGACAAGGATTTATGAAACCACACAAATGTATTCCCCCTACACAGAAAATTAGATATCAGCAGTATGCAATAAAACATTATCTAAATACTTGCCTGTAAACTTCCTCGTAATAGAACTAGTCCAGCTCCGACTGTTACGGTAATTGTACAGGATCAATATCTAGACGAATGTGAATTTCGTAACTCGATTGTGAGGTGGTCAAGTTGATCGATGATGTGTGCGCGTGCGGGCTCCGCTTGTCAATTAGGTTAGCTGAGTTCAGGGCCTGAGCTACGAGTGCTCTTATCTGTGCGCAGGATCTGGCAACGTTTGCGCAACTAAATGTTAAACCTAGAAACACATTATTAAAAAAAACCGTTTTGGCGTACCTAATCTTATTTTCTTAAATCAGTTTTTCAATACAAAAAGCGTAGTAGGTATGTCTGATGTCATGCGGCTCACCATCATACACAAAGCATTCTTGAGCTAACTATTTGCACAAAAACTGGCATGTGCTGACGCACAGGTAGCACGATGCGTACAATGAAATCGATTTTTTATGTCACAAAATAAATAAAAGCCGTTTCCATATAAATTGAAAGGATGCAAAAAAAGTCGTAAAGTAATATCACAGCGACATTCATTCGTCTTTTATAAATGTTAATGAAAATATGTTTACCGCTTAAACTCAAAGCGAAGCATCAAAAGAATGTCATTCCCTCGTTTTCGCTTATGGGATCTCTGGTATATAACTATATCAATTGGCATTTTAGAAATTACTTTATATCGTTTAAAATACAGATTATACATCCGCGATTTCATCAAACTTTATCATAGTTCAAAAGTCTATCCTACGTCATACGTATATCTTCCTAAATCTACATATTATAAACAACCTCCTTCAGCCGAAATATGAAGTTTAGATAAAGTATTATTAGTTATTACTCTTAGACGAGTACATCTTACAATATCAATTGCAGTTTATGCAACTCAGCAGGCAAGCCGCGGCAGCTGCGCGTGCGATTCTTCGCTGACAATGGATCCTTTGCAGGTTGATGCAGCGCTACAAATGGTCTCACTTTCGAAGAAATTCACCTTCGCTCCACCGCATCTCCACGCGAACAATGTGCGATTTGATTGTTAAACGTCGATATTTTTGTCGGATATCTTTCAAATAGACAAAGTCGGACATACAACACGAAATTTATCCATGCATATGTATACGAGTACGTATTTTTGACTCGTCCACGTCATATATTAAATATTGCACTGATTTTAGTTCTCAAGTTGTTTTGGTCATAACAGAGCTGCATGTACGTTCATGTCAAGTATGGAAAATAGGTTATTGCGATGTTCGCAGGCGCCGGGCTTGCAAACTGTCGCCGTCATCATTACCTATGCACAATTGCGAACCTTGAGTGGCTGCGACGATGTTGACGCACGTTATATTGACACCGCGACCTATCTCGCACATCAACAAAGAGCTATAAATGTGAAAGAGATGATTTTGAAAACAATAAAAATATTATAAGATTACTCTAGTGATATTTTCTGCCGATAATAAATTTATTGTGATTGTTAATTCTTAGAACGTTGCACAAGGCGAAGTCAGGCAGGCGTGGTTTAATGTTACTCTTGTGGAAACAGCTGTACGCTCCCCCTTTACCTGGACACCTATGTGCCGAGCACGTGTTGTATGTGCCGTCGCCTCTTAGGTAAATATGATTTGTATTTGAAGTCCTCACATCCGGAGTTGAGCGAGTACCGGCGACTCGCGTACCTACGACTTGATGTTATTTGCATAGATGTACATGTGCGGAGTTGTCGAGCCGTGGACATTGAATATGGAACATTTTGTGTGCCCATTGTGCCGATAACGGATGAAACACACTATTTTAGTAACGTGAAGCAATAGGATATATGTATGTTCATTAAACACACCTGCCGACAACTTCCGACGATTTATTGACATAGCAATGTGATCTGTCCGATTCAACCGTCGCTGTTTAGTTTGGGATCTACCGGCCACTCACTAACAATATTGTACAATATAGGTACATACATATAGAAATATTTATACATAGTTTACAATTTTATTATCTCTAAATCTGACTATATGGTTGGTGTATTGGATACGCACTAGACACTAACGCACATCACTGGATGGGTTTCCAACGAAGAGTGCGAAGGTAGTTGCCCAGAATAATAGAAATATCACGGAATCAGGTAATGGCAAATATTATTTCAGTATTATTCCGGGTCTGGTTTACATACATGCCCGCGATTTTAATATGTGAGTCACACCACCATACATAACATATAAGAATATATTTACCTCACGCGAGATTAATTTGCTTGTGTTTGCGTATGATCGTGAGATCCCGGATCCCGAGTTCAGTTCCGGGTGGGACAGTATTGTTACGATTTTCTAATAGAAAATTCTCTATAACATCATGAATTTTAAAATGTGAGCGGTAGACGGCAATTCACTGGCAACTAAAAAAATAGCAGACAATATATAGTTGTAATACACCTCTGCCTACCTCTATAGAGATGAACAGGCGTTCCTTAACACTTTTTGTTAATGACAGAGTTCAATAACTTTAACCATATTTTATGATGAATGATTCTGCCGCGCTTTAGCAAATCCAGCACATGGAAATAAAAAGGTTGAATCGATTAAAGACGAGTATTGTTCTACGTGTAAATAACGTAAAATGTAACAAAAGGTTTTACGATTACCTGATCAAAATTAAAAAGTAAGGTTTACATTTTATGAATGTCATACTTTCACATATAGCGGATCTGCTACTTTAGAACTGAACAATGCCATTGTCTGCAGTCACAATATATCACAAAATTTGACTTAGAATAGGCGTTTCATCGTACACATTGAAAAATTCGATCGGTAGATAATAAAAGAAACTTGATAAAGAAGTAGTGCATATTTATATTGAATTAATTATAAACCAGTATACATTGTTTGGCGGAATAATGATGGCTGGTTGCGTCGGGAGCTCCCTCTTCAAAAGTCCCAATCGGAAGCTGTGAGCAGGTGTGTTAGATCCGTCTCCAAGATCACACGATGTAGAGCACTTAAAATACGTTACATAAGCATTAATACAAATATTCAATAAATCTTTTTTATTGAATATTCATAAGTTAACGTAAAATTTTAATACTCTCACATGATCAAGTTTTTATTGATACTTTCTTCCCTTTAGGTAAATAATAACAGGTATGTATGGTGATATTACTATTATTAAAGTCTACACAAGTTGAATAAATAATAGATTTTTTTTATCGATATTTAGTAAAAAGAAAGACAAGTTGCTAGGCTTGCTAGGATACGTTGAAAGTATTAGATATTTTACGTCTATCCGAATGTAACATTGAAATAAACTACTGCCAAAGAATTTTAGCGTGGTTTATTTTGTTTAGTATTTAATCACTATTTGTATATAAACTTTACCTGATGATTCAGTTGATTTTCGTTTGCGTATTTCTAATAGCAAATTAAAGGTTTTTTAAATATAATATTATAATTTAAGTAATCACGAAACAGAATTTATGCACTAACATTGTAGGTATGCACATTGCGCACAAGGAATTTGAATTTTGGCATAGTTAAAGTTTACATACAGATGGAGTCAATAAGGCATTTTATTAGATAAATTAATAAAAATATGGTACCTATTATGGTCAAAATTTCGACCCTTAAGCGACAACTAGTAAACAGAAATAGCTAATGATGTCTAACAGCTTCATTTGTTTTATTAACCTTTAATTACCCGAGCTAACTGTAATCACTATTTTCGGTATTAGTGCTTGCATTCAACATCTTAAGCTACGTTTAAAGACAATCTTCAAATCTAGACGGCCGATAGAACTATAGACAGCCGCCTCTATGGAACAAGTCTATATTGAATACGAATATTTCAATACCAAGACTCACTCTTATTAGAAATCGTGGCGTCACTTCTTGTAAGAAGTAAGTATTGACGTTTTTTTAGGATACGTTAACCTAAAAAAACGTTTATATGTGTCGAATAACAACCAATTTTCGTATTCGCCGGATATCGCGTAGATATGCATAATAATGAAATGTTTACGCCAAATGTAAAATAAACGTAAAATAATTCATCTTCTTAAGAAAAAGGACAAAAAAAAATGATTCCTGTTTTATACAGGAATCATTTTTTTTTGTCCTTTTTCGAGCATTACATTAAAATTTTGTTCAAATACACTAATAACTTTTGAGGTGTTTTCCTTGGCTTACTTGGCTAATGCCACTATTTTGTTTATGCCGAGTCAAAGACATTAAAAGCATATACATATATGTAGGTAATAATAGAATACCGCACATCATAATGTGTTACATTGGGCTTTGCAAGTTTGTTGTCAAATAGGATATACATAGTTTTTTGTTATTAGGGCAACGAGGAAGTCTTAAGAAATGTTAATTAAGTATTCTCCGTACACGGTATAACAATAGTTTGTAGTAAGTCACTTAGTGGAATCGCTTCAACCAACCAGATGTGTTACCCTTATACCGGTATTTAAATATATGTAGTGCGCCTCCCCTAACGAATGCATCACTACTTTAACGTACCTACTTAAATAAAAACTGGTTATCGTAGTTACATAAATTATTTGGTATGTCACTAGCCATATATATAACAGATATCTGTTATGCAATGCAAGATATTTAATCAGGTGTCTATCTATATAATATAATATAGCATGGTACATTGTGATTCTTATGCCAGCCATCATAATGAGGCACGACAAGAGCGGTTAGCCTGACAGATTGCCACATCAATGAATTAATTATAGTAATGTCTAACTTTGTCATGTCGAGATTTGAATGCCTACTCATCATAATTGGTATAATTTACCAAATTGATGAAAACTTTTTTCAAATACTTATGATGTTATTGGGTGCACCTGAACTGTCTATAAAATAAAATTAAGTAAAAAGATGTTAATCGTTTAAAATAATCACGTCGTTGCTGGACGCCGCGCCGAGGCGTTTTGACAACTTTTTTGTTATTGCTGATTGCTGACTGTACAGCGTGAAAACAATGTTTAGGATTTTGGCATTGTTTTCACGCTGTACATTAATAAACATAGTAATAAGTAACTATACTTACATTTATTTGGTAAAGAATGGACGATGTACCTGTGTACCTGGATGTTAGGTTTATGCTTTTTAATGACAGCGATGTGTGGAGATTGCCTCGTTAGTCTTGTGGTGTAAGTTTGCGCGTAAGATGACAACTTAACGGGTACTTGGTTGAAAGGAAATTTTCAGCAGCAGTAGAGTCTGGAACAGTAGAGTCTGTAATTAAGTACGAATAATAGCCCATTTCCAGAACTGACTGGTACTGGCACATTAAAAACACTCATAATATTACAAAAGCTATTACTTTCTCTTTGAGTGTACCAATAGTGTAGTAGTTTAAGTGGTCGCCGCGCCTCTACCACTGCGCCAAGTGTTGTAGATTCATTCCCCAAACTCGAATCGGAGTGGTCTTTGTGTTCGTTGTTTGAATGTTTGTAAAGACCATGACAACCAGAAATTAATCCTAGTCCATTTTAAAATACGAAATTATTACCTACACAGTGATGTGTGACAATTATAAAACGAAGCCTTTTCTTCTATCAGGACACCAAGGCGTAGATAAAATATAAACGGTAAGCAACGACACCTTCTTTTTTAAAGGTAGCAATGCGCAATTTTCTCCTTATTTTGCAGGCGACCACATCTCCGTTGTCCACAGTGAACCCTTACCATCAAGTTTGTTTGCCATCTTAGTATCAAAATTACTCGTTATGTCTGTTATACATATATACAAGGTAATCTACTCTCTAATAAAAGTGAGATATCGACAGGATAAACCATACCACTGACTGACTTCAGCAGTAATACCTAATACGATGAAGAAATAGCAGCCTAGCTGTAAGACAACGGTTAGGTATACTATTAAGTAGACGTCCTATCATATCCGTAGAACATATTGGCTATTACAACCAGAGAGGCTCTCATATATATCATATTTCGCTAACCTTACCAGGTTTAGTGTCGTTAGTTGACATATACATACATAGAATCACGCCTTGTCTAGCTACAAAACCTTTAAATAAAAAGAAATTCAACTCAAATTTATTTCACAACCTAGATTGTACCGCGTCAACATAAAAGTGTCAAATCTATATTTAAGCAACCAAGAGCACAGTCGCTCAAGTTTTCAATCGTTTCAACTAATTACCCTAGCACCCCGCCTTATCTAATCAGGTTCTGAAAGGAGCCGGTGTGAACACTGGCGCACATGTGTTTGCGCGAGCGCACGTGTTCATTCACATATCCACCCGTCTTAGGAGGGCGAGCACCGGTGACTATGGGACATTAAGCAACCTATAGATAAACACTGTCCCTCGATAATGTTTACAAAGAAAATCTTTATACAGACCCGGCTTGCACTGTGTACTATTTGTGTGTATAGCGTGGAAATCTGATAGTAGAAATCATGGTTTCCATGACTGGGAATATGAAATACTATGCAAATAAACTTAACAATATTTCGTTAATAAGTTGCTATCGTGTAAGTAGGTCTGTTTACCTTAAAACGAATTTAAGGGGCGTACTAATGCTAACAATATTACATTATTAAAATACGCATAATTTCTAATGTAACATAACCTATAAAGAACAGAATAATTAATTATACATTGTTTAATTCGATAATACGTTTTCATTTCCGATGGATTGCAAACAGCATGCAGGTAATATTAACAGTAATTTATACGACAGCAGAGGGTAGCGTATCAAACAACAGGCTAAATTTGTAATTGTTACGTTTTTGTTGGTCATCCCCATCAATATGGCACAGTCGTTAATTTCATTAAGAGCTTATTAAGCGGGCACGCGACCACTGACAGTTGCGCGCCGCACGCGCGCGATCTAATCGAAAAACTTATGGTCCGTAACACTACTCGTGTATTTATTTACTATGTAGCCCACTCAATGACGCTTCTTTTTTAGTTATGTTTTAATTTTATTTTAACTCATTTATGCAGTACAATAGAGATGCAACCATTCCTGTTACTTTCGAAGACTTAGTAGGGAATAATGTGGCAAACTTTTTACGGCATCTCGTATGTTAGTGTAAAAACTTGCTGCTCCATTTTTTATTCTTCTTAGCTTACTCTCGGTAATCAATAACAGTGAAGTAACTTATGTGTAACGCTTTAGAATGAACTTAACGGATATATCGATTTTCAGTTCCTGGGGTAAAGATACAATGCTTCTTCGTTGTGTCTAGACATATTAAAAATTAATAGACTCCTATTGCAATCCACCGAGCAATATTCCAGACTCCTTGTGGCTATTGCTAATTACTTGACAGAAAACTACTTCGCCAGATACGAGAATCGAATCAGAGACCACATGCAAAATAGTAGAATTTCTTACCGAGGCAGTCAAACTCAGGAAGACAAGTCAACATAAATTAATTGAGAAAGGGAAGGAAAATTGTGAATGCATGCTATGTATGTATATCAATCAATTATTTAAAAGACACATCTTCATTTCGTTAAGTCTAAAATGGCGCTTAGATCTAGAATTTCGCTTAAATCTAGAGCAACACAGGCCAGCAAACTACTAAAACAACTTCACCCTACAAAAGTTTGCAGTATTGTGTTGTTATTCCTTCTTTGTTACTGCAGCGCAATGACGCGTTTTTAAGGGTTGATAAAGCGTAATTCCTTTCATTTATGTTGCAAGTGTTTACAGGATAAAGGAACAGCACACCATTAAGCAAGCCATATGCGTATTAGCCATCTTGGTGTTAGAATAAATAATCAGCAAAACTAACAAAAAAATAACGTTTTTGAACATAATGAGATCATAAGTTTTTTTTATTTTAAGTTTTAGCACTTTAACTTTTGGCAATTACATGAATTTAAATTAAACTTATTAATATACATGCCCAACTTAAAAACCATTCACTAAGTTATACGCGTGATAACTAAAATGTTTTCTGTAAGGAATGAATTCCAATTCTATGTATTAGAATATTGAATATTTGTACGCCTTATTATTACTAAATATATTATTATTATTATATAGCAGCGATAGCCTAGTGGGAAACCGTTGGACTGCCACGCAGAGGTCTCGAGTTCGAACCCAAGGCGCGCATCTCTGACTTTTCGAAGTTATATGCGTATTAAATAGTTAATTATCGCTTGCTTTAACGGTGAAGGAAAACATCGTGAGGAAACCTGCATATCTGAGAGTTCTCCATAATGTTCTCGAAGATATGTGAAGTCTGCCAACCCGCACTAGGCCAGCGTGGTGGACTATGGCCTAACCCTTCTCACAGTGAGAAGAGGCCCGTGCCCAGCAGTGGGACAGTTTAATACAGGGCTGATATTATAAATTATTATTTATTATTACTAATCGGACAAACTATTATTAAATTAGAGTTATCGCGCTTGATTTCACCGTTAGAGGTGGAAGTGGATATTTAGGTCTCTTCAACTTATACTTTATGGTCACTTCAATAGTAACTATAGAAATCGTCAATTATTACCGCCGAATACGGCTTTTGACTGCAGCTGCGATAGGATTGACAGGACCTTAATCGCTAGTAGCACTGACTGGTGAGTAAAACAAGTAAAGAACTGCACTGAAGGTCAGCGATCTATTGTCCCTATGGACCACATACAGCAATATATATACTGAGTGCGTACCAATTTGTCACAGACTGCATGTATAAGACCTCTTTTTGTGTTTACCTATTTTAATTTAAACAATTTTTTTTGTACTGTGTCTGTGACAAACAAATGTTGTTTCTTTCTTCTTTACAAAACGATGGTCTCCATTGTTCTGTTGTCTGAAATTTGCCTAACCTCTTCGGTGATACTGATGATCTTCAGTGACGAGATACATATTGGGCTTAAAAGTCTATGTTTGTAAATATGCCTTCCTGTTACAAATTGTTTACATAATATTTATACATAAATAAATGGTTTTCTATTACACCGACTATGGTTACTTAGCATGTATTAACTTTAAATGATTGTATCATCGTCGTATGCGCACGCGTTTGTTGCGGTCACGCACAACTCATCACAGGCGTCAGGTGGTGGTCGCCACCCCATCGTAACAGTAACGACCCGGAGGCATATTAAAACATTTAATTAATTAATATTTTTGTGGAGTATTCTTTTAGTAATAGTTAACAGTCATTATATAGAATACATTTTAATCATGACGAGAATTATATACTTTTATAAATGTGTTTATTAACTACATATTATTTTTCAGATTATACTACCTTGTATGTATAGCCGTGGAGAACATCAGGATTTTACTGAATTTAGTATTATTTCTTATATAATATGAGGATGCGAGAGCAAGAACGGTCTATGTACTAATTTGTCCTTTATAGATAACCAAAGAAATTAATTTTGAAATTTCTCTTTTATATTTTTTTTGCCTTAAATACTTTCACTTTTTAACTAACATTTATATAAATTGTGTTAGGCATCTTTAGAACATGAAAATAATAATCCTAATCTAGACCTATTTAAATGGTTTTTTGTTGGTTAGGCCACTTTTGCACTAAACAAACAGTGAATACTCTCTAGATTAGGCCTTTCAACTTGATGTTCATGTTATACTGAACAAATCTCAAAAGATTGTTTAACAATTTAAATTAACATTAAATGAAATTTGATAATAAAATGCACGCTTTTATATTTAAAATAGCATTTATTTATCCTTAAATGACATACAAAGTAATGAAATTGTTTTAAAAATTAAAAAAAAGAAAATCCCACTTATTTCAATCTTCGGTATTTACTTGAATTAAATCTGGCTCTGCTCTGGAGCTCTCTTTTAAGTCCATGTAAAAGGTATGATGTACAGGTGGAAGTTATGAGATCTTTTTCTTCTCTTTTGTTATTGATCTTCCATCAGGATACAGAGTTTCTGGAACACACTCAGATGAAACTTGAAGGCTTGTCCGTTTCTTAAAATATTCTTCTACAAAGAGCACCTCATCATTGTTTGAGTACTAAAAATATACAGAATAGGAGTCTCATATGGTTCATCAACCATTCAATTTTACTACCATCCGTAGCATTCTTCCTGTTGATAGTATTTTGTTCTAGTCTTTTAGTAGAATAAAAATCTTGTGATGTCAATTCAATTATTTTGAATGGATGTCGCTTCCTTGCTGCTAAAACAACTTGTTTCCAGTGTGCAGGTTCAAAAATGTTTGCACAATTTTTTTTTGTCATGTAATGTGTCCAAAGTCTTGGTCACAAGAAAGGTACGAGTACTAACAAAAACATATGATTTATTTCTTCGACTGTAAACTGTGGGATACAAATTATATACTGGCACAGAACAGCCATTTTTATGTTTCTGTTATGGCCCTCGCATAGGTCAGAATACATTATGATTTTTTTGTTGCGCACTGATGTTTTTATAAAACTTAGCAAGCAAGACCCTATTTCTTGAGGCTCCCTAGAACCCACACTCTCTTTCCACTTATAAATGTAAACATCATTAGAAATCAAGTCATGGATTCCAAAACAATAAGTTCATAGCTGGCATTTATAATATGTGATTCCAGTAGACATTAGATCAAAGCATTTGACTGATTCATTTCCACTTTCCGTCCCCTTTTCTATGTCTATTTTGAAATTTTTTCTGGCAGTATCTGCATTAAGCACATACAAATTTTTTCTGAGTTTCATTCGCCCCTTTTTTCATCCCCAAAAGTGGACTTTATTTTATTATCTAATAAACCACATTTTCTGCAGGATTATGTTATTGGTGCACAGAAACGTAAATTAAATTTCTCATTAAAAAGAAATCTAAACATAAAGTATGAAACCCTTTTATTTTCTGCATGTTCCATAGAATACAGTTCATATAATTTCGAAAGATTTAAATCAGGTGCTTAGTATTTTCTGATTGATTTATTGAGAGTGTAATGTGAATCATACTTTGGAAATTTTAATGAAATCTATAACAAGAGTAACTTTAGCTTCACTAGTTTTGTTTGCAGAAGAATTCATCCCCCGTTGGTCATTTAACAGTGGGAGCAATGGGATTTGTCAGTTTATTCTTTCAAAAGTCTAGTTAACCTTCCATCAGACACCTGAAATACTTTTTAAAAGAAAGTTTTGCATACAAACATGTCTGCACCAATGCCATTAGGTAAGAAGTAGCACCTGGTGTTTCCCCGACCTGATGTAACTGATTAAGTAACTTTGCGAGCAACTTCTTATACTTTATAATATTATATCAAGGAAAAGAGAAATGAAGCCTGTAAGTCATAAATTGGTATTTTATAATAGTCATCAAACAATTTCTTCTACCGCTCTATATCTACCTTTCCATGGCATTTATTATGGCATACACAAGTTAGAGGACAACATTTTTTGATTACAACAATATTTCCTTTGATATTAGTATATTCTTCTCCCTTTAATTTCTTATGCTTACGGACATTTCTCGCCCATAAATGTTCTTTTCTTACCCGCTTCCGAGACCTTTCTTGAACTATATTATCCTCTTCTGATTGTATATTTTCATTGCCTGTCAAGTCTTTAAGTATTCATCATATTATATAATCTAGATTTAGTCAATCGGGAGTAGTACTTTTTTCTGGATGAAAGGTACCCTATGTCATATTCTGTACTCTTGATAATGTATGCAAAATTTCATGATGATTGGTCAAGTAGTTCAGGCATGAAAGCGTAACAAGCAAACAAACTCACTTTCGCATTTATAATATAAGTTAGGATTGAGTGTTTTCACATGAGATGACTTTAACCTCCTAGACTTAATATTAGGTACGTTAAGATACCACACGTTAACTGTATTGTATGCACAGCCACTTAGGCATGTCTATTACATGTGGTCCAGAGTTACATTAATGACGGAGATCGACCGTACTACTACAGGAGTAATTGATATAACTAACCAGAGACAAGATAAAAGAAGAAGAAGAAGAACCATAATACAAACTATTACGCTAACACTACGATTAGCGGCATATTATCTTTCTTCTTTTCCTTGTAAAGTCGTCACAGTTGCTATGCAACTCGATAAGATAGCAATGGCTCGGTATCAGTAGGTAAATTTCTAATACGTACAATGTACTGCATAGTAAGCAACTGTATATTAAAAAAACTCTAAAGCCAATGATTTCCATGTAGCAAAAATTAGAGAGAAAACACAATCCCGTTAATGTAAGCGCAAACATATTGTTCAATAGTGCGTCAGGAACACACATAATATCGCTTCCGGTCAGTGTACTTGTATAGAAAAGCTTACCCATTATCCCACCCCACATCTCTCTCGAGTACGGTTTGTTTAGATTTAGATAGGGATTTTGCGAATGATATTATTAATTGTTTGGTTCCCACAGCTTCCAGAGGGGTGAGGCCGGTCGGGCGCACGGCCGGCTCGTTGATTTGTGTGTTATTGTTGGCGCGATGGTGCGATCGGTTTCCGCATGCACTCCCACGACAGGGAGCAGATGGAGCGCGGCGCCGGCGCAGCCACTGTCACTCACAATATTGTCTCACCAGTGACCCTCGTGGGAGCTGTGGGAAAACTACCCGCTAACGGGACTAACAATACTCATCATTGTTGCGTAATACGTTCAGGGTGATTTGCAATTCATTGTTGCACCACTCTACTGTTATTTATTAAAATTAATTATGTTACAACTTAATATCGATTTGCTTTTTAACATATTTTTTGTTATTGTTGTTGCATATTCGAGCATATTTTTACAAATATATAAATATACATATATTCTTGCTCGCGTCTTCAACAGCTTCACTGCGGTTTATAAGAGATTCATTAGATTAGATTATTATTATTTAGATTTATCATTCAAGATTTATATTTTAAATTATATAACTGTATCTACTTGTTGTTTATAGACCCAGTTTATATTGAATCTTCAATATTTAATAAGTCAACCTATACAAATTTTAAGAATAATCGTATGAGCAGATAAAATCAACGTTCCATGCTATAATTTGGAAAATAATTGCGTTTGAGAAACAAGAAACAGCTGAGGCTAAGTAATAATAATAATAATAATAATAATAATAACTTTATTTCATAAATGTTTGAAAATACATATACAATAATATTCATAACTGGTCCAGAGAAACACAGTTTGTATCGATGGCACCTGTGCTAGTGAAATTCACTGTATTACAGGTGTCAAAAAAAGATAAAGTGTAAGTATACAAGATAATGTACTATAACTAACTACATATTCTTTTATTCGGTATCACAGATCAAAATAATTAATTGCCAAATGCCAGCCGTATTTAACGCATTATTGTAGCTTTGCCTGAGGCAAAATTTTATTAAAATTGATATTTCTTTCCAAAATCTTTATACTATTTTTCATAGGTACAGGAAGAATATAATGCTCCTGGTTAATATAAGAGAGATGTGGTGTGGTACACGCTTGTTAAGTAGTATTTCACTGATTTTAGTCCGTTAACAATTGACGTGTAGTACTTGTAGTTCCATAATTATATTAACTTCACTACTTTTATGTATGTCTACGTTAAATAAAAATTCATTCAAGTTAAAAAGTAATATTAATAAACATCAAACTTAAACAATATACTCCATTTTAGTTCATTTAGATTTATTGTATGAACATTTTCCATGCTAATATACATAATTTACAATACCCTATTTTGTTAAGAATGACAGGGACGGCATATTATCTTTCTAGCTCTATGAAGCGAGAGATATTACAAACATACATTAAACAAAAAACAAAAAATGTGTACTAAATTTTATATATTTATAAAACTTAAATTTATATACGCCATAGGAAAAGTTTTAATTCTTCACCCTTATTAAAGCAGGCCAAGCAAAGGCTAAACTCACTCGTATTTTTGGTGCAAGTGATTCATCCTGCCTCATAAGTACTATCTACCAAAATTATTAAGTATTAAACAAATACATTTTAAATTAGATTAATATGTAACTTTCAGAGTAACACACGCCTAAAATCTGGTTATTAGACTATTTTGTTATTAATAACTGCAATAGGGTTGATAATTTGGACGAATAAGCAGCGCAATAGATATGGAAAGAACTTGTGAGAAAGAGATAGCTATTATATACAATCAGGGCTACCGCGCTTGAATTCACCGCTATAGGTGCCAGTTAGTGGGTAGTAAGGCCTCCAGGCATCCCTTCACTAGTATCATCACTTCAATAGTAACCATAGAAACCGACAATGATTATTGCCAAATATGGCTTTTGACAGCAGCTGTGTCAGGATTGACAGGACCTTACTCGCTAGTGGTGCCGACTGGTGAGTACAGAAACGATACTATTGAGCTTTGAATGTTTTTCAAGGGATCTTTTGAATCGATTTTGTGGACCAATAGAAAATCGTACCAATTTGGACGTTTTCTAGTCTTCACTTTGCATGCGCTAGTAACATATCTGCTTTTTTCAGTATGTAATATAAAGATAAAGATAAAAGATAAAGATAAAGATAGTTTATTTATATAATTGGTATTCAAATAAATTTCCTCAATATAGCATTGAGTAGGTTATTTAAAAGGTGCTGTACCTGAATATACAAACCCTCGTAGTTTATTCTATATATTTATTTGCCACCGGACACTAATCTAGGAATAAAGCCAATTTGTCACTAACTGGAGCCTGCGTTTATCGAATACCTACACAATAAATGTACATAAAACAATAATAATAAAATATAGAAAAATAAATATATAAATATCTACATATTATTATGTGACTGATGTTTGGTAATTACAAACGGCCTTATTTTGCTGATATACATGATATTTCTTCAGTATAAGAATATACTCATACTGCCTATACTCCGTAAAATAAAACTGAATTGTAATGAATGACGAAAATGTATTAACGTTCACAAATGAATAGTGGATAAAAATCTGTGTAACGGAAATCGGCGTAATCGTTAAATATTTGTATACTAGCTACCCGCCTGGCTTCACACGGGTAGTACAAAACCTTAACAAATTACACACCTAAACCTTCCTCAGGAATTACTCTGTCTATTCGTGAAAACCGTATAAAAATTAAATTCAGTAGTTTTAGAGTTTATCGCAAACAGACTGACGCGGCGAGGGACTTCATTTTATATTATGTAGTGATAGTGATGTTGTAATTAGGTTACAATATGTTGTAATAATGATAATTTCTTTCAGGCTGAATACAGCGCGGTGCGGCGCAGCCCTTCTTTATTCTCAATTATCAACATCCGCGCAGGAAATAATATACTGCAGTGCAATCTCTGTTCCCTTATTAATTAAAAGTCCTATTAAACTTTTATCCAACAAGACCGAAGAGAGATCAGGTGCAGAACCAACGTTACACGCATTCCGTGGCACGGATATATGCAACACTCGTCATCTTCCAAACTTCGGACTGGATGGAATTTCTGAACAGAAGAAGCCTAGCCTACTGATATAGGCGTAGGACTATGTACACCCAAATTTCACTAGCAAGAGTTTAAGGTCCATCGGAATACGGGCTGCGCTTAAGCTTAGAACATTAATGTCCTCTACCAGGCACAGGTTAAGAGTTTTTTAACAGAAGTCCTATAACAATTGCCCAATTTGGGAATCTAAACAATCAATCAATCGTAATATAAATAATATAACGATTGATTGATTGTGTTTGTTATTCCTAGTAATATTTTAAAACCTACCGAGATGTGTCGATATAAATGATATGTGTTTTACTGGTAATAACTTGTGATACAACACACAGACACTTGACCCGTCAAAACAGCACATTATTCAGCGTGTATCGCATTACCATCGATTTGCCTGCCGATGGCGCATGAGACGCCATTGCATATGCGACTGTGGCCCGCGCCGCACCTCACCGCGCCCGACTGGCGACCGCCTCGCAAGCCCAGCAGATGCTCCATTAATATTTTATCACGCATTACATTAAATTCAATTTTGGAGACGGTTGCTATATTGTCAACTTTTCATCGACACATCTGTCTACTGAAACATGGAAATTTATCAACTCGTGAAAACATTTAGGGAAATTTATGTGGTACCTACTGGTGTCTATCAATATCTTCCTAGATTTTCTATTCATTGAACGGGAAATCTAGACATGGACATATAAATTATACATGCACGCGTCTGGTATTCAGTCAACAACCGTTTTTTAAATGATGAAGATGCATCTATGATTCTTAAAATATGCTCTCACTTGGACATATGTACCTATTTTAGCTGACTTTATATTCACACCTTGAAATGGCGTCGAGTCAAACACAATGTTTCTCAAGTTGTATTAATGGTTGTTGAGATGTGCTATTATGTATGCACGAGGCCTCAATATTATGAGTTACTAATGGATATACCTAAAAAACACCTAAAAAGTAGGTACATTACAAGATTTACAAGGACTGATAGTTAAACAATAAACAGGTAGCCATGTAGGTACTCGGTTAACATTAACGTCATCCGTCCTGAATTAAGCACAAGTCCTCGTTGAACTTTCATGCATTTCATTCTGTATAATGGTCAAATTTAAATGGTCTGTATCGGTATAAATCATGATAACAGTTTTGGTTACCGAATCATAATGTCTTCAATAACAAATGCTTTGTTTTTGCAACTACGAACGGAGATTGATGTGCAACAATTACGGGATGCTCCTGAACCATACATTCACAATGTGATGCATCGACAAACAGCTTTTTTTGAAGTCTGTGATGCTAATGTGTAAGTGGAAATAAATGGTAACACTCAGGACCAATCCATCGTTCTACTTTACATTTTATCTGCGCTGTCTACCTACCTGGTTTTATATTGTGTGATTTTATGATCTTCAAACATCGGCACGTTTTTCTTTCGGCCAACAACGTTTTGATAAATTGATGGGGTATTCTACTGGTGTAATGATAGCAGAAATTTTCTAAATAATATAGGTACCTACCTAACCAATAGTAATATAATGACTAAAGAAATATTTAAAAATGGTTACTTATAAACTTATAACATAACAGTGACGACCTTTGCAATAAAAACTAGGGCCGCGCATAATACTTACGTGAACTTCAGTGTCTCATTAGATGACGTCGAGGTTCAGTAAGTCGCACAAGCGAGCATTCGCGCTAGCGACTAGCACTAATCGCACATCCATTTATCGCACTCACATAGTACACTCCCTTATTCCAGGTGCCGTGTGTTATAGGATCAATATTTTCATGAATTTTATCTAGAATTATTTAATTATATTTGTGTTTTTAATTTACATGTATTATTTAAACTTTTTAAATTTACATTTCTCACTGCCGCCGTTTTGGTTTCTTTTCTACCAGTTCGGTTGTGGCCATAGATCTGAAATGCAACCAAGTGCCATGAAAAGTCTAAGTCAAAAACTTCAAAATGATTCTAATTAATTCTAATTTTAAAAATACAGCCTTTGAATCACTAAATTTATAAATTACTAGCGACCCGCCCCCTCTACTCATGGGTATACTTAACAAGTTATACACCTAAACCTTCCTCATGAATCACTCTGTCAGTAGTTTTTGAGTTTATCGCGAACAGATAGACAAACGCGGCGTGGAACTTTGTTTTATAATATGTAGTGACTAATTAAGCCACTAACTAATATTTTATAAACTACTAACTAATATAATAAATTAGTTAAATTTCATCTTCTCTATACGTAACTGTGAGTGGTGACACCGCTCGGTATGTTTTCAAGGACGGCGCAAAAGTGAAACAAATACATTTTACATGCAGCTTAACGAGGCAAAATTCAAGCTCCTTCAGTATGCACTTCGTAATTCATTTTAATAATTATTGTAATTCTAAATTATGTCGCAGTGCAACACCAGCGACCAGATACAATAGGTTTTTATTTACGATGGCATTCCAAAATTTCACAGGTTATTTATATTTTGAGAGTAAAGGTATGAAAATGAATGTAAGCAAGGCGAAAGTAAAGGTATTTGAAAAGGAGGAGTGCATGACGATGTGCAATATTATGATTGATGGCGAACAGGTGGAGCAAGTGAAAGAGTTTCTATATTTGGGTACTCTGTTTACAAGGGATGGTACATATGAGGGAGATATTGAAAGGAGAACGATTGCTGGCAATAAAGTGAATGGCGCTCTACGCGCTTTTATGAACAGTCGAAATGTATCCGAAAAGGCACGTTTAGCTGTTCATAGAGGACTATTAGTGCCAACACTTATGCATGGAAGTGAAAGTTGGCTATGGCAAATGAAGCATGAGAGCAGAATAAATGCTGTAGAAATGAGAGCGCTGAGAAATATATGTGGTGTGACTCTGAAAGATAGGATAAGGAATAGTGTGATTAGAGAGAGATGCGGCATAAAAGTGGATATAGTGACGAGAAAAGAAAAGGGTATGTTAAGCTGTTTTGGGCTTGTAGAAAGAATAGACGAGAAAAGACTGAATAAGAAAGTTTGTAAGGCTAGTGTGAATGGAACAGTCGCAAGGGGAAGACCTAGGCGAACGTTTCTTGATCAGATCGGAGACGTTCTGGATAAGGGCCAGGTTATGAGCACCTTAAACCGACGAGCGTGTATGAGGAATGTTATGAAAGTGAATGAAGCCAGAGAAGTGTGTCAGGATCGTAGCAAATGGAAATCCGTAGTCTCTGCCTACCCCTCTGGAAAACAGGTGTGAATCTATGTATGTATGTATTTATATTACAACATAAACTACCTAAATAATAATATAATTATTGATTGAAATAAAACTACTTTATACGGATTTTGTTGCGTTGTTTATTTTAAAACTTAGTCTTCCCGTGAAAATGGCTGCTGTAAAGCAACCGAAACGTCGGGGCAAAGTGTGAACTTAAATATAAATAGTTTTAATTAATTAAATAGCTTAAATTAAAAAAAAACAATAATAATAGTGTCGTATAAAGTAGGTACATAGTTTAATTTAAATGTATCATATTCGCGTTAACATAAGACAATATTATCATTATTGATATAAAATATTATTTAAGTATAACATATTTGTATCTTTTAACATTTTATCGTAAGTCAGTTTACGTCTAGTAAAAATGTGTACAGGAATCTGAGCGTAAAATAATAACATTTGTCTACAGATTAATAAAGCTTAAGGGAAACAGCATGACAGTGTGAATCACGATCATGCGTATAATAAAGGCCGTCATATCATGTACTTTCATCTGCCGAGTGCGGCGCCGGCGCAGGACCGAATACGTCCAAGTTAAAATCGATTACGCCTCCGCTTTTAAGCTATGAATATTTTAACTGATCCGCGTGATTGACTCATTGTTGAGATTTGGTGTCATAAGAAGTACCTAATGTTCGAATTTGATCCCGAGAAAGAAAGTTCACCATTGTGTTGTAGGTACATAAGTAAGCACAGATTATTTTATACAAAACGGGCATATCCCGGGTAAGGAAAAGTCAGATTTGAATATTGAACGAAAGAAAAAGAAAATTCTTAACAAATGGACATTCTTTATTATATTTTTAAGTATCATTGCTACAATTTTACAAATACTTCTGTGTTTTTTTTTGTATTGGCAACATAAGTAGCATTACCATCCATCACAATCATTAAAAATTCCAGAATGCCTGTAGCTTTTACACAAAAAGCCACCAAAATGATGTTGTTTTCTTAAATTATGTAACATTTTGACTCTCAGTTCACTTTCACTCATCGTGGTGATAAAAAAAAGTATTGACACTACCACGGCAAATATTTTTTAAAATTGGCGCATCTGTCTACGATTCCAAAATGGTATAATATTCTAGGCAAACTAGCTACAAAACTATGCATAGGTACATTTTCTGAACAACAACCATATTTCGCAAATTGTTAGTGTTGATAGTAATAACTTTTACTATGTATCCAAAAGGTATTTTGTTGCAAGTTTTTAAAATTTGAATGAGACATGTCCGTAATCCATAAAATAAGTTAGAGAGAGATTGTGCGTTAGAGGGAGTTAGATAGATGGTCATTGCTCAGTGACATTAGTGCAGGGAGAGAAGTAGTTGTTCTCAGCAAGTTAGTACGCTCTACACCTTTGTTTACTGTACACCGTTCTAATATTCAATTAAAGTGGCTCTTATATTAACGACTTTTGGTCTGGCTTCCTGGACTGAATTAAGTGACCTGCAAACTGAACTGACCTAGCATTATTTTGGACTGTGATTTTGTGTTTTGTGAAGGAGATTTGCCGTATTTTCGAGTGTTCAGCATTCATCATGCCGCTTCCATACACACCGTTAGAATACGCTTATATGCACCTGATTTATGGAGAATGCCGATGCAATGCTTAACGCTAACGCTGCTAGCAGATTGTATCAAGCAAGGTACCCCTAATCTTCAAAGATATCCGGATTATCGCGTATTTATTAACGTGCATCAAGCTTTTTCGAAGGGCCGTATGCCATCTGACAGGAGAAACGCTGAAAGACCTAGATCGGAATGCGGTGAAGGAATTCTCAATTAAATAGAAAACGAATTAACTACCTCGGTACGTGCCATACAAGCAGCAACAGAAATCCCAAAAAGTACTGCGCATCGAATTTTAAAACATCACCGGCTTTATTCATATCATTACAGGCGCGTGCAAGCGTTATTACCGCGAGACTATCCACTGCGGGTCGCATTTTGCAGTGCGATGTTGCAAAAATACAGTGAAGATCCCCAATTCTTAGACAAAGTTTTATAGTCGGATGAAACAACACAATCTACATAGCTGGAACAATGAAAATCCGCACCTGATGAGACAAGACAAATCCCAATATCAATTTAAGGTTAACCTATGGACGGGCATAATAAATCTAAAAGTGATTGGCCTCTTTGAATTACAAGTAAACTTAGATGTCAATAGTTATTTGAACTTCTTACAAAATGAGTTGCCAAGATTATTAGAAGATATGCCCTTAAGTGATTTGCGAAACATGTGGTTTCAAAACGATGGTTGCTCAGCTGACTATGCCCGTCCTGTGCGAGAATATTTAAACCAAGAGTATCCAGGGCGTTAGCTCAGTGGGGAGACCAACAGACTGCAATGCAGACGGTCTCGGGTTCGAACCCACGTCGCGCACCTATGACTTTCGGAAGTTATATGACTTTTCGAAATTATGTGCGTATTGATTGACAATTATCGCTTGCTCCGTGCCTCGGAGAGCACGTTAAGCCGTCGGTCCCGGCTGCCATGAACATCTGTGGCAGTCGTTATTGGGGAAGTCGACACAAAAGATCCCACTGGGTCGAAGTGTCGCCGGTCTGTACTGACTGGCCCCCACACAAGATAAGATAAGATCCAGGGCGTTGGATCGGGCGACTTGGTCCTATCTTATGGCCAGCCCGTTCACCCGATCTAAATTCCCTGGACTTCTTCTGTTGGGGTTGTCTCAAGGACAGGGTCTACTCAAAACCCATTGCAACGTTAGACGAGCTTCGCCAAAAAAGACTGCGGATCACATGAATAGAAGAAAATATGTACGAGGAATATAACGATCGTTTTTAAGGCGATGTCGTGCCTGTATTACTGCCAATGGCAAACGGTTCGAACATTTATTGTGATTTTAATAATATAGTAAATTAATAAAATAAATGGATTTAATGTTTGTATCATTTGTTTTGATTTAGTAACAGAAACCAAACATCTATTTTGAGTACATAGTAAACTAGTGTGTAGTGAGTGAGTACTAATAATTTGCGAAATTTAGTTGTTATTCTGAAATAGTACCTATGCATATTTTTGTGGCTAGCTTGCCTAGAATATTATACCATTTTGGAATCGTAGTTAGTTGCCAATTTTTAAAAAGAACGTACTGACTTGCTGAGGGCAACTACTTCTCTACCTGCCCTAATATTATTAAACAATGAGCATCTATCTATCTCCCTCTAACGCATAATCTCTCTCTTTGAATACATAGTAAAAGTGATTACTATCAACACTAACAATTTGCGAAATATGGTTGTTGTTTAGAAAATGTACCTATGCATATTTTTGTGGCTAGTTTGCCTAGAATATTATACCATTTTGGAATCGTAGATAGATGCGCCAATTTTTTTAAATATTTGCCGTGGTAGTGTCGTTACTTTTTTTATCACCACGATGAGTGAAAGTGTACTGAAAGTCAAAATCTTACATAATTTAAGAAAACAACATCATTTTGGTTGATTTTTGTGTAAAAGCTATAGGCATTCTGGAATTTTTAATGATTGTGATGGATGGTGGTGCTACTTATGTTACCAATACAAAAAAAAACACAAAAGTATTTGTAAAATTGTAGCAATGATACTTAAAATATAATAAATAGTGTCCATTTTTTAAGAATTTCGCTTTTCTTTTTCGTAGTGAAAAAAATCCTAAATAGAATTTTCTTTTTGCTCGAGTAATTCATAAGTCCACCTTTTGGTGCCCGCTTATCGTTGAATTTTGGGACACGTTGTATATGTATATAAAACATATGCTGTATCATATATGTAGTTTTATTAGAGGGCAAAAAGTTTATATAGTTGTAACAAACTAATCCATTTGGTTTCTCGAAGCGGACTAAATGCTACCATATACCTAGTCTAAAAGTTTTCACTTTACAAAAAGCTTAAAATAGAATTAGATAAATTAGGTAGGTACCCTACTTAAATGTCTGAGTATAAAAATATGGTGATTATATTGACATTCAAACATACTGAAATATATTTAAAATAAATAGTGTATCTCCATGGCAAAAGCTCACAAAGGAACATGGCGGTCCTTAAATATCACCTCACCTTTAAGATACACGCTATCAAAGTTCATCCTGAATTCCTGACTAGGAACAATCATTTGTGTATTACACAATTTTTTGTCCCGTGTGGGATTCGAATCCACATACTTAGCGTAAAGACAGTGGTGAGGCGACCACTAAAACCGCCATCCGTGCAGTCGAAGTAGAGCATAGAGAAGAACCTACAACATATATATAACTTATGATGTGCGGGTCTGAAAGAAAATATATTTTTTAATTCAGTTGTAAGTCTATTTATTAGGATACTAACAAAACCTTGAACAACGTTCTTGGTATTGGATACTTATTTCATACCGTATAAGCGTTTATACTTACCTATAGAGCCTTCACTTGTAAGTGTACCAAAAGCAGACAGGCATATATACAGTCAACTAATATGCTATTGATTTACGTTTACGTACAGCTCCCAACGGCTCGTATCGCTACGTTTTCCAAATATATTTCACTATATTAAGTAAATATGGGCTGCAAGAATACTTACCAAAGGAACATAAAAAATATAATAAAGAATATCCTACAAGGCATAAGCAGAAACGTATCATAATAAAATACCCAAACATAGCCAAAGTCATACACAATAGCCGTTCACAGGGCAAATTCCAGATTCCATACATATTTACATAGAAATAATTTAGATTCTACTAACATGAATTTACAAATAACCCTAAATATTGGTGAAACCCGAGCCAAACAACACACTAACGTTAACACATAAGACCTTAAGCCAAGGAATCTGCGAAGCAGTAAAGACAAATCTTATCTATGACAGAAAGGTAATTAACTTTAAAATATTTGCGTTTGCGCGTCTACAACCTAATCTAACCTAGCTGACGTCTAGGTAAAGAAAATTAATTCGTGGAAGTACAAGTGTCCAGATTCACGCCTATAAAAACAGGTTGATATAAGACGTGGGTGCTTTCTTTATTCAAGTTGGGATTTGTTTGACGTATTCAATAGACGGTTTTTTTATTCCTAATTTTAAAGTCGATGATATCGTTTGTATCTTGGGTCAGTAAATTGATGCGTAGGTAGGTAGTCCACGTTTCGAGAGATAAAAAAGGTGTACGCGGAAATATTTGGAGGTCGTGGAGTGCGGGTTCCTGTGTCAAGTGTCACGGGCAGGCGAAGCGGAGGGGCGTCGAGGGCAGGAGGCACGACCAGCCATTGTCCGCGCTCGCACGACGAGACGAATTGCAGCGCAGGCTTCATGACCCATTAAACGCGGTCACGAAATCATTTTACCAGACTCTTTCACTGACACCAGCCACCGACTCGAAATGCCAAAAACCTTGCTCTGTTCCCACGAAATCTCGCTGTGAAACTATAATCAAACTTTTCTTTTACTTTTCTGTTCTATCAGAGGTTAGGTAGGTACCTGTAATAAGTTGTTATAAGTATCTACATATTTAGGTGTTATTATATTTTAAAAATTAATTTTTTAAAGTTCAATTTGTTTGTCAGCTTGTAAATTAAATTCAAATTTTAATAATAAGGAAGGATTATGATGTATTAAATACCAATCTAGTATTAATTATTCTTCTATGCATTTCTATAACTGCCCGTCCACTTATGTGTACCTACAGAAGATATTTATCTACATAAGGTCCAGCGTAGGTACTGTTTGGGTCATGGAGATCGCGTCTTCTCAGCCTATAAAGGTTGTGGTCCTTCTACAAGTTATAAAGGAACAGGCCTGACATACCGATATAATGGTAACACAAAGCTCAATGAATAACTATTAACTTAATAATGAAATATTATTTAGAATTGAAAGTAATAATATATCTGCTAAACACTAACATTATTATTCATTAATAAATGTGATATAATTCCTCGTTTCGACAACTCCAGTAATTGACTCTTCACTTGGCATGATGCTACTCCCCAAATGAAGAAACTATTATGCTGTCGTTGTAGTTAATAAATTTTAAGGCTGTAAAAGTTTGTCCAATCAGCTATAGAAATTTAATTGGCACGATTAAACATTTTGCTATATCTATAAAACAATGGAACTCTTAAGTCCTAATATACCCCACAGTAACTTTGGTATAGATATATGTATATCTAATATACCTACCTATTTTTAATAATATTAATATATTATATCATTATTATAATATAACAATATAATATAATAATGATATAATATTAATATAACAATATTGGATCTGGTCGATGTCTGTATATAGAAAGTATTAAGGACAATAAATGTGGGATGTCTTCAAACGAGCTATAGAAGCCATAACAATTATTTTGGAATTTATGTGTGTCTGATTGCCTTTATGTTGGTACGCGCATCATACAATAACTAATACACGAAAATGCGGTTTTCACAGTTATATTGCTGTAGGGCTATCTCAAAATCTGGTGCATGTTTTATTTTGATACGCTACCTAGAAGTAGAATATTAAGAATATACGTATCTATAGGTATTTTCAATCAAAATATCGATCTAAAGTCCATATGTGTAGATCACCTTCTTACGCGTATGAAGTCGCGGGGAAAATAATAAAGTATTACACTACTGAATATAGAGTGCTATTATCGTAATCAACTTTATGGTAAGTCTTGTAATGGGTAGGACGCAATTGGGCAAGCATCCAGAATAAGGCACATGAAGGGTGGTTTGGGAGTGATACCGGCAACGGGCGAAGGCATCGTCAATATCTCGCCCAGGGTACTGGCACTGGATAAACCTGAATTCGTACCTTATACTAATTTTACAAATGTGTATAAGACATTACCTGCTTACCTATTTTTCATGACCGCATCGCAAAACTGATTTTATGAAAATTTATATATGTATGTACCCAGGTAGCTTCATTTCCGAGTTATAAACGTAAACATACTTTTTAAAACGACAGCTAACTCAACGACACGGTAGTCATTTACCTACGTGTCGCGATCTTGCCTACCTGCGACTTCGTGAGATGTAAGAAACTAAGATTACTTACAATTTTCTCTTACGACCAAATCTTTTTACTTTAATTACCGAATTTTTCTAAACAGGCACGTTCCGCCATGAGTTTTCATAGCTTTTGTCAGAACTTGACTCGTTTAAACGTTAGCATTTTGATTAGCTCACCGACATCGAAGTTTCAAGATGAATGCAAAGACTTGTCGAGTTTGTGGTGGACCCTCATTATAATATAATCTTATAAATTTCACGCATTTCTAAGTCATTTCCATTCCGAGATAAATCTCGGGATGGAAATGGCTAAGAAATAAGGTATAGTAAGACAATTATATTAATTTGTTCTAAAAAACAAATTAATGAAAATGTCTTACTATACCCAATTCAGTGAGTGGCGCAAAAAATGAACAGGCGCTTCGACATAATATTTATTTATTAAGTATAAATTGTATGCGGTGAAAATTGTCTCTTAAGTCAATTTGCACATTGTAATAACAGTTGCATTATCGCGTTCTCCACACTAGGTATATCTATATCGTGGATCCTGATCACTGAGGTGTACAAAGCTGTTCATCTCTCACCGTATACATTTATTTATTTAATAGCACAACCACATCATACATATTTTAACAATAATTAATTTAGTTATATGTAATTTTGTCTGATATGTATGACAGTTACGGTGTACTTACTTAGCATTGGCTGGATAGAGAAGTTAAGTGTTTACATTTTTATAACTTACGAAATCCCTAGAATTTTTGGAGCTTTTGTAATAGTTATATCGATATGTGTTTTAAAGGTTAGCTTTGGATCGATGATAACACCCAAATCACGGATTTCGTTAACTTCGGTTAAATATTGCCCGTCTACCTCGTACTTTGTAACAAGTGGTTTCTTTTTAGATACGGGTAAATTTTTTATATTAATATGAAAGCATTTATTAACATTGAGTGTCATACAATTTACGTTGCACCACTCCAAAATTACTTTGAGAATTTAGTCCATTGATAAGTTACATTTATGGTTGCGTTTTTCAGAGGACTCAATTTTAGTTTTTTGATGTGTAGGGGATGTTAGTATAAGCTTAAGTTCATGTTTGTGGGGTCACCACCCTTGTCCCCCGGCCGCCATGTTGGAAAAAGGGGTGCAAAGGGATTTCGCGCTGTATCTCGTAAACTAGCAACCCTACAGAAAATTTTATAAGACATTATTTTTAGCAAATTAAATTGTCTACGACTTTATTTCTATTACTTTTTATTGTAAAAAGAAAATAAAAAAGTTATTACGTTATATACGTTAAAAATAAATTTTTGAACAAATTTTTATTGGGCTTTATAACATTTTTCTGATCATTTACAATAAAATGACATCAGAGCAATCTTATAGAGGGGTTTTCAAACAATAATTTCCACTACAAATTTGTTTAATTTCATTAATCTGTGTTTTACAGCGCTCCGAAGTTGATCGGGTTCTTGAATACTCGTAAGAATACGATAAAAACGAAACATTAGGCTTAGTTTTCTATTATATTTATTTTATTCATATAGTTTATCATTTTTTTAACATTCCTATGTTATTATTAATTTATTATCCACTCTTTTCCCGTCTCTTTTGACGTCGCAGTCGATGTCACCAGACGCGTGGAGTACAGATCTCAAATATTTGAATTAGTCTGTGCGCTCGACCATGTCTCCGCCTATGCGTACAGACGTGGGGTCCGCAGTGTTGCAGGCTAGATATTCGGTCTTCGCCACGTTGAGTTTCAGACCGCCGTTCTGAAGCGACTCCTTCCACACGTTCATCCGTTGCACCAATCGAGCCCTGTCCGCGTCCGCCAGCGCGATATCGTCAGCATACATGAGCAACCAGGGAGGTTGCTCATGTGAGTCTCTGATGCTGTCCGACAAGACGTCTAATATCACGCTGAACAGAAACGGGCTAAGGACGGATCCCTGGTGAACTCCAACGGTGATGGGGAAGGGTTGTGTGTCGCCAACAGCAGTCCTGACACCGGAATCGGAATTTAGGTACATGTCTCGAATGATGTCAACATAGGTTTCTGGTACTCCTTTGGACCTCAACGCCCACCAGATCACCACGCGAGGGACACAGTTAAAGGCCTTCTGCATATCCAAAAAGAGCATATGCAGAGGCGTATTCTTCGATTTGTATCTCTCCATGGCAATCCTTAGGGCAAAAATAGGGTCCATGGTGCCGCACCCAGAGCGAAACCCAAATTGACACTCTGGGACTGTGCACTCCTGTCGGATCCGTGAGTCAATAATCCTTTCAAAGATCTTCATGGTGTGGGACATGACCTTTATTCCGCGGTAATTACCACACTCCTGCACCGAGCCTTTACCTTTGAAGACTGAAGTGATGATACTCAGTCTTCATTGGTACGGGATTTTTCTGGTCAGGAGCATGCGGTTAAAAAGGTTTGTTAGAATGCTCACACCACAAGGACCCATCGCCTTCCAGGCCTCGATGGGGACTCCATCGTCCTAGGTTCGGAGGAAGGTCCAGTGTCTGCACCTCTTGGTGCTGCTTATTTAGCAGCTCGTGAAAGTAAGTGCGCCATCTCTCCTTTACCGCGAGGTCCTCGCATAACAGGTTGCACCCAGGATGTTTCACACAGCGGCACTTGGAGATGTCCTGTGCCGCTTTGATCCTGGAACGTGCCAACTTATATATGAGCTTCTGCCCCTCAGACGATTCCAGCTGCTCATAAAGAGGTTCTAAGTGGTCCCGCCTGGCTCTGGCTACAGCTCTCTTAGTGGCACGTTTGGCAGCCCTGTATGCGTCGCGATCTTCAGGAGGTCTGGTCGCTTGCTACGTTTTGTAGAGGGCTTTCTTCACTTCCCTCTTGACTGTGTCGTTCCACCACCATGTCTCTTTGTCATATTTGCGGCTGCCCTTTGAGACGCCCAGCACCACCCGCGCCAGTGTGGTTGCCTGAATTCTGTCCCATTGGTCTTGGGCTGGTTCGCCATCGGTACCAGCGCACCTGCCGCCAATAACCGAGGCGAACTCCTTGGATTTGACTTGACTTTCTCTAGCAACCAACACCGGATTTGACGCCGGCAATGCTCTACCCGTCTACTTCGGGACTTTACGCAGAGGTCCATGACAAGGAGACAGTGTTTTGCGCAGTGAGACTCTCACCGGGTATGACCTTACAGTTGGCTACCTTGCCGATGTAGTGTCTCCTAGTCAGCAGGTAATCGATCTGGGTAGCGCATCGACCACTTCGGTAGGTGATGAGGTGCTCCGGTTTCTTTTTGAAGTAAGTGTTCACGATCGCAAGGTCGGCAGCCGCACACGTTCTAAGGATATTCTCCCCTTCTTCGTTGCGTCTGCCGTACCCAAAGCCACCGTGAACACATTCAAACCCTTCACTCCCTTCACCCACGTGACCGTTCAAATCGCCACCCAAAACGACTTCCTGTGACAACGGGATACCGTGAAGCAGTCCATCAAGCCGATCCCAGAACGACGTCTTTTCGGCGTCACTACAACCGGTCTTTGGGGCGTAGGCACTTATCAGGTGGGTTATAACTCCATTGATAAGCACCCGCACCGACATTAGCCGGTCGCTAACGCGGTTCACCTCCAAGACGTCGTCCTGCAACTCGCCAGACAGCACCACGGCCACCCCGTTCTTTCCGCTAGGTGCACCCATATAGATCAGCTTGTAGCCATTCCCAATAGACCGGGAGCTGCTGCCTTTCCACCGAGTCTCCTGCAGGAACGCCACGGCCACCCTCCGCCTGTGGAGAGTTTCGGCCAGTTCTCTCGCGCGTCCGGTTAGGGTGTAATGTTCCATGATGCGAAACGGAGCTTTTGGATTGGGGCTCGCGTCTTTAGCCGTGTCCGCCCCTAACAAGGTAGCCCAAGCCCACTTGCCACAGGAGTCGGGCGGGGCTCCTGCTCACCGTTTTGCGGCTGCGCGCGGCGCCCTATCTGTGGCAGAGTCTCTTCTTAAACTTTCCATATTTGGTTTGGCTAATTTGGCTATTTCGGAAGCGACTGCCGTCTGACCTCCCAACCCTAAAAAGGGAAAGCCTGCGCCAGAGCCTCGTCCGTTGTCCGACAGGTGCACCGCTCGTAAGTGAGTTTGGCTTGGGCCCCGAAGATTTGGTGGGACCCCTAAGAACCCATTTATTTTCCATTTTATGATAAAAAGTAATAGAAATAAAGTTGTAGACAATAATTTGCTACAAATAATGTCTTATAAAATTTTCTGTAGGGTTGCTAGTTTACGAGATACAGTGCGAAAACCCTTTGCACCCTTTTTTCCAAGATGGCCGGGGGACAAGGGTGGCGACCCCACAAACTTGAACTTAAGCTTATACTAACCCAAATTGCGTCCTCTGAAAAACGCACGCTTTGGCCTAAAAAATTTAACATTTCAATGGACTAATTAGGTATATTTAGATCTGAAAATTAACTTCGTTTAAAATCAGACAAAATATTTAAATAACAAGCTTATATTTGTTTTGTAAATTTAGGTATATTTTTAATACATTACACATTCACACATAATTTATAATAAATTTGTAAAACATACAAATTACAATAGAAATTGTAATTATTTATTGGATTTCTATTATATGTATAACATAACACAACAGTCCAGAAACTTTATGGCTCCTCGTATGTAAGGTTGGTTAACAGTAGATACCTACAAGTAAACATGAAAGTTTTATGTATTTAATATTAGGCATATATTTAGGTATCTATTTTGTTTTATAATGTGAAATAAATAAATACTATTTATATATATTTACATTTTAACAAAGAAGAGCACGTATGCTTCTAGACCATCTTAATTAAATTAATAACAATATACAAATTACTATGGGATTAAAGGCAATTAAATAATCAGCTTTCATAATAGACTAGATAGTCATCAGACATACGGATCAAACGTCATACCACACTGTGACATTTAAGATCTGTAAAAATTACATAAACAGTCAAATTCGCCACCACCTTAAAACAGTTAGCTAACATGCAGATTAACATGAACCTATTCAAAGTGTCGGCGACATCTTTGACAAGGAATATCTGGACACTGGTTTCGAGATGATAGACTAGTTCTGCGAAACAACCAGATTCAACAACATTGTTTGGGAACCTGCCAATAAATTTATAGGTACTTTCGTACATTCAGGCATATACACCTTTTGTCTTTTCGTGGAAAGCAACGGTAACGTCGGACAAATCGTATATATAGTTAAATAAGGAACCTGACAAGTTAACCTATCCGCAACCGTAGTAAGTTGGTGCCTTCCATGGTCACAACCGCTGAACACATACTTCAGAGCTATAACAACTCAAGAGAAGTACCTATCTTGTACAACATAATATTTTCTTAAAAATTACTACATATGATGGCGTAGTGGTTAAAGTGGTCGCTTCACCATTGCCGCTGTGCCGAATGTTGTGGGTTCGATCCCACACGGACCAAAATTTGTATGATCCACAAGTGTTTGTTCCGAGCCTGGCTGTTTTTTGTGTCCGTTGTTTAAATATATGTTAAGTGCCCCGCGACACAGGAAATACGGTGTAAATAAGTGCGAGAATTGTCTTTTATAAAGTAAAAGAAAATATATTTCAGATACATATTGTCTAAATTATGGTATCTAATTTAAATAACTCTTGCACAACTGGTCGATATACAGTGTCCGGTAATTAATGGATAACCTTGAAATGTCTTACAGTAGAACTGAGGGCGGTTCAGAAAAAAAATATTTAAGAACTATTAAAAAAGTGCAATAGCTAGTCATACTTTTGACTGTCTATCTATTAGCATAATTATTAGTGTTTAATAAAACAACAAAATAGCGATGCAATTCATTCATTTATGGTCGTAGCGTAAAAGAAAGTAAAATAGGGTAGGTACCTAATTAAAAAAGAACAGTTGGGTTGATTTTTTCCATATTTTATTGTATATTCGAACCAAGCAAGGGATACTTTATTATTGGATATTCAAAACATCCCCTCTCCTCTCTCGCCATCACTTGCCTCGGGCACTAATGCGACTCCGCACTCATAGTAGCAAGGGAACAGCAGATCATTCCATGCGTACTTAATTACGTCCAACATTTGTCGTTCAACATGGATGCTAATGTTGGAAGTGGCAACAGAGCAGATCGGTTAAACCGAGAACTAGTAGGTAACATCTATATTAGTCCAGCATGGACGCTGGCGTGGAAACTCGCAACAAACGAAATCGTTCTAGTTAGTGCGTCGTTACAACAGAACCAATACATTTATTTAAATCTAACTAATATGGACGCGATAAGCTTCGAAGCTAGTGCTACGTGTCCCATGGCCTGCAACTAAACAGCAATAAATATAGGACAAATCATAAATCAGCCAGCCGCTTCAATAAACAAGTAGGCAGATGTATTCGCTTTTCGCGTTCAAAATAAATAGATAACTTACAAGTACTTATTCTTGAACTCGATGCTATCCTTAATGTAAGCTAGTTATTTATGGTGTTTTCAGTACCTAAGTCTTTTAACTTTAATACAAAAACACCTAAGTAAAAAAAATTAAATTGACGACTCGATATAAAATATGGATAGGAAGATTACGGACATGCATACAAAACTAAGAATACACCTTCTTACCTACTTACTTTTTACCTCCATTTTATCTTGATGATATGATAATACTTACTTAAAACATGCCATTTTGTATATATGTACAAATATAAAATGTCATTCTAAGTACCTAGGTAGATGTTCTATTTCCCGTGTCCTAAAATCAGTTGGTTCTTTTTTTAACCTTATACTTATAATAATGCCTTCATCGATCTTATTTTTCCTCGATGCTAGCAACTTATGAAGTCATTTATTGTAACAGGCGTAAATAGGGTAGTAGATAATAATTATTAACTCTTGCATTGCCGACTTGATACGAAATTAGCTATACGCACACTTCTAAGTTCGATTGCGTCTATGTCCATGTGTTGTCTTATAAACTGCTACTCGTATATGTAATTGCATACATACTATAGTAAGTAGGTACACACTACATGCATGAGATGCGTAGAATTGATATAGTTGGCCTGCACAAGATTTCTTGTACACGGGCGAACGCAATTTCCACCATTAACGCTTCTATGCTGTACCTACATTCCACATTTCAATCGTAACGGAATTCAACTTTGCGACTGAAATGAACAAGATGGTGGTAGCAGCCTGCTTGTGGCCAGTATTAAGTGGCATTCCCCGACAATACTGAACCAAGCCACTACTGATAAAAACGAGACAGAATGGATGCGAAGACCTATACTGTGAATAATCTAAATCTAATTTATTAAACTTGATATAATTTAGAATGGTCCTTCAATACTATTGTGAAATAAAAATAATTACAATTATATAATATTTTTTTATTTATAAAGTTCAATATCTAGAAACATATTATTTTCTAGGTTACAATTTAAGACGCATGTGTCATAATTACAACAGACCCTTTCTCTAATAATATGATTAATTAAAGTTAGTAAATGTTTAAACTAAACATAAAAAAATAGATCGCAGATATTATGTACTTCACGATACTTTAACGATTTTCAATTTAATATCTGTTGTTAATTCAAATACCATAATTTTTATATATAGTTTATTTATAAGATTTTGAACTATATTTAAAACTCAGTAACTGATCTGCTAAATTATTTACATAATATATTCCTTTTGTTCTATAATAAAATATGAATTATATTAATTAATATAATGCACCCCACCAATCGAAAATATATCAACAAAAATATATTAGGGTGATCAAGCTTATGTTACGACTAAACAATAACAGATGCAATAAATTTGACAAGTTCTCTACACAATACTTTGATAAAATACTGTACCATACACAATTTACTCAGATTTACTTTTAACAGTGTATAGGATTTGATTTGTTTGGTGAATCAGGTATAAAGCACTCACGAACACAGCATTGGCTCTGAAACAAAAAATACATTTATAACAATGCAGGTTTATACTATTATTTAATAAATTTGAAAATAATTATGTGAATATAATTTGATAATTTGACCAAGTCCCAGATGAACACATAAATATTTTTATCCTGATATGCGGTCGCCTGGTATTCGCGCAGTTAAAATCATAGACAGAAGTAGTCTGCAATGTAACAGTGCCTTCCCGTTTAATGTTAGACATCTAAAACAGTTAAATTATTAAACTTGCTTTTAAAAAGCCCGCGTTAGCGCGCGTCGTTCTTTGATAAACCACACTCTTGTGTGTGCAAGTGACCTAATTGGTAAACCATTGAGACAAAAGTGAACCTGTTTTTCTGTTGTCTTGAGATGGTTTTTTAACTCGTTCGGGAATATAAAACAAGTATACACAGGTATCCCATTGTAATTTCCTTGAATGGTATTCCATTGATTGTAATTAATATTCAGAATGAATGGTATATAACCATTAAAACACTTTTAAGTTATTTATTTAAACTAGCACATAATAAATCTAAAAGATTTTGAACAAGCATTTTATTAGAAAATTCGATATAAATAGGAATTAAGCTTCACAAACTACTCAAATCTATTCAATGTTTTATAATTTCGAAAAATGAGCTTGTTTTGAAGCTTATTATATTATATGCAAACCATACTATTCCATATTTATAAATCTGGAATAGTACAGTTAGTAGATATGTGTAAAATGCAACTACTATTAGTAGTAAAGTTCCGTGTGAAAATTAATAAAAAAAAATGTACCTGTAGCTTGAATGCTAGGCAAAGGCATAGGTTACATTCCAGGTAATAAGAATAAAGATCCAGGTGACACTGAATATTTACATATTATAATCTTCTATCATTTTAATTTCACTATAAACCAATCAATCACATATGATGATATTGTGATCATTATAACAATGCAAACACTTGATTGTTCACACAGTTATCTTTTTATAACAAGCAATAATAATTAATTTGCTATACTTTCAAAGTGATATGCAAAAGATGTTGTAATAATATTTTAATAGTTGTTAATCATTCCATAGAGATTTATAATTGTTCCAAAAGTAATTATGCAGAACAATAAATAGAGTGATATCTAACATATTTAAATCTACTTACTGTCCTTCCTTAAAGTATTCCTTTAATGTGTTGGAGAATCTCTTGGAATATTTGACAAACTCCCTTTTCCTCTGTTCTAGAACCTGCTTACCAGCTCCAGGAGTGTACGTAGATACCTCATTAACTGCATCAAGTAGCTTCTTAATGGCTGATGCTATTTCTCTGTAGCAAGACATAAATACATTTGAATTTTTCAGTTACCTGTTACAAATGCTCACATTATGATGTGGCTGAAACAAACACATACAACCACATGGCCTGATTTAAATGAAATAAATATTATATTACAAGCACATTTATAAAACCAATAAATCATCTATGAATAACTAATTACTTAGTAAACACTAAACTATGGACACATGTACTACATATAATATAGAAAGACAAAAATTGTGTGATTAAAAACAATATTCATTATGTAAATTGGTGTTATCCACCATTCCTGTCTTCTCTAGACATGTAATAACAAAATAATGACAAATACAAAACAATATGATTTGTGCTATATGACAAGATAAAGACTCAATATATAGGACATACAAGAGTGTAAGCTGAATATACCCAAAGCTTACTCACTTTATGGTCTCTAAAAATGTCTTTCTGTCTGTGATTTCATCTGGAATGCGACTCAATATCTTCTTCAAAGCTGTGGACTTCTTATTCAATTCCTGGAATGCTTCTTCAGTTCTATTCAGTCTCAAATCAGCACCTGAAATTACAAAAACAATTAGAGAGTAGCTACATTAAATTAATACATTTAAATGCATCAACAATTTTCTAATACTAATAATAAGTAAGAATAAGAGGGCAGAATTATTAAGTAGGTTATCATGAAGGGAAAACTTAAGGAGATAAATATAAAGTATAGTAGTATAGTATCCAGGATATAACTTTAATAAATCCATACAATAAAGTAAGAAAGTTGTTTTCATGTCTTGATCACACAGTATCCAAAATATAAAGCACTAAGTCAATATAATTAAGCAATATTTCCATTTCTCAAGGTACATTATGCAACATGTTAAGTAAGACTGTTACATGTGCAGACACATTTCAAGTAGGTAATATGTAAAAGGAGGTCCATTTTTAAATTTATATGCTGACTTTTATTATTATGTCAGGTCATAATAAAATAGGTCATTAGTAGTGTCACTCATTTCTACTAATTCCTAACTAATAAATATGATTGAGTTAGTTTGTCTTTCTAACATAATGCAATGGATTCACATGTAATTTTGCTCACAGTTTATGGGTAGTGTAAGTAAGTAAGTCAGAACAAATGGTACTATTTATCTTGGATTTGTATGGTTCCTTTATGATAAAATCTGTAGAAACTAAAAGAATAAGCAAAACTCTAATATATTGCTAATAATCAAATAAGGTACAATAAATTCTACAAGCAAAGCAGATTGGAAAGATAGCAAGGACTTATACAACACCAAGTACAACTAACAATAGAAACCATGGATCAATATATTTAAAATACATAATCTTACATTCAGCCTCTGTGAGTGTACCCTGCAGCCGTAACAGACTCTCATTCATATTAACAGGTATATCAGCTCTTCTCATAATCCCTGCCACCAAGTCATAGTTTAATCCAGGCACTGCAGCTTCAGCCTTTGTAAGAGCAGCCCGGAGTGTCTGAGAAGCTCCCAAGTCATACTTCTCTAACTATAAAATATTAATTTGTATTTATCATTATATCTTATCATAAAATATTTGATGATTAATATGCTTTTTAAAACCAATATTTAGTTTATTATGAAACAGCAAAAATTTAAATAATTTACTTTTATATACCCATGTAAGATAAATATAGGCAGACTAATTGAAAGTATAGAATGCATTATTTGTCAATTTCGCAACAAGGTTTTTACAAGTAGTCATTTCAAAACTATCTCAGTCACATTATTACTAATGGTCCGTTAAACAAAGTTAAATTGATAATTAAATTCTCCATGATTAATGAAGAAATATCAAAAACCAATAATTTAGCTTGGATAACGCACTAGATACATTCAATAATATTTTCTAAAAGGCAGATACAAGACTCCAATGCCTTACCTGCGTTAGGACGGGACGTATAAGAACAGGTAAAACTAAAGATGTAACAGGTAGTTCATCACCCATTGTCATTGTGGTAAAAATATTATTAACACAAATACAAAGTTAGAGCTCTCGTTTTTCTGTAATTGTAAAAGAAAGAATTGATGACAATTATTACAAAGTTTGACAAATGATAGTAAAATGACAATACAACGACGACAAAAATAATTGCCAGAAAGGAAATATCACGCCTACTCATTCTTTATTGCATTTATTTATCAAGAAACACTAACGGGCTACGTAGATAAAAGTATTATAAATTTATTATTAGTATTTGTTGAAAAGTTCATACACATGTCATTTAACTATACTACAACATTAATCATAATCAATATTATAATATCATAAAATTGGCGCATCTAACTACGATTCCAAAATGGTATAATATTCTAGGCAAACTAGCCACAAAAATATGCATAGGTACATTTTCTGAACAACAACCATATTTCGCAAATTTTTAGTGTTGACAGTAATCACTTTTACCATGTATCCAAAAGATTTTTTGTTGCAAGTTCTTAGAATTTGAATGAGACATGTGCGTAGTTAATAAAATAAGTTAAAGAGAGATTATGCGGTAGAGGCCGTAAAGGGAGATAGATGCTAATTGTTTAATAACATTAGGGCAGGTAGAGAAGTAGCTGTCATCAGCAAGTCAGTACGCTCTTTTTAAAAATTGGCAACTATCTACGATTCCAAAATGGTATAATATTCTAGGCAAACTAGCCACAAAAATATGCATAGGTACTATTTCAGAACAACAACTAAATTTCGCAAATTATTAGTACTCACTCACTACACACTAGTTTATTATGTACTCAAGATAGGTGTTTTGTTTCTGTTACTAAATCAAAACAAATAATACAAACATTAAATTCACTTATTTTATTAATATACTATATTATTAAAATCACAATAAATGTTCGAACTGTTTGCCATTGGCAGTAATACAGGCACGACATCGCCTTAAAAACGATCGTTATATTCCTCGTGCATATCTTCTTCTATTCATGTGATCCGCAGCCTGAATTATTTTTTGGCGAAGCTCGTCTAACGTTGCAATGGGTTTTGAGTAGACCCTGTCCTTGAGACAATCCCAACAGAAGAAGTCCAGGGAATTTAGATCGGGTGATCGGGGTGGCCATAAAATAGGACCAAGTCGCCCGATCCAACGCCCTAGATACTCTTGGTTTAAGTATTCTCGCACAGGACGGGCATAGTGGGCTGCAAATCACTTAAGGGCACATCTAATGATCTTGGCAACTCATTTTGTAAGATGTTAAAATAACTATTGCCATCTAAGTTTCCTTGTAACTCAAAGGCCCCAATCACTTTTTAATTTATTATGCCCGTCCATAGGTTAACCTTTAATTGATATTGGGATTTGTCTTGTCTCATCAGGTGCGGATTTTCATTATTCCAGCTATGTAGATTGTAAAGATTTAAATATCCATCTTTCTTGCAGGTTGTTTCATCTGACCATAAAACTTTGTCAAAGAATTGGAGATCTTCCCTGTGGTTTTGCAGCAACGCACGGAAAAATGCGATCTGTAGTGGATAGTCTCGCAGTAATAACGCCTACACGTACGTGCCTATAATGATATGGCTGAAAGAATAAATTCCAAATCGTCATGTTTTAAAATTTTTGATTCCCGTTGCTGTCTGGATGGCACGTACCGAGGTAGTTGAATCGTTTTCTATTTCATTCAGAACTTCTTCATCGCGTTCCGATCTAGGTCTTCCAGCGTTTCTCCTGTCAGATGGCATACGGCCCTTCGAAAAAGCTTGATGCACTTTAATAAATACGCGATAATCCGGATATCTTTGAAGATTAGGGTACTTTGCTCGATACAATCTGCTAGCAGCGTTAGCATTGCATCGGCATTCTCCATAAATCAAGTGCATATTAAGCGTATTCTAACGGTGTGTATGGTAGCAGCATGATGAACACCGAACACTCGAAAATACGGCAAATCTCCTTCACAAACCTCAAAATCACAGTCCAAAATAATGCCAGGTCAGTTCAGTTTGCAGGTCACTTAATTCAGTCCAGAAAGCCAGTCCAAAAGTCGTTAATACGAGAGTAAACGAAGGAGTAGAGCGTACTGACTTGCTGAGGTCAACTACTAGCTTAGTGCAGGCTTCCTACCAGCACTAAGCAAGGAGCATTGGGCATCTATCTATCTCCCTCTAACGCATTATCTCTCTCTATCTATCTCTCTCTAACCAATTTTATGGACTACGTGCATGTCGCATTCAAATTTTAAGAACTTGCAACCAAATACCTTTTGGATACATAGTAAAAGTAATTACTATCAACACTAACAATTTACGAAATATGGTTGTTGGTCAGAAAATGTACCTATGCATATTTTTGTGGCCAGTTTGCTTATAAAATTATACCATTTTGGAATCGTAGTTAGCTGCGCCAATTTTTTAAAATATTTGTCGTAGTAGTGTCAATTCTTTTTCACCACGATGAGTGAAATTGAATTGAAAGTCAAAATCTTACATAATTTGAAATAACATATTTTTGGCAAAAACTACAAGCATTCTGGTACTTTTAATAATGATTGTGATGGATAGTAATGTATATTATGTTACCAATGTTATGCTTATGTTGCCAATACCAAAAAAACACAGAAATATTTGTAAAATTGTAGCAGTACCATCAAAATATATTAGGGGACATCCATTTTCAAAAATTTCACTTCTTAGAATTTTTCTCTTTTTTTCTCGAGTAGTCATAAGTGAAAAACAAGATCTACACTTTGGTGCCCGCTTATCGTTGAATTTTGGGACACGTGTGTATATTATATATATATTTATTTATTTCATTCTATAATTCTGAGTTCTAAATTAATAAAATAGTTATTGATGTCACGATGTTTGTATGACGACACACAGGCATATATATATCATTCAAAACATAAATTCCTTGTTGTAACTCTTCCATCTTTTACTTAAATGAAGTAGGAAGTAGCTATATATTGCTATATATTATATAAAAATAAATGTTGACCAATTGAGAACTTTTAAAAGTAGACGTCGCCAAGGTATAAAACTGTAAAAGTTGCATCAAGCTCTATTATCTATACGTATGCACATCTGACCTGTCAAACATGAAAATAGATCACAAAAAGTGTAGTAATTATTATGTAATTAAAAATAGCTTTATTTTTTTATGTTCAAATTATATTTATTACAGGCATTGGCAATCTGGTTAAAAAGATATTATTTATTTACTTATTTTAGTTGAATATCCATAGCTTATCTGTCAATGTCAAAGCTAAGTGTTAAATGATGACGTCGATCTTGCTTTTTTGATAACCTTGGCTAGTTGTACAGTACACGGACCAGTGGTATCACAGTTAGAATATCTACATTTGAAAGGCGATTGCAGCGCAAAACCGGACAAATTAAGAACTATTCTTGTATTGGTTCCATATTATTATGCAATTTAACATGATAGATGCACTGTTCAAACATGGATTGTAGAATATTTTTAGTTAATTAATAAAAATTTTAATTTTATTACTATTGTTTCATAATAATACTTATTGATTTATTAGTATCATATGACTTCGATTTATTAATTTAAAACTTCAAAATAAGAGTTGGATGTTTGCCATCTACTTATTTTCCTAGAGTCCAAAACGGATTTAGACATTTCTGACATATTTAAAAATACAATTCACAAATTTCACAAAAACGGCGTACGCGCATGTGTTAGTGGAATTTTGTGATTTCAGTACCTTTCGCTGTTATTAACCTGGTGATTTCAAAAGAATACAATACCAACAAGAAATAGCTGTGCTAGCTACTTATTATATTTTATTGGAGACATCCAGTTACTGATCAAAGAGATGACTTTCGTGTTTTGTTCAAGCACAAGGTGGCGATTTTGTGTGTTTAATGAATTAACCATCCATTATGTTAATCTTGTACTCACAACACTACAAACACCTAATACAAGACCGAATCGCAAAGCATTCAATGCACTCAATGTCCGTGTCATAGAGTAGTATAAGCATAGAGTAGTATAACTATAATAGGAATAGAGAGCCCACTCAAGCAAAAATTTTGCCACTTCTTTTTCAACGCTCGCTAGTGCCATCTTTTATTTGATTCTAAGAACTATATGCAAGTACCTACTTAGAGATAGCTGTATGTGTATATATATATATATATATATATATATATATATATATATATATATATATATATGTATGTATATATATATATATATATATTTGTAGCTACTTTAGGGTAAAAATAAAAACAGCTATTATTCATATCAATTCTTTCTTTATTGATTACAGAAATTAATGGTTCACAAATAAAACATAAAGAGGATATTGGAATAAGGCGCTATTTAATTTAATAGATTTGTGCTTACAGTTGTACGATTGAGTTGCACTTTTTATTTTATCCTCACCATCTTAAGTAATTTTTCCAGACAAAATTCTGTTTATTGAGCGACACCAGCTACAAATTAATAAATTTATTGATACGTTCACAAAATAATCTTTTGTATTATGTAAATTGATAATATGTTATCTATCATTGTATCGCGTGATAACTTTATTTTTGATCTTATGTTGTATTTTGAAACGTATCTCTTTAAAAACGCACCGGTAGCATTTTGTATAATTATATTTGAAGGTACCTAAACATTATTTAGATGGGTAGCACAGCCATTTCTTGTTGGTATTGTATTCTTTTGAAATCACCAGGTTAATAACAGCGAATGGCACTAAAATCACAAAATTCCATTATCACATGCGCGTACGCCGTTTTGTGAAATTTGTGAATTGTTTATTGTATTGTTAAGTTAAGTCAGAAATGTCTAAATCCGTTTTGGACACTAGGAAAATAAGTAGAAAAATAAGCAAACATCCAACTCTCAGTTTGAAATTTGAAATTAATAAATCGAAGTCACATGATACTAATAAATCAATAAGTATTATTATAAAACAATTAACTTAAAATATTCTACAATCCATGTTTGACCAGTGACATCTATCGTGTTAAATTGCATAATACTAAGGAACCATACAAGAATAGTTCTTAATTTGTCCGCTTTTGCGCTGCAATCGCCTGTTAAATGTAGATATTCTAACTGTGATACCACTCGAAATAATCTATGTTAGAAATCGTCGAACATGACGTGTCAAAAACAGTGTTGCTAGACGATTTCAATATTTCCACTAAATCTTATTTAGTTAAATATTTTAATCTGCTTTGATATTACCTGTTTAGCTCTATTGTACTTTTTTAAATTATTGCTGAGATTTTAGATATTATTTATACAAATTATCATCTTCATTGATTTAAGTTGTTGTAGACTAAAACAAAATACCCCACTGAATTTTTACTTTGCAACACTAAAGTAGACGCTACCGTATTATAATCTATGGCTACCGTAGCAAAATTCTGTAATATTGCCATCTATTGAAAACTATATAGTAACACCACACTGTGCATAAATCAGTTGTATGCACAGTTTCGCTCGCAGTCACTTTACGACCGCGCTAGCAGTGTGACGTTTCACGATGTCAAAGTGTGTAGTGACAAATGCAAAATCTAAACTCTGAAAGTGCAAAATAAGGATGGAGTGTCGTACTTTCGGTAAGTATAGTTTTATTATGAAATATTTATAATATTTTGATGAATATATACACTTTAAATAATATATTTGAAAATATTTTCGTTTAAATTTAAATGGATGTATTACGCACCTATCCCGCCGCTCACTCTTGCGTGCGCTGCCCGTAAGCGAGAGCGAATCGACACCACTACTTTGGAACAAAGTCCATATGAAATGGCATGGAGTCGTTATAAGTTGTTTTAAATTATTAATATAATATTTGTATTAATTTATTTTGTAACTAAGAAAGGGTTTAATAAACTAAAAAATATAGCCGTACCGAATATACAGGTAAAATATTTTGCTATTTAATTTTTAAATTGTGTTAAATTTAGTTAATTGTATATACGATTGATATATTAACTATTGTTTTCGTTATTTTTATAGCAAGAAGAGTCAATAGTGCAATCTGAAGTGAATGCAATAACACCCCATGTGACAGTAAACATAGGATCTACATCCACATCGCGGAAAGGTACATTAAATTTAAATTTAGATAGAAATAATGAAACACCTAAAACTTCAACTACTGTTCAGATACTAAGTAATGTTATAAGTAAATAATTTTTAATTTCTCTGCATTTCTCAATAATTTTACAATTTAACCATACCAATGTTTTCATTGGGATAGACGAACACTGCCAAGTACAATCACCGAATCTTGGTCATAAGGTAACGTTAATAAGAGTTTTAATTAAAAAATATATTGACATACGTTTACACTACGCGACAAAATTGAAAAATGCAGGAACAAAAGATCGGTCTAAGCGGCAATTGTTAAATAAGTTAATATTGTTTAAAGGTACATAAAAACATTATTTTAGTAAAGTTGTTCATTTTTTTACCTAGTTCCTTCCTTAACGATAGAACAGTTAAAATTTATATTATAAGCAACATTTTTTCTTTTTTTTACGTGGGCGAATGCAGTGACGCCTATCCCTCCGCGGGGGCGGGCGGAGGGATTATGTCGTACTCGCCGGGGTAAAAGACAGATGTTGAAAAGATAATGTACCTCCCGGAATACCGACTAAACCTACCACGGTGTTCCTCGACAAAACCACTATCGACGGGGCCGCGCGAATCGCTTTCGCATGCGGTCGCGACCCCGTCGAGGTTACGGCCCGCCGTGTGAAACGGCAGGCCACTACGCGAAGAGACCTACCCAAAGGACTCACTTCTATAATAACCCCTACTGTCCCCCCTCTAGAGGGGAGACGGGCTCGAAACAGAGGCGCGCGTGGGAACACGCACGCCGCCTCTCGGACCTGGTGCTGAACGGATGGCGGGAAGGCCCACAAAGCCCGCCACCCCCAGGTCAAACCTCAGGGTGGCTGGAGGTCATCTCGCGCCCTCCGGCGCCCGGCTCTGCGGTTGGGGAAAGGGGTTTAAACGCTCCCGCTCCGCCACCTCCTTGATGGAAATTACTTCCTCGCAGAAGGAGGCGACGGCGTTCCACGACCTCTCACTCCGGACCATAGACTGAACTACGGCCGGGAGCGAGAGGGCAACCGATCCGACTGCCGCGATCAACTCACGGCGCTGCGATGCCCAAGCGGGGCAAACCGCCAAAGTGTGCAGCGCCGTGTCCTCAACAACGTCGCGGCAGTCGCCGCAGTGGTGACAACCGGGCGTCTCTTGCCGGCGTATATGACACAGGAACCGGCCAAAACAACCGTGGCCAGTCAGAACCTGTGTCAGCCGGAAGGTGAGGGCGCCATGCCGCCTCTCCAGCCACTCCTGAAACACGGGACTTACCGCCACGATCGTGGAGTGCCCGGCACTGGGGTGCACAAGTTGCTCCTTCCAATTCGCCACTAGGACCTGGCGGAGCTCGGACCTCTTCGCCTTGATAGCGGGAGGTCCTTCGCCCCGAGCTAGCGCCTCCTGGCGCCAACGATAGAGCGACGCCAGGAGCGCCGCTTCCTGGTCCCATGGCATCGATCCGGCGAGGAGGCTCGCAGCCTCGAACGAGATCGTGCGGTATCCCCTAATCAACCTGATGGCCATGGCGCGCTGTGGAGCACGAAGCGCCGAGATGTTGCGGGCCGTCAGGTTGTCCGCCCAAACTGGGGCCCCATATAGGACCATGGACCGCACGACCCCCTCGTAGAGCCTCCGGCAGGAGGTGTTTGGCCCCCCAAGGTTGGGCAGCAGGCGCGAGAGCGCGCCTGCAGCACCCCGAAGAATGGGGGCCAAACGACGAAAATGGGCTATAAAATCCCACCGGCTGTCGAGCAAGAGACCTAAATACTTTAGGGTTGACTCGACGCCAATGCGGACCCCTCCTACCATAATATAGGCCCCTGGAGGTGGCCGTTTCCGAGGGCCGTGGAAACAAATGGCCTCGGACTTGGACAGAGCCACCTCGAGGCCCAACCGCCGGATACGACCAACGACTTGTGCGACCCCAGCGGTCGCCAGTATGGCCGCCGCCCGGTGCGACTTACCCCTCGCCGTGACAAGCGTGTCGTGGGCGTAACAAATGACGCCGACGCCACAGGAGCGCACCTCGCAGCACCCAGTTGTAACCGATGTTCCACAGGAGCGGACCCAGAACCGATCCCTGTGGAACACCGCACGACATCTCTCGCCGACTCCAACCGTCGTGACCCGGGTAGACGACTACCCTCTCTGAAAGATATGCCCCGACTATGCGGCGCAGGTAGGTCGGCACTCGATTGAAAATGAGTGCCTCCCTGATGCAACTCCAACCTCCAGGGCAAGGTGTTGAAGGCATTCGCGATGTCCAAAGACACCGCGAAGACGACCTCGCCCCGGAACACCGCGTCCTCCGCCAGGCTCCTCACACGCATGACTGCGTCTATAGTGGAGCGCCCGCGGCGGAAACCATATTGGTTCTCCGACAGATCCGGACCCACTGAAGACAGATACTGGACGAGGCGCTCCGCGATAATAAACTCGAAGAGTTTAGCCACCTCGTCCAGCAACACAATGGGCCGGTAGGCGGACGGAGAGTCCGCCGGGCGCCCCTCCTTCCTGATCAGGATCAGTTTCCCCACCTTCCACTGGCGCGGCAACTGGCCCCGCACTAGACACTCGCTGAGGAGCCCCCTCAGTCGGGGCGCAAGCTCCTCTAGGACCAGGGCCAAAGCAAGACCCGGAATGCCGTCGGGCCCTGGGGCGGTGTTTTTCGAGCGAAGTCTCGACACCGCCGCTCGCAACTATACCTGGGTCACTTCGGGAACCTCGTCGACGTCAAAGTCCGCGCTGGACGCCATGGAAGGCGGAACCATCGACGGAGGAGTGTGCTCCGCCCGTGATGGAAACAGAGCGGCCACCACCTCCTCCACCAACTGTGGCCGGAGACTCTGGGACAAGGGGGGCGCCCAGGGGCGAAGCTTGCCCCTTACCATGAGGTATGGACGCCCCCAAGGATTACGGTCCAGAGTCCCCAGCAGCTCTTGGCGGGCATCATCCTTGGCCCGCTTGATGGAGATCTTCAAAGTCTTCTTGGCCGCTCTGTAGGCCTCGTACAGTTCCACCTCCCTGGCGTCGAAATCGGGAGGGCGGCGACGCCTCCTACGAAGCCGGATGTACTGGCGTCTGGCCACCACGCAGGAGTGGCGCAGCTCGGCAATATGTTCCGACCACCAGTACACCCGGCGCCTAGCTGTAAAAGTTTGAGGCACTCTAGGCATCGCCACATCACAAATGTGAGTTATAGCCTCCCGGAACCACTCGGCCTGCACTGACCCACGATTGAGGACTAGCAGGCCGTTTTCTGCGGCTCATTCCTCGAGCAATTCACCCCTCGCGTCCGTGGTCGCGGAACCCCAAGCCGAGGATTTGGCATTGAGGTCCCCGACTAAGAGCACGGGCCGAGGGTGGCTTCGAGCGACGACGACGTTCAGTTCGAGGAGATACTCCTCGAAGTCGGCGAGAGGTCGGTTGGGTGAGAAGTAACCGCCCACCACAACCGCTTCTCCTACGAGTGCTGCGACGCAGCCCCGTCCCCGGACGATGTTCTCGAAGGATGGGGTGCCGGCGGCGGCCGGCGAAATTAGCACCACCAAGCCATTGAGGTCCCCTACCCAGTCAGCCCTGGGAGGGACAAAATATGGCTCGGCTACTACGGCGACATGAATTGACCACTGCGCCATGCTCTGGAGGAGAAGGTTCTGAGCTCTGGCACAGTGGTTTATGTTGCATTGGAGGAGACGGAGGCGTGGAGGCATTACGTCTCCATACTGACCTCCGCCCCTCCGACCGCGGGAGCGGCGACCTTAGTTGCTGCCGACGATGAGGCAGGGGATGTAGGGGGTAATTTCTTATGGGTGGCGGCGCACTCCTTCCCACCCGGTGCTTCGATGGTTTTCCCGCCGCCGCACACAAAATACAGTGTGGCGTGGCCTCGCATGTAGCGACCATGTGACCAGGCTGACCGCAACGGAAACAGCGGCCAGTGCAGTCAGCCTGTGAGGGGCACTTGACGCCCACATGGCCGCTGGATAGGCAGCGGTAGCACCGGGCAAGCCTGGGCTCCAGCACTTTTACTTGCGCCGACACCCACCCCACTAAAACACGTCGGCCATCGGCCAGTTTCTTGGCGGCGGCGACGGGACAGCTAATAATGGCCGTCCCCATTCCGGAGCGACCCTGCTTAATTTCTCCACACTTTATTTGTTCCGCAGGGCACCCTCCGGTCTTGGCGACGGCAGCGACGACCTCATCTTTTGTTAAAGAGTCATCCAGGCCCGTGATGCGCAAATCAACGCACTTTTGGGGCCTGGAGACGCGGACCTCTTCTGCCTCTAAAACCTGACGGAGGCTTTCTGCCAGTCGGTTTGCCTGGTCGCCGCTAGCGACTCCCGGCTTTTCAATATGGCGGGCACCGGTCTGGGTAGTCCGGCACCGCAAGCCTGCCGTTATTCCCAGTTTGCCGGGGTCTATTGCTGTCCGCGCTTTCTTAAGGAGCTCCGCATATGTTGTCCTTCGCTCAATAGCAGCTGGCTGCATTGTTAGAACAACTGCAGTGGAGCGAGGGGCCTGGAGCTTCCTTGGCGCCTTTCTTTTACCTTCTTTTTCTGTTTGGCTGCTTTTCCCTTCTGGCCGACAACCTCCCAGTTGTCGGCTTTGGGCGCAGTAACAGCTTGTATTTCCATGGAAGCGGGGAGGCGCTCCTTGGCAGCTACAGGTGCGCGCTTAGCCTGCGACCTTTTTCTGCCCTTTCGATTGACAGGAGCAGTTGTGTCGGCTGCTGGAGAATTTACAGGCGGCCGCGAGGACCTTACTTTAGCCGCGTACGTTGGCGGCGCAGGCATCGAGGGAGAAGGAGAGGGAGGCACTCTGACTCTGTCTGCGGCCAGAGGAGGGCGCAGCAGCCGGCCCTCCATAACTGAGAGCTTAGCGCGAAACTCTCCAAGCTCTTGCCGGACCAGAGCCACAAGCTCCGATTCGGTCTAGTTCGCGCCCAGGTCGTGTCGCTTCTAGAATTCCTTCTGTCTTCTCTTGAGCTCGGATATTTCCTTGGCTAAACGAGCATTCTCAGATTGCAACTTTTCAACCTCTTCGTTCGCTGTTCGACTGAAGACAGCCTCCGTAATCTCCCGAATGGCCTCGAGGGACTCTTTGAGGGTCTTCTGGCATGTGCCCTTCAGTCCCTTCGACTTCCTCGAAACCAGTCGTATGGCTACCAGGGTATCACTGAGCCGAGTCTTGAGGTGTGACACCGGCAGGTCCTCGGCATCCAGCACCACCACCGGCTGCTTCCGTCCCGCAGCGACTCGCCGGGCTGCCGCAGCAATGAGGGTGTCCTCATCGGTTGTGCGCTCCTCATCCTGGGTCTTCCGCAGTGCAGCGGCAAGCGCGGCCTTCGCCTGGCCCAGACCCACGTATCTTCCGTGGGTGGGCGGACGACCGCGTCCACGTCGCGCTGTCGCAACTTTCGGCGCCGGTACCGCGTCCTCGCTTGAGCCGTCTGACTCAGACTGCTGCGCAGATCGCGACCGTTTGCGTGGAGCTCTCTCCACACTAGCCTCCGAAGACAAAACTTCAACGTCGTGCTCCGATGGCACGTACTCCTCCTCAGAACGCGCAGAACTGGGCGTGCGCGACTCTCTCAACGTCTTTTTCTTTAAAATTGTTTTAATAGGTTGTTCCATAACGAATCCCATGAGTATGCGAGAAAAGGTGGTCGACCCAGGCAGAGATCCCGATACCTGGGCAAGCCTATTACACTCAGGGGGTCGGCCGGTGCCCTGAGGGGGCCGCACTAGTGACTGAACTACCCATCAGCCATGCATCTCCTCGCCGTGCGGCAGCAGCTTGAGATTCGGGATGGTTTTTATAGAGGGCCACTCCCTCGCAGTCCGGGCGGTGAAGCCGAGACCCTCGGTCCCGTCAGCAGCCGCGAGACGTGATCCACGACGCTGCACAATATGGGGTTACGATATGGTCTAGACGGTGACAACGGGGACAAAAGACAAAAGGGGGGGACAACAAAAACAAACACAAAAACGGGGCAAAAACAAAAGGGGGCAAGAAACAAAATTGGACGCAAAACCAAAAAGGGGTAACAAAAACAAGGGGGACGACAAAGAGAGGGGAAGAATCGCCAGAGTGACGAGAAGAGACCCCGTTGTCTGTTCAGCGGCAGGGTGAGTGCACGCCGAACCCGTCAAAGAAGGTCTCCCATGTCCACTCTAAAACAGAGCGGTACTGGGAGAGCCGGGCCCAAAGATAGGGCCTCCGGCCTGGGGATGGGACTGGCGTCCATCCCCCCGCCTCCGGTGCCAAACGCGACGGCAAAAGGCACCGGTTGTCAGAATATTAGCCGCCAGCAACAATAAAAAGCATTGTTGCTGGCGCCCAGGGTGTACCACGGGGTGGTTTTCTGACACACACCCCATATTTTTAGCATCTACATCAACAAAAGTATCCTGGTAAAATATATCTAGTTTTGTTAGCTAATTCGACCATCTACGAGTATATACTTTTATTATTATTTATTGAAACTACATAGAAAACACATGTAATACAATATATTATATGCTTGTTTTTTATAAAGTTATATAACGTCTTCCTTACAGTTACCTACTATAATTTAATTATTAAAATTAAAGAATATTATAATAGCTTATTATCAAATTGTTGTCATTCAATAACGTAAATTTAGTTACACGTCCAATCAAAGATTTAAAAAATATATTAAAATGAATAACGACTCTATCATTCCTTCTTTCTATGTTCCGAGCGGTAAGAATATCATATGCCTATAGTCAAAATAATAACACCCGCATAATTGTTGCGATGAGTTTACACTTAATTGTAATTACTATAAGGTTTATTTCAGAATGTTTTGTTTACATAATATGATATTTTTACCGTAGTGAGAGAATAAAGAAAACAGTTATGATACTTTGTCATAAGTATTGCGACACTATCACTAAGTGTTAAGGTTTATATTAAGTTAAATTTATATTCACTTTAGGACTATTTTCAAATAGTCGAACGAGTAAACATAACTATAAGTACACAACAATTCGGAGACATTATTTGGGTACGATTTAGTACAAGAATGTGCATCTATGGTATATTTGATCGATGAGTAACACAATTAAAACACAATTAATTCATGATACTGCTAATAGAGGCGCTCTTGTCGAAAAACGTACCCGTACGTTTGTTCGTAGTTATCATAGCATGTTTCTGATAAAGCGTTCCCCTACACCAACCATTAAAGTTATATTAGGGGAGCCGCTGTACCTTCCAGTGCCAGTGCGTGTATGTATGGACAGTGGGCATTGTTCTTTAAATAATATTATGTCCAATCCTTAGGGTGCGTTCCACTTAGCGTTCACGACGCCTAAAATGCTCGTTTAGCCGTTCCACATGACGACTACGATCGTTGTGGTCGCGGCGAAAACGTCACTCATGACGTCATTACTCACGCTCAGGCAACGCTCACGACGACCCATGCTGAGAGGTGGGTCTTCGTGAGTGTTGCGAAATTAGGCGCCACTTTAAAAAATATAAAGTTGGTAACAAAGATTGCGACAATGAAAATTATTTTATTTTATGCGATTTTGATGAAACTATGAATACTTCAATAAGTAAACATCTTATAGTCTACATTTTAATCTACATTTTTTTCGAAATTACTTTTTAATGCTTCATCAGAGTTACGATTAATTACATTATCTTACGTGGTCTAAGTTTCCGTTTTTCACGATCATGATTTTGTAATAATGGTATTCCACTCTTCATCTGAATTGGATGAACTAGTACTTTCTAAAGCATTTGAATATTTAGTAGAGCGTCGTAATACGTTCTACCAAATATCCAAGTGTCACCGTATATATTTGAATGTAAATTAATTAAATACTCCACAAAATTATGAAATACTAGATTTTGCCCGCGGCTTCGCTCGCCTTAATGTAGATTAATGTTAAAATAGATTTTAGTAGCCTATATGTTATTCCGATGAATAAACAATAATACTGTAAAGTTTCATCAAAATCCGTTAAGTAGTTTTTGCGTGAAAGACAAAGGAGACCGGCGGAGTCCCGTAGTTCGTCAGGCCCATCGCGGACAAGAGTGAAAATGTAATCAAATTACTGCTAAAAACATACAAATAATCATATGTAAAAAAAAAAGTATATTAATGGTGGTATTAAAGAGATATTTGAGTTTATATGTATAATTCTAGGTTATAATAATGACACCATTTAGTAGGTACGAAAATTGTAGGTACATATTTGTTTATGGTTTATAAAATTATAATAAGTAAATCATATCATATAAATCACAGTCGCAAAAATAAGTACTAGTTTATTAACGTTCACTGCGCACGAGTGCAAAGTTAACACGAATGTAACTTGTTGCTATTTTTCACAGCTTTATTGTTCGTTATTGCCATTCCGTTTCTGTTATTGAATATAAGTCTTTTGATCCGACATAAGAATAAAATAATAATAGAAGAAGCGCACGTATAAACATAAAGTCAAACGCCGGTAATTATAGTTAAACATACCTTAAAGTGATTGATATTTATTTAAACTATTATAACTGTTCAAACTGACAATCGAGACCATATACCTATTGTATATTAAAAACATTAATTTAAAAATAATAAATAATGCCCTTATATTTAAGGCTGGCAACATTAGAAACTTGAAAGAGCAACTGCTTCCGGTTTTACAGTACGTTTATTACCTTTTTTCGTGATATTTATATCTAAACCATAGATTTTTCTGTTTACAGTAATTAACAATCAATAAAATGAAGTACTTTTTTTCTGTATACATTTAACTTCTGTCCGTTGTTTTTGTGAGGGCCGAAATTCGCCGATGTCCTTTACATCCATCCATCCTCACAAACTGTCATATTTATAATATTAGTAGAATATTATATGTATATATATTTTTAATATAAATCCAATTAATCAATAACTATAAGAGTTTATTGGTCAGACTTAGAAACCGATTTTCGTCATGTGGATCGGCTAAACGAGCATTTTAGGCGTCGTGAACGCTAAGTGGAACGCACCCGTAGTCGAGTCTGACTAAACTGTCAAGTCAGCTGTCAAGCTGTCAACTGTCCGTCACTTAAGGACTAGATTTATTGAAAACTAAAAGTAGCAGGCAAGGAAACGCTTTTATTTATATTTTGAAAGTTATATTGTCCAAATGGCGAAAAATACTTCTAGTTCTGCATTCCGCAAGATCGACATCGATCAGTACAATGAAGACAATTTCAAAGAAGATGAAGCGGAACAATCCATCCCAACTGGACCGGATGAAGGAGAAGTTTGCGCTCTACTGAATCAATATCCTTTTTTCAATAGTATTATTATAGGCCTATATAAAATATATAATTAGTCTAAATTGGCAATGGGTATATTTTGGGTATGATATTAAATGTTTTGTTTTCCTTTATATATTGTTTTCCGTTTTGAATTTAGTCACTATGATTCATACTTTTTATCATGCGACGACTATTGGTAAAAACTAATGCATTCATAACGAACCGAATTAAAATAGATACCTTACAACTGATGTCTTGTAAACAAACATATTGCATTCTTGTGATGTTTTTTGAACTGGATTTATTATTATTACAATGCTGTATAGTTTTATTCTATCAAGAAAGCTTGTATGTTTATAGATATGACACAATATAGTAAGCAATATATATGGACATTTTAGTTTTGATTGAACTATGATACTAATTAACTTATTCACCATCATCATGCACCAATAACTTAATTGATTATTATTACCTATATTAAAAGAAAAATATTAAAATAAGCAACAATTATTGTTCAAAATATTATATTACATGGCAAGAAGTTAGATGAGATGCTAATACTTACTTCAAACTAGGTTATCAAATAACTTATATTAAGGAAATAGTTTAAATTGTATGTTTATGACTTCAACTTCCTTTTTACCTCCAACAAAACCTTTTTAAGTAGTCTTAATGCATCATTGCTACTGGTCATAAAGTATAAACAGTAGTTATAAGACAAATTTTTGTGAAACAGAGCACAACAGATTTCTATGTAAAACATGAGCAACCACAGACAAACAATTCTTTTTGTCTCCATGTGTTTGAGTTTTACAGCCTCTTTTTTCTGTTTTCCCCTTGTGCTAGCTGCACAACAAAGTAGTATTACAGACAGGTCATTAATAAGAATGTAAATAATGTTATATGTTTGTTCTTTCTGTTTTACATATTATTTTTAACTCAATAAACACAGGCAGATACATTGAAGCACTGAAAACTGTATTAAACAATGCACCATTGGGGTCATCAAATCAGCAAATTAAAGTAAGTCAATAAATTAAAGTAAAGCATAAGTTACTACTACTAAGCAGTCTAAGAAGCGACAGCCTAGTGGGAGACCATTGGACTGGCTCTTAGAGGTCTTAAGTTCAATTCCAAGGAGTGCATCTCTGAGTATCGAAGTTATGGGCATATTAATAAGTTTTTTATTGCTTGCCTAACAGTATAGGAAACAATCACGAGAAAACCTGCCTGAAAAAAATTGTCAGAGCTTTTCATAACCTTGAAGATATGTGCCATCTGCCAATTCACATTGGGTCTGAGTAATGTACTATGGCATAATCCTTCTCACATGGAGAAGAGAGCTGTGCCCAGCAATAGCACAGTTTAGATAAGGCCTAATATTATTATGTATAAGTTTCTAACATTGCTATATAAAAATGCAGTATATTATTTTGTTTTTACCTGACTACATCAGAAGGAGGGTAATGTTTTTCGAGCGTATGTATGTATTTATCTTTATTTTTGCAGGATAATGCATTGGCACTGACATTAAAAGTCCTGCTTGCCATCAAATCAACTCAAATTGAAGAAGCTGTGGGAAACTTATCTTTGGATGACATTGATGTACTGATGAAATATATCTACAGAGGGTTTGAGTGCCCATCTGAAGGATCAAGTGGACATTTGTTACTCTGGCATGAAAAAGCATTTACCATTGGTGGCTCTGGGTCTATCGTTAGAGTACTCTCCGATAGAATGAGAGTTTAATTTACTTCTTATATAAATATTTGTTAAGCTTAATGATATCAATAAAGAATTATTATGTATTGTCACAATATCTGTTTCATTTTTGATTACATATACATGTATGCTACCAGGTATATGACTGAGATAATCATGATGACACTTGTTAAACTGGGGTACAACCATGTGCGTGTGGTGTGAGGGCCACTTTTTTAAATCTCTGAAAATGTGCTTATAGGATTTAGAGAACATTCCCAAAGAATTGTGAAAGTTAGAATCAGATTTTGTGAAATACAAATAAGTGAGCTATGGACCGTAAAGGTGGGCACTCATTTCTAACATAGAGGATACCCACCAGTACCGGATAAACAATGGACACTACAGAAAAAGTCTTTATGCCAAAAACTAAGCTAATGCCAAACAAAATTTGTGAAATTTGTGAAAATCAATATATAATATCGCAAAACACTGTCCTACTTTGTATATCTTCGTTTCAAAATAGGCCCTCAATTTTATTCTCATACATGTAAAAGATTATTTTGCAAATAAAATGAAACCATTAACTTACAGCTGCTATTTGAAATTCTTTCAAGCTACTAAATAAATTGTGAAAACTGGAACAAGTCACCACTAATGGTTGTTTTAAAAGTATGAACTTGATAAAATTCGGGCGCTCGGTCCTCCATTTTCTTTTTTTTTTCGTTTTATTACACTATAAGTATGAAAGTTAAGACAAACACTGACTTGATTCCTTCTGTAAAAAAATTGAGTAACACAAAGAAGTAAAAAGGCACTTTATTGAATATGAAAATCGATTTTTCTATTTTCTGAATTGAGAAATAGGGTGACAATAATTTCTAGATTGCTGCGAAGATTAGTAAATGTAGTGACATAGGTTTTAATAAACTTTCTTCGATTTTCGCTTACAATCGTCATAGCAACTGCCTCCGTAGCGCAGTGGTAGTGGATTCGACTGCTATGCATGAGGTCTCGGGTTCAATCCCGGGTCAGGCCAACAAAAAAGTTATTGGGTTTTCCTGTTAATTCAGGGAATAAAAAATAGAACTCGATTTTCTTATACAATAAAGGGTCTTTTCCCTTTTTTCTGGTATCGAAAGTGTTGCACAATTTTTATCACAAAAACAAAAAATTACGTATCTTTCATACGTTAAGCGTAATAAAACGAAAACAAAAGAAAATTGAGGACTAAGGACCCGAATTTTATCAAGTTCATACCTTTAAAACAACAAGAAGTAGTGTGCGTTACCACAGCAAAATAATGTCGAAAATAGTAATTTAAATAGTTGCCCAGATTTTGTAATTGTTGTGCATATTTTTAAATTTGTTGCACGTATAGATTTTTAGTTATTTCACAAAAACATTTCCTACTGGAGTAACGTTACCGCAGCCAGACATTTTCTTTTTTATTGAAATAAATATTAGCTATATAATTAGTTGTCAAGATGAGGTAAATGTTGCAACTTATTTCGTATTTGTTCTTTCTTCGGCTGCGAAGTTATTCGATATCCTGCTGGAGTAAGGCTTGTGCGTTTGCTGAATCTCTGAAACGGTTAAGCGAATTCTAATCATCTTTTGTACATGACTTCGTAAGAATTAGTTATAATTAGTTGTGCAATAAAAAACAAAAATAATGCACCTTTTAAAGATTATTTAATTAAATATAAAAACGCTGCAATACGTCCTAACACTTTGAATAAGAACTGTAAAGACTTACTTTAAACGTTATTTTGAAGCTTGTAACCGTCTTCAAGTGTATATGAAGTTTCATTAGTATCCTGTAAGTAATAAACAAATTATGATGAAATTTAGTTCTCCAAGTTCACAGACACAATGTGCGCCGAATTATTTAGCCACCGATAACCCTGTATGTGGATATATAAACTGAATGTTATATAAATAATTAGTTGGTTAGTTCAGTTTTATACCTGTAAAATTTCAGCGTAGTACATACAATAATTAACGAGATATTAAAATAAAAGTCATTAGGAAGTGTAAGACTATGGTAACCCATGTTTAGATGGTTACAAAAAAGCGACCGCGTAGTACATTATGCTATCTTCTAAAATGTTTAGTATTACACCTTACAAGTTCGGTACAGACGCGTACACTGTTATATACACAACAATATTTATTCATTATTATTATTTATTTTAAACATTATTAATATTTTCCGGCTACTTATATGCACAATTGCACATACTTACTAAAGGTGACGGAGTGGAGGTGGATTTACATGGAAGTCAATCCATACTTAAACAATTGGTATTTTGTTCAGAAACAGAAATACACCCGCGGACCTGACGTCAGGTTGGCGGCTCACTTTCTTTTTGTGCTATCTCTGAACTTAAAGAGGTAAAATTGTTTTCTTTATAGGTAGATTTAGGTAGATTCAAAGATAGATTTGATATATTCTTATTTGATGTTGATTCGTAACATTACACCCGCTATTCTGATGCACACAAAAAACGCATAGCATTTCGATATTTTTTACAAATTTCATAGGTACGTTGCAATATTAAAAAGTAAAGGTAATAAATGGTTTCCTTGTGCTAGGCCTTTATCGGTCCATCTCGTTAAAATTGTTTCTCCATTCTCTGATTTAGGTAATGTTTAAATGTCTTTCACATAAGAAGGACCATAGGTATTTACAGATTTTACTGCCCACCTTAAGTTCATCCAGCGTAACGAGTACTTTGTCAATCAATACGTTGTTATAAGCAAAAATCCTACTCTAGCGTGTTTTTACGATATCAAAAAGATATCGTAAAAACATTTTTCTTGAGAGATTTGTATATATGAAACTAGTCTTGTCACACTGTCAATACAAGAATGAGCTTTTCTAAACCCGACTGTGTAAGGCGAAAATACCATAGCTTTTTCTATGTACACACAGAAACGCATCAACCTAGACTGTTTGGACTTTGAACTATTAGACGTTGAACGCTCCGAATCGTGCGAGAGAGTGCGTTGTATTTTTTTACGCTCTATCCTTACCATTCCATTCTACTCGTTTTAAAATCATTATATAAAATATTTTTCAAATGCATGATATAAGCGATATAGGTCTGAGTTTTGGCTGGAATCTGTAATATTGTATTTAGGGATGGGTAAATCTGTAATGTCACGCCATAGGTGTGGTATATTGCTTAAATGAAATATCTGATTAAAAAGTATCATAAGTAAAAATATCTTAGCAACCTTTGGTAGATAATATATTATTACGGCTAGTGCCATCTGCCGGCACTGTGGGGAAGACTCGGCTGTCCCTTCTAATAATTTATTACAAGTCCATCTATTGACATCTTACGGAACTACGTAGTTGTCGGTACGAGTAGAGTAGAGAGAACGCTGGCACATTCTCGAATCATCGTACTGTTACATACCGGGTATGGCTTTTCTAGAAAACTCCAGAAATGCTTTACTCGCGTATAAATAGAGCGCACGCACACCACCGAGTCAGTTTACAACAAAGAGTACTTTATATATACTGGTATAGAGTTAACAGTAATAAATCTGATTTAGCGCACTCTAGCGGTAAACGACATAAAACAACCTCAATGAAACGTCCGGGATAAAAGTAAAAAAAAATTGAGCATCAGGCTTTTGGATATTGTGGGAGTTAAATTTGGCTCCCGCAATTCCCAAAAGCGTTTTCAATTAATATGTATGTATGGTTAATAAAACAACGGTTTGGCGGCAGCGTGATTTGTTATTTGTTGATTTTTTGAACAGGATTGAACCTATCACAACCAAATGTCGGGTTTCCCCTAAATATAACTTTCTACTAATTGTCGTTCCCATTGCGCTGCGGGAAGTACAACCTACGCAGGGGCGAAATAAAACAAATATTTATTCAGAATTATTATTATAATTCAAACCAGACCAAGTATAATGTATAAAATAATCTAAAGTATATCGTATATTATAAATATAGTAGTAATTAGGCTCAGTAGCCACAGGAACATTAGAAGAATTAAAACCCATAAAAGCCTTCATAGCACACGAATTATTGACAACATCAGGAGTGCCCATTAATTTCACAACATCACCAATATTCTTATCATTACGAATAGAAGATGTCAAAACACGCTTTTTACAACGCGGATAATAAGTCCAACGTATTTTAGCACCTCTACGCGCTACAGTTCTATTAGCATTCTCATAATGACCCCGAATAATAGGAGTTACAAAATTTGCATGATTATTACGAAATATAGTATTTATTACAAAACTATCCGAATTAAAAAGAGGATCGATACGTAAATCTGTAGGAAACTTATCCTTAAACTCAACATTTCCTTGATCGTAATACCGCGAAACCTCAAAATCGGTCAAAACATAATCAATCTTATTAACAATACACATCCCATACTGATAATTCAAATAAGCAGTAATATCAGAATTAGGCAAGCAATCCATTTTATCAAAAGGCAATGTATAATAATCCTTAGTATCTTTGCCATGACCAAATTCCCAACTATGAGAATCATAAAAAACCCCATGATAAACATATTTCATAGTTCGACCTGGCTGTGTAAAATAACTACGACTGGGAGGAGCATAATATTTCATACTCTTGCGAGTCAATAACTGATTTTTGGGAGAACGGCGTTTCCGATAACGACTCGTCATCCGACGATAATATCTCTTCACACGGGGGCGTGTCTTCCAATTCCTCCTTCGGTACACATACTTCCGCATCCTTCCAGTACGACGAATGGGCACTAACAAACAACAAACGATTTTTTAAAGCATCATCCATACTATCATCACACTCATTAGAAACAAATATAACTGGACCCTTAAATGCAATTAACAAATCACATTCACATTTAACAGGATAAGCATATTTACGACCTTCCAATAATCTCTTTAACATACTAGGCACAGAAAACTTATACGAAAACTCTTCAAACCATATAACTTTATGAAAATCATCACGAAAACCTTGCATGAAAAACTTTAAATCAGTGTCCAAATGGCATTTTGGCAAATCAGTGTCCAGGGTATAAAGCGTAAGTCTAGGGTAATAAGCAAAGTCTTCGGCGTCCGGGAGTCAAGCAAAGTTGTCGAAAAATTCATAATAAGTAATAACACAAACGAAGCACATTCACGAATCACAACAAGAAACGGAATGACAGATTAAATGATATGTCATATTGATTTCCACAGTTTGACTGGTTATGGATTAGTTTGAAAAATCAATAATTTTAATCAGAAATATATAGTACCTAATAGTTAAAATAAACTATACTAATTGAAAACAAAGTAAACAATAACATTTAAAAGATTTGAAATATATTTATTAGCTGATAAAAGCTTGCAAAAACTTAAAAATATTCCAAGTATTTTATATTCTAGTGCTAAATTTTCTGCGTGTGACGGAACAATATTTTCTTTCATTTAGTGTGCTATTTGAGAACAGCACCATCTACTGCAATATTGTAATACTTTTTCAATAGAAAACATCTTTACGGAAAAATAATGTGCTGACTGTTAAGACACTGGTTTACAATCGTAAGCGGTCAAGTATTCATCGAAGCGAATGGAAGCGAAAATACTACGGAGTTTGAAGGAGTTACAGTGAAAAAGTTTAGTATAGTGTTTTTTGTGTTTTAAATTTAATTGTGCTAGAATAAAACGTTTTAGTCGGTAATATTGTTTTATATTCTTATCCGTCGAACCCAGCACGTAACAATATCATGGAGTACAGTATCCCATCTGCTCCTAGAGCAGTATCTTTTTTCTTTAACCAATTCTCTAGTTGCACCAAGGTAAAATCTGCCTCAAGTAAATTGTTATCACAAGAAGCCACAGAGTTGGGCGTAAGAGATTTAGCAATGTTAGTTGTTGATCTAAAGTGAAAGAGTTTTTATATTGCCATATTCCTTTTATCCAACGCATTCGTTGCGATATCTCTACTACTGTTGTTTGTTCATTAATACAATTATAAAAATTTTGGCGAGCTTTATTCTTAGCGTCAATAATGAGTCTATTTGACCTCTTTGTCTCTATTTTCAATTAATTCAGATTGTCTGGGGTTGGGTTACGACGAAAATGCGAAAGTGCTAGTCTTCTTTTTGCTACCGACAGTGACATACATTGATGCCAATATTCACGGGGCTTCAAATTAGTCTCTGGATCATAACAAACTTTGTAAAATGGGAGATTGAGCTCAACAGCTTTATTAATTTGATTAAGAAAAAGATCATTCATAACTTGTACATTATTATTAAAAATGTATTTACGAAAAATATTATATTCCAATTAATCTTTTCAAAGTTTCGTTTCTTATAAAAAGTTCGTTGAATACCCAAGCTTGTACTTAGGTATCTTGATACAAAGGTGATCCCTAAACTCTTGTTAAGAACTGACCAGTCATAATTCACCGCAATATCGGACGATGCGAAAGTATTGCTATGAAATTCTCTGCCAAGGCACGTGTTTCCTTCTTCCTTCAATCCTGGTTCCTTTAAGCGGGGCGTGAAGAAGCACCTTCTTAAGCCGTCAGGGTAGGGACCTCAACATCGCCTCTGCTGCTATGAGGATGGTGTGGAGGCCACTGCTCTTAGACCACGTGATCGCTTACCATCAGGCGGAGTGTGGTCATTTTGACGAGCAAAAAAATAAAAATAATTTAATATCAGTGGACGACTGCTGCAGATTCGTATTAACTATTTTAACACGTGTGGCTGTACCGTTGTTTAAAGAGATGAATCCATTATTCAGGGCTGAATTCAACAACTGTGTGCCCCTAGTATCAGTTTTGTATGACCAGTTGCTGTAGTGTCCATTAAAGTCACCACTTATAATTGTTCTGTCAGAAAACAGTGGAAATATAGCCTCCCAATCAGGTGATTTTTTTCGGTATAAAGGACAATAGATAGACGCAACGTTCTTAATTTTTTTACAATTGAGTTACTTAACATGAAGTAGTTCTGTACCTGGGTTATTAACCCTCGTTGAGACTACACAGGACCAAATAGACTTGTGCGTAATAATCGCAACGCCACCATAAGAGTCAAACTTGTCCTTTCTGTGACTGTTATAGTCAGTTATGTTTATATTGGTCTTAAAATCAGGCCACGTTTCACTAATTACAGCAATATGAATTTTTCTTGATTTGACAGCTCCCCAAAACGTGCAATCTTCGGCCTAAGACTTTGTGCATTCCACTGAACCATAATTAAAGCAATGTTCTTACCACCTCTACTGTCCATTCTCATGGTTAAATGGTTCCAAAACCTTCTATACAATAAATTCTCCTGAAAACATGTCCTTAATAAATACTTTCACTTCATCCAAAATAACTTTAACTACATCCCAAATTATTTCGTCAAATGATTTTTCTGTTACAAAGGCATCCCGATATTTTTAAATAAAATCTTAAATTTATTTTGTCGTCTCACTTTTTCTCTTGACATTCAATTTTTCTCTTACTTGTGTAAAATTCTCAAATTCCATACTAAAATCATCTTGAGGCTTACTTAACCTTCTTCACTTTTTGTTTACTGTTTTATTTCTTTTATTTTGTTTTTCTAATAAGCCTGGTAAGCAAACGGAGAGTCCGTTTGCTAGATTCTTCAGTTTCTTTACAATGTACTTCAGCGTTTGTAATTGCCTCGCTATATGTTTTACTTGCTAGAAGGTTTGGTTGTCTTATGACATCTTTGAGCTGGGAACTGAAAATGGTTTTCTCAACATCATTCTTCTTTTTCTGTCTACTGTATATATCTTCTCTAGAGCCAGCTTGTATGTTATTGCTTCTTTGCTTATCAGAACCCAAATGCTTTTTTCTTACTGGAACTCTGGACATGTCTTATCAAGTACGAAAGGCTATATTTTGCATTTGAGGACTTCCACATTTAGGACATCAAATTTTCTTTACGCGCAGTATTTAATAAGGTGACCGAATTTCCAGCATTCCGAGCATTGAGATTGAGATTGAGATACTGGAAATATATAAGATTCTACTTTGATCCTACGTCCATATGCTAAGACATACGGGGGTAAGGTAGAATCTTGCAAGCAAACTCTTACTTATTCACCGTCTGTCCATTTACCGTTACCATCCATTCTCTTAAGCCTACTAACAGATAAAATGTTAGTTACACATTCTAAACTCTGAATGATTTCTTCTTCTTTCATATCTAAATCCACACCCTTAGGGTGCTATCCACTAAGCGCTCATGACACTCATGCTCACGAATACAGATTTTCCCGTTCCACTTGCTTCCGTACGTTACAATTGTAAACTCAGGTGGAACGGATAATGGACACTGTGTCGAAAAATTGGCCATAGCACCACACAAATGGCAGTCCTGTACCAATCGCTAAAACAGAAAGTGCTTCAAGTTTCTAACACAGTAGATACCCTACAAGAAAAATGCGATCTAAAAGAACATCTTTCAGAGCTCAAGCAAACCATCCAGGATACCCGTACTGAAAAAGTCTCTTATGCGGAAATGATTAAGAAGGGATCAAATAGTTTCGTCCGGCCAAATAATCTCAGCTGTGTGGCAATATATCCCCGTGACATATTAAAGACCAGTGATGAAACGAAAACTCTTGTACAGAAAATTATTAGTCCGGAGGAAATGAAGTTTTAAGTTCGTGGGGTTCGCAGAACTAGAAATGGAGGAGTTATTATCAGCACAGAAACGAAACAAGACGTAGAAAAAGTGAAGCAGGCAGTCTATCTCTCTTTGTCTGGTCTTACAGTAGACGAACCCGCCAAGCGTAAACCACGGATTGTGGTAGTTGGTGTACCCACTTCTCTGTCCGAAAATGAAGTATTCAGCTGTCTCTTCGAGCAAAATATAGCCGATAAGTTTCCATCGATGAATCTGAAATCATTTGTGTCTTCAATTAAATTAAGCCACAAATCGGGCAAGAAAGATGCTCCAACCTGCAACTACATTATTGAGGTACCGGCTAACATAAGAAAAGCCTTAGTCACACAGGCTAGACTTTTTATACATTGGACGTCCTACCCCGTGAGAGATTTTACACTAGTTACAAGATGTTACAAATGCCATCAGTATGGTCACGCAGCGAAATCTTGCAGAGAGGTTATCCCTACGTGTGGACATTGTGCAGAAGCTGGACATTCGATGACCGAATGTACAAAGAAGGAAGATGCCCGTAAATGTGCTTCATGCTCTCGTTCTAAGAAGCCTAGCAAACACAAGACGGGTGAGACTGATTGTCCAGCCAGAAAACAAGCTGAATATAGGTACATAAACTCAGTAGATTATGAATGTGCCTAGATCGTCGTTTATTTATATTTCATCACTTACTACTACTTAGCATAGATTCCCATTATTAGACATATCCTATGTTTATTTTATAAACATTATAGGTATATGTCAAATAATATTTTAATACAAAATTATATAAATAAGTAGTATTATTTTCATTGTAATAGTAACTTATTATAGAACAATCTAAATTTGTTAACAATATTTAACAAATTTAGATTGTTCTATAATAAGTATGAATGCCTTTCCTATTACACTACAATAGCACATAATTATCGCCTGTGATACAGGTATAACCTAGTACAGGCGTCCAAAGTAATGTATCCTATTTAAAGTATTTTTAAGACCTATTGTTATTCATATTTGTGCCAACTTAAACTTAATAAACAATTATATTATTATTAGACGGATTAAAAAGTATAATATTGTTAATTTTGTTAAAAAATCATTTAAATACAAAAAAGAGTTGGATTTTGCAACATTTTTAATATATTGTAACACTGATTTATATAGAAGAATATTATTATTATTATTTGATTGTTAGATTGAATATTTTAAATTATAGGAATTGCTATATAATATATAGTATTATATATGTATTACTGATTTTAAAATGAAAAATGCTGTACTATTTGTTTTAGAAAAAAGTTGGTAATCAAATGTTGTTTTATTAATTCCTGTAAAAAAATCATGTTTATTTCATTCGAACCATACTTAGGTGCGGTGGCACAAAACAAAATGAATTATTAAATATATTTCGGGGACAAATGAAACTTTTACTGCCTATCTTCCCCCGATTACAAGTTCGGGGGAAGATGACACAGACATTCCCATTTTCCCCCATTCGGAGGCAGAGATGCGGGGGAAGATGGGAATTGAACTTCCTAACTTCCCCCGATTTCAAATTCGGAGGAAGATGATACGAAAATGCCCATTTTCCCCCATTCGGGGGCAGACATGCGGGGGAAGATGGGAATAAACCCAAACTCATGATCGTGAAAAACGGAAACTAAGACCACGTAAGATAATGTAAGTAATCGTTACTCTGATGAAGAATTAATAAGTTATTTCAAAAAAATGTAGATTAGGTATAAAATGTTTACTTATTTAAGTATTCATCGTTTCATCAAAATCGCATCAAATAAAGTAATTTTCATTGTCGCCATCTTTGTTACACATTTTATATTTTAAAAAATGGCGCCAAATTTCTCAACTCTCACGAAGACCCACCTCTCCGCATGGGTTGTCGTGAGATTTGCGTGAGCGTGAGTAATAACGTCATGAGTGACGTATTTGCCGCGACCACAACAATCGTAGTCGTCATGTGGAACGGGTAAACGAGTATATTATGCGTCGTGAACGCTAAGTTGAACGCACCCTTAATAAGACCATATGACGTTTTCATTTCAAAATCCTTATGACAACAATAGTCCAATTCCTCAAATTTCTTACAGTTCAGTAACCTTTCTGCATCTTCATAGGACTCAAATCGAATAAAACTTTATATGCCAATTTATATTTAATTCTCGATACACTTTCAATATTCTTGCTTCGAAGTAATTTTGACATAGCCATTTGTTTTGGTAACTCTTTCAAGGAAGTAACACAAACCTCGTGATGTCCTGTTGTTTGTTTGTGCTTCACAATATTAGATTGCCCTTGAGTAAACTGTTGAGTTAAAGAATCACTCCGTATCAAACGTTTTGGTTTTCATCTAGTAACCGTCATGAAACCTTCTTTACTACTTGCAGTTTGATGCTCTCGTTCTTTTCTTTTCAAACACATGGATTTCTGTTCCATATCCGTCCCATTCCTGTCTACTAAGCTACTAAGTACACGTTCACATTGATTAAGTATTTCAGTGTCACCTTTCTCACCATCTCCAAGTAAGTCAGAATCACTGTTATCACTTTCCATCATGAATTCATGAATTAGATGTAAAATAAATAACTGTGACTTTAAGCACTGTCTAATTCGTGTGCGCTCCGTGTGGCGGCTCATGTCAGCCTGCTATGGAATATTGGATGAATCCAATATCTTCGTAGTTTATAATTATCGAGTAAAGCGTTTATTAGCATAGACGCTGCATAAACAAGAGACGCTTCATCCGACATCGTGGAGTGCCTACTCAACCCGCAGCATTCGTGCTCTATGAAGTGCCGGCTGGTGGTCACGGTAATACATTGTGGTCTTTGTGTTCATATTAGAGCCGCTCGTTCATGCATGGGGATCTCGCTTTAGTCATTAATTTCTGTACAAATATCAGGTTAATGTGCGTTTACATACGTTAATGCTAATATTGTTACGTGCTGGGTTCGACGGATAAGAATATAAAACAATATTACCGACTACAACACGTTTTATTCTAGCACTATTAAATTTTAATACACAACAAACACTATACTACACTTTTCCACTGTAACTGCTTCAAACTTCGTAGTAGTTCATTACGTTTGCTTCGATGAACACTTGACCGCTTACGATTGTAAACTGACTCGGCGGTGCCCGTGCGCTCTATTTATACGCGGGTAAAGCGTTTCTGGGGTCTTTTAGTAAAGCCATACCCGGCACGCAACAGCACGATGATTCGAGAATGTGCTAGCGCTCTCTCTACTGTGCTCGCACTGACACTACGTAGTTCCGCAAGATGTCAATAGATGGTGCTGTAATAAATTATTACTAGAAACCACCGACTCTTCCCCACAGTGCCGACAGAGGGCACTGCCGTAACACTGCCCACCTCTTAGACAAAAATAAAATTAAAAAAAAAAAATATTATTATTAGACATGTTCGTCCCGAACATTGTTGGATCAGTAGTAGCGTGCCAATCTATCCACATGAACGATCTTTGGTGTACTTCGTGGTCCTTTCTGGATCCGGTAGGTGACGTCATTCATCTTAGTGACTATGCGATAGGGTCCATCCCATTTTGCCTGCAACTTAGGAGATTTTCCTTTGCTGCGTACCGGATTATGTAACCACACCAGCGATCCTTCCTCGAAGCCTTTATTGTTCGCCTTCCGATCGTAACGGGTCTTCATCCTCTCAGACATTTGCTGACCGGTCTGTCTGATGTGCTCGTATACATCATTTATCCTGTTGCGCAAATCATTCGCATAATCTGTTATGCTGCGTGGAGATTCAGGTGGGATGCCGGTGATGAAGTCTGCAGGTAATCGTAGTTCTCTTCCGAAGTTAGCGAAAGCAGGTGTTATTGATGTGCTTTCGTGAACGGCACTACGGTATGACTGGAGAAACGGTTAAATGTGTTTGTCCCAATCCCTTTGTTTGCTTTCTACGACTTTCGCCAGATATCTTTCCAGAGACTGGTTAAATCGTTCAACCATGCCGTCTGATTGCGGATGATAAGCAGTCGTCCTCGTTATGTGGGTACCCATCACACGATATGTCTCCTTAAATACTTTAGACTCGAAGTTCCGACCTTGGTCACTGTGGATCTCCAAGGGCACCCCGAAACGACAAAAGACTTCATGGACTAGCTTGTCGGCCACCGTAAATGCCTCTTGATTGGGAATTGCGAACACTTCCGGCCACTTTGTGAAGTAATCCATGACCACCAGGAAGTACTTGTTCCCACTTTGGCTTTCAGGAAACGGTCCGGCAACATCTAATGCTATACGTTCCCACGGGGCTCCAACATTGTACACCTTTAATGCACCCCTACTGCGAGTGTGTAGTCCCTTCACGGCAGCACAACTCGTGCATTTGTGGCACCAGTCCTCAACGTCTTCTCGACAGTGGATCCAATAAAAACGTTCCCGGATCTTAATCAGAGTTCTCTTAACTCCAATGTGACCTCCCGAACTCCCAATATGATAGAGTTGTAAAACTTCCGGTACCTTGAGCTTTGGCACGACCATTTGCAGGTGACACTTGTCACCTCGAGCATTCTCCCATTTACGGCACAGAACTCCATCCTGGATAACCAAGCTTTCCCACTGTGCCCAGTAACTCTTGGTGATAGAGGTCATTGCCACAACTTCACTCCAGTGAGGTCTCGAAGCATATGTTTTCTTCCATTCGAGGATGGGCCTTATGTCTTTGTCCTCTTGTTGCGTTCTTTGCAGTTTCCTTCCAGTCTTCGCTAAAATCCGTCCTCAACATCCTCACTAGTCCTTCCTGCTTGGCCTCTTGTCGGCGCAGTGCTTACACTGGTCGAGACACAGTCTACGCGACAGGGCATCTGCATTACCATGTGAATTGCTACTGTGATGCTGTATTACGAAGTCGAATTCCTGTAGTTGTTCAATCCATCTTGCTACCTGTCCTTCTAGGTCTTTAAATTGTAGTAGCCATTTTAATGCAGCGTGGTCAGTTCGCAGGTGAAATTTCCGGCCCAGCAAATATTTGCTAAAGTGCTGCAATGTCTTTACGACAGCTAGAAGTTCCCTTCGCGTGACACAGTAGTTCCTTTCAGGTTTGGATAGGGCTTTGCTGAACTACGCTATTACAACCTCATGCTCTCCTTTACGTTGAGATAACACGCCACCAATGCCTGTGTTACTGGCATCTGTATCTACTACAAATTCATGTTCATTGTCAGGTTAGCCTAGAATCGGTGAATTACATAGATGTTCCTTCAGCTTCTGAAATGCGACGTCACAGCCCTCATTCCAGCAGAACTTTATCTTCTCCTCGGTGAGCTTATGCAGAGGCCGGGCGATGTCAGCAAAGTTCCTTACAAACCGTCGATAGTAGGAGCACAAACCAAGAAATGCCCTGACTTGTGTCTTGTTCTCCGGAACTGGCCAGTTCTTGACAGCAATGATCTTATCCGGGTCCGTTTGGATGCCTTCTGCGGAGACCACATGTTCTAAGAAGTTCACTTGTCGCCTGAACAACGCGCATTTCTTTGGACTTAACTTCAGGTTGGCTCCTCGAATCTTCGAGAGCACGCGTTCCAGGTTGCGAAGGTGATCCTCAAAGGTGTGTCCTACTATGATAATATCGTCCAAGTAGACTAGGCAGGCGTCTCCAATCAATTCAGTAAGTACTCGTTCCATCAATCTCTCAAAAGTGGCAGGGGCATTACACAATCCAAAGGGCATGACATTGAATTGCCACAATCCTTTGCCTGTGGAGAATGCTGTCTTTTTCTTATCTCGAGGGTGTATCTCGACCTGCCAGTAGCCACTTTTTAGGTCTAGAGTAGAAAACCACTTCATCCCCGTTAGCGTATGAAGAGTGTCGTCAATCCTTGGCAACGGATAACTGTCTTTCTTTGTGATGTCGTTTAGCCGACGATAGTCCACACAAAAGCGCATACTGCCATTCTTTTTCTTCACCAAAACCACTGGTGAACACCATGGACTGGACGAAGGCTCAATCACACCTTCTTTTACCATACCCTTGATCATAGCGTCATCTTCACGTTCTCGTGCCACTGGCACACGTCTTGGTCGCTGGCGGATCGGTACCTCATTGCCTGTGTTTATATTGTGTTGAACTAGGGCAGTCTTGCCTATGTCAGCATCACTGGTCGAGAAGATGTCGGCAAACCGGTTTAACATCGTCTCAGCCTTGTTCTTTTCTTCTCTCGACAGGTTATTCCGGCAGTCCTTCAAGAGAGAAGACATGTGTACCTTGCCCTTTGAACTTTGGCGTTGGTAGGCTGTTCATGGCATCTACGCATCCAAACTGCTCCTTCACAGATGCCCAATATCGTGCTCTTCTTGAGTACCAGCTCCTTGTCGCTTGGTTTCAGTGCGCGTACCGATGTAACGTTGGTATCCTTTGACAGAGTGCGTGCAATCTTCCATGGAGCATTGTTGTCCAAACCTTCTATAATTACACATCGATTTGCCTGATCAGAATTCCGAGCATTTAGCGATTATTATCCGACCGATTTAGCAAACCGGTATGATTGTTTCCGACCTTGGGCGAAGTACTACTTTCTTTAGGCAGTACACTTGTCCCGATGATGCGCCCTCCATGAATACTTCTTCTGAGCCACACTTTAATACTCCTTGACTAACGTCGATCTCACAGTGATGTTTCCGCAAGAAGTCTAAACCCAGGATGCAGTCGTCCACTATATCAGCCACGATAACGTTGTGGCGGTAAATTTTATTACCTAGTTTCATGTCCACCTCTCTCTCACCTCGGTCGGTTATATGCTGACCGGTAGCTGTTCTAAGATGTACACATTCATGGTTCCTGTAGTAGTCCCCAAGAAACCGTCTTGCTAGACGGAAACTGACGACTGTTCGAGAAGCTCCAGTGTACAATGTCAACTTGCACGGCGTTCTGTTAATTTCGCCTTCGATAGTCAGGCTGTTTCCGTCACACGATTGTGAGATCGAGATTCTTGGGGCTCTCCTATCACCAGCCAGCAACCGCCCCGTAGTCCTGGCGTCTACTCGTTTCCCTGCTGTTGTTGCACGGCAGGCACATCAGGTTTTCCTCCTACCGGTGACTGGTTTCTGCTGCGTGGACTCCTTCGCTTCGGGCAGCTTAACCTTATGTGGCCTTTTCGCCGCAGCTATAGCACCGGGGTGAAGTCGACACTTCCCTGATACGGTGAGCGCGATCGTCCCGTCGCACGGCTTCTACCTCCAGAACGTGAGCTAGGGCATCCTTCAGGATTTTGAAGTGTCCGAGTCTCACTGCAGCCCTAACCTTCAGGTCTCGGATCCCGTCGGTAAAGGCTTGAACGAGGTTCCCGTCGATGAGTGCAGGTGAGGACTGGTACGCCTTTCAAACCAGCTTCTGCACCTCCAGGGCCCACCGCTGTAAGGTTTCACCAACACGTTGGGATCGGTCTTTCAGCTGGGCGCAAAACACGTGTTCTAGGTGTGCGTCGCCATATCTTGCTTCCAATGCCTTTAACAACTTCTTGTAAGTGACGTCTTGACCAAGCGCCTCTAACACGGTCAAGGCCTGGTCGCGAAGCCCCAAGGTGAGAGCAGTCAGAGCCTGTTCTTGCGTCCACCCGTTCGATTTCATGATGGCCTCGAACTGAATCTTATAGGCTGACCATGACGATGAGCCGTCGAATGGTGGGACTTTAAAGCCTCGTGGTGAAGGCGCCACAACCGCAGGTGCCACGATGCCATCTCCAGCCTTGATCCCGCGTATCGTTTTCTCCACTTCAGCGATGCGACTTTCGTGGCGTTGGACTTGCTCTTTCACCTCCTTCATCTCCTTGCCAACCGTTGCGCTGAGGTCTTTTAACATCATCAGCTGCTCCTCCTGGCGGCGCATACCCTCCTCCTTGTCGCGTTGCAGCTGTTCTTCGAGGCGGCGTGCGTGCTCCTCCTGGCGGCGTGCCTGCTCCTCCTGGCGGCGCATGCCCTCTTCCTTATCGCGTTGCAACTGTTCCTCGAGGCGGCGTGCTTGCTCCTCCTAGCGGCGTGCCTGCTCCTCCTGGCGGCGTGCCTGCTCCTCCATAAACGCCATCAGGGTCGCGAGGTCGGGATTCACTGGCGAGTGAGCTGCACTAGGTGGTTCCGCTGCAGCCGCGGAGTCACGTGGTCCAACTGACATTGGCGAGAGCGCGTCACCAAAGCGCTTCTGGTCCACATCTTGCTGACGCTGGTTTCTGGCCTTCCTCCTTCGGTATTACTGGCATATTCTTACCTCACTTCTGACACCAATTTGTTACGTACTGGGTTCGACGGATAAGAATATAAAACAATATTACCGACTACAACACGTTTTATTCTAGCACTATTAAATTTTAGTATACAACAAACACTATACTACACTTTTCCACTGTAACTGCTTTAAACTTCGTAGTAGTTTCGCTTCCGTTCGCTTCGATGAACACTTGACCGCTTACGATTGTAAACTGACTCGGCGGTGCGCGTGCGCTCTATTTATACGCGGGTAAAGCGTTTCTGGGGTTTTCTAGAAAAGCCATACCCGGCACGCAACAGCACGATGATTCGAGAATGTGCTAGCGCTCTCTCTACTGTGCTCGCACTGACACTACGTAGTTCCGCAAGATATCAATAGATGGTGCTGTAATAAATTATTATTAGAAACCGCCGACTCTTCCCCACAGTGCCGACAGAGGGCACTGCCGTAACAATATTATTAAATTCGAAAGTAAATGTTCTTTTTACGATTTATTTATGTTGATTCGTTCTGTAAATCTAACTTAGTCTCGATTCGAGTTGAGTAGGTAAGGGTAAAAGGACTTATTAAATTTCCGATTAAATAAAACGTTAGATTCGTATTGGAAATCGAACTTTTATTGACTAGGGAATCGATATTTTCATTAATTATATCGGATTTTAGTGGTGCCTGCATGAAATACGTAGGCAAAGGACAGGAGCTATATTAATTAAAATAATGCGGACGTAACTATAATAATAATCTATAGTTTATTAAATTTATCTATCTATATACATACCTATATAACATACACAGTTTTTAATAGAACTTACACATTAGGTACTACGCCTTACCAGGTATCACTTGTCACAAGAAGCACTTCCACATTGATTCTTTGATGAAAGGTGCAACAATCTGCTATTTTGCATTGCACACTTTACATAAATAAATTAATAAGAAAGCGACGGTAGCCCAATAAGACATTAGACTTGCCATCGCGAGGCTATGGATTGATCTAGGCTATTGAGGCTCATTGCGCTAATTGCTCCCTTCGAAACTAAAAAAGTGTGTGTTCCAATAGGACAAAAATATTTTAACTATTGTAGGTAAATGTTAAACAAGCTTCCGAAGAAATATAACACTTTTGAAAATAGTGTTTATGACTGCCGCTGTTTGGCGAAGTGGTGGGATAACCTCGCCGCTGCTGAGTGTTGTGGACAAAAAAATTGTGTGATCCACAAATAGCTGTATTGAGTCTGGGTATTTTATTATCCGCAGTTTGAATGTTTGTAAAGTCACCCTCAAAGAAATGTGGTGTGGGTGTTGGCCTAGTGCCGTAGTTTTAATAACAAGAGTTATATCAGTCGAATGTATCTCCTGCTTCTTTTTATAAATATATCCATCAACGTATACCTATAAACGCAACGTAGGTACGTTGCGTTTTAAAAAACAGTTATAGCATTTATTGGTTTACGTATTTAGCACGGTTAATTTCATACCATACATACTACAAAAAGTAGTGACAATGTTTTGCTACGGGCACTAAGTTTGTTATCAGCCTGTCCTCATCTGGCTGGATGCTACAAAACGAGCACTCCGTTTATTAAGAAAATCTTTGTGAATATTATAAAGCTGAAGAGTTTGTTGTTTGGTTGGTTGGTTGAACGCGCTAATTTCAGGAACTACCGGTTTGAATTGAAAAATATTTTAGTGTTAGATAGCCTATTTATCGACGAAGGCTATAAGGCTATATAACATCACGTTACGACCAATAGGAGCGGCGCATCAATCAAAATGTTGCAAAAACGGGGGAAATTATCTTGTGAAGCAGACGAAATTGCGCGGGTCAGTTAGTCTGGAATAAAACGAAATATAACTATTTAGTGAACTGGACTAGTCTTTGATCATGACCCTCACGGTCATCTTTTGCTTAGTGACAGCAGTTAGCCATATGGCTAATCCGGAAGTGCTTGGCAGTATTTCGTAATCCTGCTTTAAGCAAGAGTAGGAATTGTCGCATGCCCTGGGCATAGACGAGCCAAAGAAGTGGAATGTTAAAATGGCTTAAGTAAAAATAAATCTTCACTCAGTACAAATAGTTGTTATTTGTGACTGGTGAATATTGTTGTTTTTTGTGTATTTGAGTGAACATACGTATACAATTTTATAAATGGCAATTTATGATACTTTAACGAAAAATTGCCCTTTAACATGATTTAAATAGTGGCTACGCGGTCAAGTGCCACATGAACGCACAACAACAGAGTGCAAGTAAAGCACTAACGTAGTAATTCATCTATACTAATATTATAAAGCTGAAGAATTTGTTTGTTTGTTTTGTTGAACGCGCTAATCTATTTATTGAGGAAGGCTACTGGCTATAGGTAGGTATAACATCACGCAAGTCGCAACAGGGGCGGGGCAGTAACTATAAACGCGGGTGAAACCGCGGGCACATCTAGTAAGTTATATAAATACTAACACAAATTGTATGTACGAGTATGTTAGTCTATAAGGTAGGTATTTATCTATGCGTCTATGCCACGCGAAATGAAATCGTTATTATTATTATATTATATTATTATATATGTAGTTCTCGATGATATGTGAAGTCTGCCAACCCGCACTAGGCTAGCGTGGCGGACTATGGCCGAACCCTTTTCACAGTGAGAAGAGGCCCGTGCCCAGCAGTGGGACAGTTTAATACAGGGCTGATATTATTATTAAGAGTAGGTACTTTTATTTTTCTCAGCTCAGGGCTGGTTTTGGTTACATTTACGGGCCGAAACCAAGTAAATGTAGTGTGTGGTGTGTTTAATGTTATGTAGATGACGTGTTATGTGTAACCTCGTTTTCATCTAGAGGCATGAACTTTCTAACATTTCTGCAGGTGTTAAGAATAGCAGCTTTTTGGAGCATAATGTATTTCTGTATGTGGTCATATCTGTTTCCAATTTAGTGATGTAGTAGGTAATAGGTTCGCATGATGAATATATTTACATCTTTACTCCATCTCGTGCGTTTCCTAGGTTTGCCAGCCTTAGTGGACGCAGGTAAAACGGCATTTGCCACCTGCGTAACAGTTAAGGTTGGCGTAGGTGCTCCGTAAGAGTCTTGTTCCACGGAAGACACCGGTGATGGTAATATGGTATGTATGAGTTATTTGATGGGCTATAAGGTTCTACTATTGAATTGAATGAATTTAAACTAATGGTGTCGTCTGTGGTGTTGGCTGTGGTATCTTCGGGAGACCCGGAGGGAGCCCGCCTATTTAACTCCTCTCCGCTGACGGTTCGTATGTTGTGACATCTAGCGTCAGCTCCAGGTGTGCCCCGGCGATCGCCCCCGGGAAGCGGCCTTAAACGTTTACTTCGTAACATCATCTCCATAAGTATGGGTTCTCAGAGCCATGTTAGCCGCGCCAGTAACAAAAAAATATCGCGTGTCCGCCCTCCATGTGAGTCAGTGTTCGACTCGAACGTATGGTTGGATTATAGGGGGCTTATTATTATTATTATTTTTATTATTAATCCGGCACTCCATATCAGTCGAATATTACGCCGCATCAGTTTTTGCTAAATTGTTACGTAGACTCATATTAATTAAGTATCTATCGAAATCTAATTGATTGGAAATCTCCCTTGATTGTTTAAATGAAGAATGAATACAATAAATAATACCTTTGATATATACTAATAAAGTGAGGCTCAACCTAATGTCCGCAAGGTTGATGAGTAGCGGATATTTAGCTTGCAGCAATATCATTAGGTACCTAGAAATAATTACACAGCTTTCTCCAGACGCTTAGAGTGTGTAGATAGATACCTACCTACCTACTTACATGCCAATATTATCTTGGTATAGGTTTATTATGCCACATATAATGTGGTATATTATATACGGTAAGTATAGCAAACTTTATAAAATGACAGTAGTCGTTCTTTAAAGATTCTTTAAAGATACCATTCAAAAGCAATATTTGCACAGGTAAGCGCGCAGCTATCGGAAGTGCAGCACGGTTTCCGGCCGGGTAAAAGTACCACCAGTAATCTCCTTAAATACGTAGCTGACACCTTTCCTGTAGTGGATAGTGGGGGACAGATTGACGCTGCTTATTTCGATTTTAAAAAGCTTTTGATCTGGTTAATAATGACGATAAATTATTTTTTCTACTCGAAAAATTAGCAGCCATTTGTTTCACTCCGTACCTATTGAGATTTTTTGCAAGATATATAAGAGATAGGCGACAATATGTGGAATATGCCAATCACAGCTCTGAACCTTATTTAACACTGTCAGGATTGAGTCAGGCAAGCAACCTAGGTCCTCCCTAATTTATATTAATGATAAATGATCTGCCGTACGTGGTACAACATGCCAAATGCTTACTATTTGCTGACGACCTTAGGCTTTATCTGCCCGTACGTAATTTAGACGATTGCATGCAATTATGATATTAATAGGGTAACAGAATGGAATCAGGACAGCTTTTAGAATTTAATAATTTGAAGTGTGTGGTGAACAGTTTCAGTCGTGCTGGAACTCCGCTCCAATACGTTTATAGACAGTATAAACAGCACCCCCTTATACCGTATGTCTGAGGTAAAAGACCTAGGAGTGACAGTTAATACTGAACTGACATTTAAGAACCATATTGTTAAAATATGTAAAAAAGCGTACCGAAATTTAGGATTTGTACCTACTACGTAGGGCTAAACATTTTTCTAACATTAAGGCAATCATTGCGCTTTATAATGCCCTAGTAAGAAGCCAATTAGAATGCAACGCGGTCGTCTGGTCTCCACATGAAACTAAATATAGTATTATGTTAGAGCGAGTGCAAAACAAATTTATTAGGTATTTATATATGAAACTTTATGGTGTTTACCCTTTCTTTCCTCTAATGCATCCCACCTTGTTTATCTTAGGCATGGTGGGCTATAATGAACTTGGGGTTAGAAGGGAACTTGCTCTTGTGCTTTACATTTTTAAAGTACTACGAGGAAATCTTTATAATACAGCTTCGTTGAAGTGGTTGTGGCTATGTGTTTCTAACAGGTAGGTACGTTTGGCGCCGTCTTCGGCCACCACTGCCGGTGACGAGGGCGAGAACAATCCTGCTAAAGGAGTCGCCTCCGACGCGCGCACTTCGCATTCTCAATCTCATACACAACAAGTCAGACCTATTCATTTGTACTTTGAGTGAATTTAACAGAGTAGCACTAGCGGTTATTTGCTATTGTAATTAAATTAAATAAGTGTACTGTAAAATTACTAAACTATATGTAATATTGTTTTTATTGACTGTACTGTCGCATTAGGTTTTCCCCTGTAAAGATAGTATAAGTTTGATTATAAAAATAAAAAAATCTGCGACCGTTATCTCAATCATAATGTACGAAACTGAGTTAGGTAGTTTCACTAATGTCAGGGCATGTCATAGCAGCTTATAGGTCATAGCACATATATCAACTCGGAAATGGATCGGCACCATATCAACGCGAGCCATGCAGTATTCTTTGTATGAAACTCCCTACTGCAACGCACACTAATCGGAATCGTAACGTAATCGCCTCGCCTCAGGACAAGCTTGCAGTCCTCGCGCTTACGGCTCGTCGTCCCCGCGCTTACCTCTCCGTGCATTAACTGTTGCCGAACGTGCTGTCATTCACAAGACACCTAGCAGTCGTGTTGCGCGCGGCTTTTATTGAATTTGTAGGTTGGATTTCAAACAAAAATAACGATGAAAAGGGATCATTAAAGAAGTGAGAAAATATCCATGTAAGTGAGCGCGGCGTCGCCTAGCCGTAGCCGAGTCGACGTACCGGAGCTGTTGATCCGCTTTGGTTAAGTTAGGTTGAAGACTGTTTGGCGGCGAGGCGAAAAGCGATACGGTAACGATCCCTTTCCGAGTTGATATGTGTGCCATGACCTTAATTAAGAAGGCGTTGTTCTGTCAGCAAGTATCATATATATAGTTAAGCAAACGTAGCTGCATAGGCAAGTAAAGTACCTACCACATGCTTGTTTGTCACTTGTGTAGAAATAAGTTAGTACCTAACTTATTTACTTTATGGTCATCGACGCCATATTTGTAGATTTTTATAATTTTGGTCAAGATTTTGGTAATCTATTAGTCATTATGTTTTCCCAATAAATAAAATCTAACAGATAGATAAATAGATCTAAAAGATAATTCATGGATTGAAAAGTTTTCCTAATAGCGTTCAATTCCTAAGTAATAAGTTAATAACCGTGATAGTAACATATAAATCAATGATTTGGTACCTATAATTATTTCAACATTTCTGTTGGCAATTACATAATATGACGCTATTGCTTTTTATCGTGGTTTAGATATCAATACCTAAACAAAAAAATAAATTATGTCAAGTGTTCGAAAAATAAAGTAAGTACTTATTAAGGTCACAACAACACCAACTTGCGAATTATAAAAAAGGGGAGTCAAACTTAAGGTGGCCCGTAAACACATGGATAAGCGCACTTCACTCCACTGCAGGTATGGCGCAGCTGTTTAAGTGGTTGCCTCGCCGCTCGCCACGCACCGTGTATTGAGCGATCGATCAACACTCCGAACTAAATTTTGTGTGATCCATAAATAACGAGGTACAAAGTCTGAGTGTTCCTTATATCCATTATTGGGACGTCGCTTACCTACCGACATAAGGTAACCGCTTAGATACTGTCAAATAACACTTATCATCTGGTGATAACCATTTTTCATCGTTGGTGAAGCGCTTATTACCAGGAAATGGCTACACATCTAAGCACTAACCATCTTATGCAATCCGCTAAAAATCACTTACTGAGTGACGATATCACTTAGTCTTCTCGTACTCTAAGTTAGTACCACTTGTCAGCAAGCATTTACCACCAGGTAAAGGTTCCCTATCCTGTAGTGAGCACTACTCATCGATCATTAGTCGGTTATCATCAGCCTCACCCTTGTTTGTTACTTAAACTATGACACTGATTAAAACTATTTAGGATTACAGTTGCCCTAAGTTTTGAGATTTTGAGGATACGATCGACCCCGGTTAGGTACATGCACATAGGTACATGTAGTTTCAACGATGATAATAACGAACACAAGACCTCACATTTATACGAAGAAATACCTACATTTATTATATTTTATACTAGCTATTAATTTGTTTCTATACTAATTGTTCTAATTTACCTTACAATTGTTGGAATGTCAGACATAATTGAAAATCTTTTCTGTCTGGCATCCGTTGTTCTGTTGCCACAAGTTAAGTACCTAAACAGACTTGCGATACCAATTTAAATTCTTTATGTACCTATACTTACAAAAATCAATTATCCTTAAAATACTTGTAACCAAAGTTTTGTATAAGTAAACGTCATCTTTCCACCACAATTCTACATTACCATTCTATCAACAGACCACTAACCGTCCATGGAATTTAGGAAATTACGAATCATTGTCGTATACAGGGTGATTTTGAAATCGTGTAATTCCTTTTAACCACGCATTCTACTGGTGATATAGAATAACCCTGACCATATTTTTATTTAATTAGATTTATTTTTTTTGAAAAATTATTATTCCGTTTTTTTCGTGAAATGGTGTCAGATAGTCATATGTTAACCAACCGAGGCAATTTTAATTTTTTACTAATTAAAATAAAAAATCATATTAATAATTAATGTCGTAAATAATAACGGGCGGTCCTTTTTATTGCCCCTTATTATTTACGACATCAGTTATTGTTATGTTATTATTTTTAAATTAAAAAAATATTAAGATTGTGTCAGGTGGTTAAAATATGACTATTTGAAATCATTTCATGAAAAAAATCTGTACTCTAATTTTGCCGAAACCATTATTCTAATTAAGAAAAAATATGGTCAGGGTTATTCTATATCACCAGTAGAATGCGTGGTTAAAAGGAATTACACGATTTCAAAATCACCCTGTATAGTTGAGTCGTAGTTGTATCGTTGTCTTATTGACAAATCTTGTATTACTGCAGACTTGGGCCCCAGATCAGTTAAAAACTTTGTATAAATATCATATTTAGAGTCGTTTCTCTGACTGCGCCAGATATTCAGTAATCCTATACGTAATTGGTAATCTAATAGCAAAGTTCAAGTTGAATTCTGGTAATAGCCGAGTTGACCCGACGAATAGTAAATTGGTAACATCCACACACATGGACAGCAGTCCACGTGTGCGAATGTTGCGCAGCCATACTTAATTATGTAATAATAATTGACCTGGTCTACACACATAGACTTATGTTATTTAATAATTAAATCTATTAAATAATCAATTTTATTTAAAGACAACTCGCCAAATTGAACATACCATTATTGGAATTCTAGAAAAGACAATCGCAATAATTACTCATGAAGTGCGACCGTGAAGTCCTGGGTTCGATTCACATATTGGTCAAGATGTTTTATAATACCTATAGATGATAATAGGTATCTGAGTGATGTAAAAATAACACTAGCGTTAAAAGGATAAAACAAAAGGTAAAATCAAGTTATTAGTACAAGGTACTTTTTAAATAACCACGCCCTGCCTTTTTAAATAGCCACGTTATGATGTCCATAACGGACGAATACAATGCAGCTAAATTTGACACAAGCTTTCGTGAATTACATACTTATTCCCATTAATAATAGAAGAGCCTAAAGAAAAATATAAAATACCTTACCTACCTATTTTAAGTAATCTTGTACCTACACCACATTTTAAGCTTAATGGCTGTGGTTTACGACTTCCAAAAAACAAGTATGCCATTTTTATTAAATAAGTAATTTATCTAATAAATTTAGTCATGGTATTTTAATACCGTTTCTGATTTCCTAATCCTCATTATATGTAACAGCAGTCATGCAGTCTTACCTAGCTGTTGAGTACTACTGCAGCGCAGCGCGATCGCAAGATTCACCGGCGACTGCTGAAGAAAGTAATTGGTCGATCAACGAAGCCTGTCTCTCGCTGCCGAGGGAATGTACCATATATAAGCCACTTGTAGACTTGCCATTCGATAGTTTTTTATCTGCGCCGCCAACGTATCTACGCTCTAACGCGACAATGGAAATACCGGTTAGTAAACAAATTGGTTGCTCTTATTTCACTACCGCTATTTCGCTTCATATTTTTTGTCTTTTTTTAAGTCTTGGAAATTGACAATCTTATGTAATTTTTGCGTAATATACGAGTGTCTACTTCCTGTTCTTGTACTCTTATTGTTACGTGGGCCGGAAAAAATTATTACAGATCGAGGTAATAGATATGTACCTACCTGTAGGTAGGATAATACAAATTAATTAAGTCAAGACAGAGAAGCAATATAATAATAATATGTAGTAGTGATATAATTAGTAGCTACTTATTTAATAATGCATTAATGATATGGATAGGTTATTGTAATATTTTTATCTGTAACTAGAAATCGCACTATAGCGTTAGTAAAGGATTTGATAACATTATTTGTAGTTTTTATCATATACCTACGATATGCTGATTAAGCGTAGTTGTTTAATTTATTCGTTGTAGGAAGCAGATGTATGCCATAACAGTTTAGTAGATAAATAATAGGAGTAGGTTCAGATGATACAGATTCACGCCACCATTTTTTCGTAGATGTAAACTGAAGCGTGTAAACAACCACATTTAGCCAACTGCTGTAGACAACGATGGCCACGTTACAGGGGGCTTCTTACTATCTATTATCATCTACCAGACATATTTCTAGATTCAGTAGGTACTATTACTGAGAATTCCCTAACAGCAGAACTTAGCACGATCCGAGAATCGATCCAGAGACCTACCGATCGACTCTAAGCGGCACGGGACCAATGAGGTAATCAATAACATGTTGTGGATCTGTATCTCTGAAATTAAAATGTTATATCAATAGTTAATTAAGTAGGCACATAAACGCAATTTTTATTTATTTTGAATTTATCTTGGGCTTAATTTCTTTATTCAGGCTTAACTTCAGTAGTTCGAATCACCATCATCGCTAGGTGACGGATTTGACACCCGAGTCAGCGATTTTTTTTATAAGTTGTTGGACGTATATTATAGTCGTCTGGTTAAGAAAGGAACTACGTAGTGATCACATAATGATGTACTTATTGGATATTAATATGATTTATCAACTCGTTAACGTCTTTATACTCAAGGGCCTTTTGTTAACACGTATAAGAACCTAAGGTCTAGAGCATAAAAGCCAGGCTGGCGTAGCGTATCGCAGATATTTATCTTCATTTTAACATGTTAGTATATTTCGGTACATAGGCTACTTTATTACCCGTAGGAAGCCCCGCGATTGTCGTTATGTCCATGTTAACCACATTGTATAAATATCCGTTCAGTGTTTCGGAAGTGATTGCATAATAAACCTGCCAACTTTCACTTAATATGAGCTTAAATTAATGAAATGCACAATTGCATTCGAATGTACTGACATCACTATAAGTCGTGCGCCGTGTTCTTGGCAATGCAAAGTATCTATCTATAGGCATCACTTTATACGCAACTGTACCTATTCAAATCTTATTCGATTGCAATTAAGGGCATTACTTACTAGCTAATACACTCCCACAGCCACCCCTAAGGAAAATCGTACATTAAATGTAAAAAGTACTAAGTACATAGGATGCATATACATAAACTCACGTTGCTCAGTTGTTGCGTGTAAGCCAACAAACACAGAAACGTTTGTGTGTGTGTGTGTGTGGGATTTTATTTATCTATAATATAGCATCCTTTAAGCCTGCATTTACTTTTTCAGAAAATCTTAATTCTACTGTGCTGTGCCTATCACGGGTTTGCATCATACGAAGGCCACACAATACCTGTGGAACACTATGAAACGGAATTACATAATCTTGGAGAGCACGTCGAAATACCTGAAACACCGGTCAAAGTAATTAAAATCACTAAGACTGTAGCCATCAAAGTGCCTGTGCCATATCCAGTAAAAGTGATCGAGAAGGTTCCTTATCCTGTGCACATATCCAAGCCCTACCCGGTGCCTGTGCCGCACATTGTCAAAGTCCCGCACGGCGAATCTCCGCAATCATTACATGGACACGAAGCCAGCCATAACGACGACTTACTGCATCGCTCTGGTCAAGAAGGGAACTACCAGGTACAAGAGATCAATTCGCCAGAGGAACTGGTAAAGGGAAACTCATATGAACCAGGCCTTCAATCTTATCACGGAAGTAACTCAGGCCAACCTCAAAATATTGAATCTTACGACGGCGATTACTCTTCAGACGGATCTTCGGGCAACTCTTACGAAGCGCCGTCGCATAACTATTATAACAACGCTGGTGGAAGTGACGCGGAGTCTTTTGAATCAAACAACTATAATAACGCTATAAAAAACTATCTGCAAAATATGAACTCGGGCGGATATGCTGGCCATTCTCTACAAAACTACAATTACCACTAGATCTGTTTGATGTGATATTTGTATGAAAGTACCTGAGTGGTGTGGAGTCGTATAATTATTTGTGTAAGTATTTCCTGTACATAGTTGTCGAATGTGATTTGTGTGACGGATAGCTGAAACAGTAGTAGGTATTATTGTTAAGAACTAATTGTTTTGTTGTTATTCTATTGTTGTTACTAGATGCGTACGGCGTAGTATGTTTACCTTGTTATAAATTATTAATAAAATATAATACTGTTACGAAATTCATTTATTTCCCAGTGTCACTGATGTCACATCGATTAAAAATATATTCAAAACGTAACACTAAATGGTCTGTTTTAAAGATAAATTACCTTATACAGTATGAATACATTCATTACAATAAACATTTAATTTTTTAATGCTAAAGCATCATAACATCGTAAAATATATTTAATCCACTTATATCTTAGGAATGCAAAAAGTAATATTGTATGTTGTAAACGGGCGGACATGCTCCACTTTATTTGTAATTGTTATACAATGTTTAGTTGTGTAATAATAATGAGACACCGTCGAACATTTATTCTTAGCTATTCCATTACTTTGTAAAAAACAAACTAAATTTAATCTTAACATTTACGCAACGCAATAGACTTATAGCAAAACGAAACTAATGGTAACGGCAGGTACCCAATTCTGCGCTAAAGATATTCAGATAAAGTATTTCATACTTATTTTACGTAAACCATTACCGGTAACTTATTGGTCGGTACTGAGATGCTTATTTAATTAAAAAGGGGGAAAAAATTGTATTCGAGGGCGTTTTCCTGCATTGTCGTTGTCCGAGTCTGCGGTCATGGGCTCGTCTACGTCGGGGTCGACTAGGGGGATCGCTTCTATAACAGGTCGCACTATAACGTCGGGCTTTTCGTCTTCGTCTGACACGTACATCCGCGTCAGATCCGACGCCACCGACGCTGTTTCACACACACTGTGGAAAGTAAACATTGTTATAATATAAAGAAACCTCGCTACCTTTAACGCCATATCTACTACGCCGTCATCACTTGTCATAGAAGGAGACGTTATTGAAACTAGTGAGGTAGATAGACCACGAAGTACGGCACATGTCCCAAATACTACTGAACCTATTTCAGTTTGGACTAAATAACGTCATATGTATGTAACCTAATATTTCAGTCAAGTCAAAAATACTAATGTACAAGTACGTCATCATCCTTTATTGAGGCGACTGTCGACTGGACAGGATGTAACAGTCGGTCCTTATATCTGACTTAGCGCTAGCATTCATGACCTAGAAGAACAATTGCAGTGTAACTAGGAATGCCGTCTTACGCATTGAGTATATATCTATGTATACATATATTGCCTAAGCAGATCTTCTTACGTAACATGCAGTGACACGTTAATATGGAGAGAAAGTGGCTAGAAGAGATAGGTCTAAACCTAGCTCTGAACTTAAGGTCTAGACAAATAAAAGCTTGATTAGATAATATCAAAGTCTAAGCACTCGACATTGCAGGTGCAAACAATGAGACGTAGTGTTAGTCTAAAGGCGAGCTTGCAGCATTATTAATAACCAATCCTGGCATAGGTTATAACGTCATGCTGACAGAGTGATGACACGCGTATAAAACCAAAATCTTGCAAATGTTTATGGTCTTAAGTAGGTAACTGTACCTGTTGTTATAATATTCAGATTCCGCAACTTGCACGTTAAAGTGTGATGCTTCTTGCTTGACGCTCATGACGGTGGGCATACTGAGAGAGGAGCCTGGGAACGAAGTACTCGTCACCACTGTCGACGTACTGGGCTCGGGTGCGATATTCCCCAAAATCAGCGGTGGGACTGACACCTCCGTGTCCTTGACTGGTAGTTGCATTATAATGTCCGACTGTGCATCTTCGTCATCTTCTATGATAGTACTAAAAATATATATATATATAAGTATTAAGTTTCTATTACTAGTATTGGTAGAATTCTTCAAATAAATAGTTTTGGTTACGTGTCATTTTAATTTAAACTGCTATCCCAATACCATACCAAAGAAGATCTTAAACCTAAAACATGTAATTTCAATTTAAACTACTATCCCAAAACAACACAAAAGAAAAATACACTTAGGTATATCGATTTAAAATCGAAATTACATGTGTTGCAGTTTACTACAATCCTAATACAAGAAAAAGAAGAAAATTAACCCAAAACGTAAAAAGTATTAAATCTTTATATATATTTTATCATAAATATACAAGATTTTACCTTCCCAAGTTTAATGTGATTTTGTACTCTTGTGATTTTTGTACGACTTCCAACCAGTTATGTTTATCAACATCACCAGCTTCTGTGCTAAATGCGGAGCCAGGCCTGAAAATATAGTCAATATTATAAATATCACAAGTCAATATGTTAGTTATAAACTAAAAATAAAATTTATATATTTTCTGAGATATATACATTAATAATATAATTTATCTTATTATAATATATATATAATAATTTATATTATTTATAAATTTATTTATGATTGTTTTACAAGGCGTGAGTTCTATTGACATAACTGAAACTATACTTACATAGGCGTGAAGTTCACCATGGTGGCAAGATGTTTCTGTTTGTGTATTTGATAAAACGTCTCCGACGTTTCGATCATTGTGATATCTTTAGTGAGATCTGACGACAATATCAGACTATCCTGCTGTTTCGAATTAGTAAAGCTGCTATCTGACAGATCGTTTAAGGAGAACTTCAATTTAGCTGTAGACAATATTTCATTATTATTTATCTCCAATAATTCCCAAAATATAGTAGCTTGGTGTACAGGTTGTCACAGTAGCGTGTGGTCATATTTTGCGGTCGTTCAGTATTGGTTATAAATAGTACCGAGAGCTAAACAAAAATAAATATATCGATGTATTATCAAAATGTTAATGCTTTTTACCATGAATATAGTATATAATAATAGTACATGACCATGTAAAATAGAAAAACATATCTTAATTATATTCTTACTCGGGCATTTTAGAGCAAGTTCGGACATGGCTTACGGCATTGATGGTACTGCCCTGTCACTTATTCACATCAGTCCATCTAACTGATACCAAATTCTCTGTATCAGCAGTTTCGAGTTCTCATTTCAAAAATATTTTTCTGTATTAAAAATTTATGAACACACTTAAATATAAACACTTATATTTAACGCGCTTTATAAAAAAAGTTAAATAAATATTAAATAGATAACTAATTATTGGGGTAACTATGATTCTTACGGATTCTTCGTGATTTATTTTCTTGCCTGCTATGGCAGACGAACCGTGCTAAGTCTAAGTCTCTTATGCATGTTACCATAGTATTGCAGAAGCAATATCAACAAAACACAGCTACGCCGCTGCCTACCGTAAATAAAACGAGAACATATTATTTTAGTCCTTCAGACTGAATGCATATCTATTAGGGTGCATTATGCTAAACATGTCCAATCAGGTTGACCTTCGGACTGTTTTTGCCATTCTACGGTACATTACGTCTACAACTGTAAAATACAGGTAAGCACTTACATTTGTCAATGGGAGATATTTTACCAGCCACGTCATACAGGAAATCAGCAGTCCAGAAGTGAGGTATCCGGATGAAAACTTTTCCGGAGTCGACGGGCACGTGGAACCCAAGCTTGTGTAACAGCTGAAGGAACTTTAAGTCCTTGCAGATTGATGCTTGCTTACAGTTCCACGGCACCAGCGGCACAGACTGGTTGAAAACTGAAAATAATAATATGAAAATAGACAAATTGTAAAACACGATCAGACGTACCGAAGTAAAGCTTAATACGATGTATACAATCTGCGCAAGTTTGTTAACATGTGCATACTACCTGCATCGAATAGAATAAAGACGCAACGCTAAACAAATGTAGAAATTTTAAAATCTAATTATTCCCAAAAACGAATTTGTCGATCGTATTTAGTTTTAAATTAGTTTTTGGGATAAAAGCACGCATGCGGTAAAGCTAGCACAACTTATAAAAATTATTACAGAATAACAGTAGGTAACTCACTAAGCGAATGGTAGGACACAGGTGAAATAACATTTATTTGTTGTGACGTCCTCAAATCCATCCATTTTAATTCAGATTTGTTAAATATCTCTTCAGTTTCACTATCTCTAGACCTTTTTTCTAAATATATTTTCGCGTAGCACGTGTCTAGTAGCACTCGCTGGACCCAGTCCAAGAACTTAGACTTGCCATCTTGTGCCAACTGTTCACAAAGCTTGGCAATTTCGTCATCCCTCATTTCTTTGTTAACCTGCAAGGTTTTTGAGTTTCGGTCGCTTTCTCCTTTTAGGAGGGTCTCAAATTCCTCTTTATTTATCAAATGTTGCTTGAACAGTTCTCTTATAACAGAGTCCCTCGACTTAATTATACCATCCTCTTTAAACAGCTTGATGATTTCACCAACCACATCAGGCAGAGCACTGCACTGAATATAGTTCCAGCTCAGAGAGGATTGCTCATCTTCCGTCCATCTAGAAAAAATGTCGTTAATGTTACTTATATAAATACCTAACATACGTAAGCGTATTACGACACAAATATTAAATAAAACAAACTTTTCTCCGGAAGTGCTGCCAAAGTTACAATCGCCAGATTTCTTCTTGTCTTCCATATCGAAGACACTGTGCTTCGATTGCGCCAATGGCTCAACTGCAGGTTTGTCGGCGATCTTCTCATCATCGAAGCTCTCCATATCAAGAGGGAAATTAGCAGTACTTTGTAGAGAATGAGGCTTCTTGATAAAGGTGTTTATCACATACTCAATAAGATCAGACCAGTCCTAAAAACAAGTAAAAATTAGTTAGACCCGTAATCTCTATGATCTATCGTTGGTAATAAAAACAATCTTTACGAGAACTTACATCACAGATTTCAAATTCGGATTTCCAGATGGAGGTAAATGTTTTGAGAATCTTTGGTTGGAACAACGTGATCAAGCTACCGAGTTCACCGCCGACGTGGTGCATCAATGTAAATATACAATCGTTTACAAATTCGCCGTTCCCGGCGTAATCTTCCAACAGCAAGCCGTATTGATACATTATTTCTGAAGTAGCAAACCTGTTGCAAAAACATTTATTTTTACTTCTTTGGTGAAAATGCATTACATTTGTCTTTTTTAGGTTAATTTGCAAATTATTCCTATCGAGCCAGCTAATAATGTCGAATAGGCAATTATTTATGTCATTTTTGTAACTATTAAGATTACTAGGATCTGAATTTTTTATTATTGCTGTACTATCGTCTGCAAATAGAACCATGTTATGACAGACAGATTTTGGAAGATCACTTATATATATCAAAAAGAGTAGCGGGCCCAGGGCACTACCTTGCGGCACACCATATTTTAATTCCCTTGGTTCAGATGTATAAATTATTTCTTGTTTGGTTTTTAGACATAATCCAGAAATTTCTGTACATTGCGTCCGGTTGCTCAAGTACAATTCTAGAAGTTGTAGAATATTACCTCTTATGCCATATCCCTGAAGTTTATTTAATAAAATTTTATGGTCTACGAAGTCGAACGCTTTGATCATGTCAGTGTAAAGAGCACAAACAGGTACTTTTCTATCGATGGAATCCATAACACTAGACATGAATTCAAAAATAGCCATATTAATTGTAATTTTTTGGCGGCATCCTTTCTGTTCGGTACAAAATTGTTTATATTTGTTAAAATATGCATATATAGATCTATAAATTAGTTTCTCGAAAACATTAGAGAATATAGGAATTTTAGCTACAGGTCTGTAGTTTCTTAATTCAAATTTGTCTTCCTTTTTATGAAGAGGTTTGATAATTGTATGTTTTAATCTCTCAGGGTATATTCCATCTTTTATGCTTAAATTAAAAATATGCACTATAGGAGCTATTACTTTAATGACGAATTTTATTACTTTTATAGAGGTGCCATCATAACCGACGGTGTTAGTGTTTTTCAGACTGTTTGTTACCCGTATTACGTCGTCTTCTTGGACTGGTAGCATGAATAAAGATTGCGATGTCAAATTTTTAAATTTATCACTAGAATGAATGTCACGTTTAATATTATCTTCGATTTCGTCAACAAAGAAATTATTAAATTCGTTAGCGATGTCAAGAGGCTGAGTAATCAACAAGTCATTTCTTTTTATTGATGTAATTGGGTTCTTTGGTAGAGAGATATTGGATTTATGAATTATATGCCAAGTCGCTTTTGCTTTATGTTGGGACGTATTTATAAAGTGATTGTTTTGAGCTTTTTGTGTTAATTTAATTATTTTTCTATATAAAAATGTGTAATTCTTAAATGCAAGTTTGTTACTTAAGCTCGGTTTCAGTCTAAAGGCCCAGAGTAATTGTCTCTGTTTTTGACTGCAAATCTTTATTCCTCTAGATATCCATTTAGTTTTATTATTTGTTTTTATAGTTACAAGTTTTTCTGGAAAACTCAAAGTATATAGCAATGAAAAATCATCCATGAAACTATTATAGGCTTTGTTGGTTTCATCTGAATTATAGGCCTGCTTAAAGGATAAACATTGTAAGTGGTTATGAAATTTAACTAGGTTTTCATTAGAGATATCCTGTCTTTATTTTCCAGTATTTTAATTTACACACTTTATTAATAGGGACTTTTAATATTAGAGATGTGTGTGTTTTACAACTAAAATAGAATCCTGTAACTCTAGAATGTATATTGCCACTATAGCAATATAGATTTTCAACATATAATACTAAACATTATGGTTACTCGACAAATAACACTTTAATTTAATTAGTAACAAATAATAAATCTCAGCATAAACTCACGTGTTGATCAGGAATTATCGATTGCCTAATAAGATTTGAATAGAACAAGAAGTACTCCTTTTCTATATATATAAATGCTATATAAAAGCAACTTGCACTAGACTATATAAATGCGTCACCAGTCTCTTGCCTATAAGCAACAGGCTGACGACGTCACTTCTTAGAGCAAGGAGCATAATAATTGTTAAGCGTGTTCTGAGACAGGTAGCTTGGGTATAGTAAGTGCAATAAATAAACTTTATAAATTATGTTGTTGCTTCGTACAAAAATCACACATATTACAGCACTCTATGAACATCAATTCGGTTCGAAACTACCATGCAAATATACGTTGATACTAGCCTGCGTTCACTTTCTAAGCATTAATAATATAATAACTGAATACATACTGTCTGATATGATCAAGTATATTTGTAGAACCATTGTATTGCGGCAGCTTAAGTGTGCTATCCACGAACAACAGTAAAATGTGATTAGTTACCACAAGATCCTGAAACAAAATCGATATTACAGTAATACATTCAGAGTCCTACTTCATAGAAAGGATGACCGAATTTCTGTTATTTTGTAAAGCATACGCAATGTCGAACTTCAATTATGTTCTAAATAATTTCATTACATATTATGCGTATCATTTGTCGTATTTTGTACACCTAAAAGTGCTTGCAATGAGTCTGAATTGTATAATGCACTTTTGTAGTTGGTTAATATATAGTAGTCGACGCAATTCTCCGCATAATGAGGCAGTACGCACTAATTAGCACGAATCTACATGTACTTATCGAGTATTGTAATTACCTGGAGGTATTGTTTGGAGTGATACTTGGGATTAAAGTGACGCAACAGCAACACAAGAAGCGAGCGCAACTCTTCAGTCTCACACATTTTAGTTTGTAACTTAATAATGGCTTCCTGATCCTCTTTGCAAACGTGTGTGAATTTTTTGTACACTTCAATAGCTTGAATTATTTCCCTTATAGCTGTAACGACCTGTAAACAAGAAATTAAATTATACTCCAAAACAAATATAAACACATACTATAGAATACTATAGATAAACAAATACTATAGATACCCACTTTCATAGCGCCCGAACTACATACCGAACACTTATACCTAATTTATTCTTAACTTAAGTTAAAGAAGTGAGATGGCGAGACTTTTATCTTAGAGATAAATTCTATCAAGTGGTAGTACACACGGCTACACATCAAGTTAGACACGCTATATACGCATAACTACGCTACATACTAAATAGAGAATTGTCGGAAAGAGACAGTGCATAGTGGTGTCAATGTAATTGTAAGGATAGAGCGTACCTAACAAAAATATAACGCACTCTCTCGCATGATTCGCAGCGTTCAACTTCTAATAGTTCAAAGTCCAAACAGTCTAGGTTGATGTGTCGCTGTGTGTACAAGCCCTTAAATATGAAACCCGTAAGTGCTAAGTAAGAAGTGCTTATGACGTACGTTTCGACGTATACTAACAACGTGACGTATTAAGGTAAACGCCTACAGATGAAAAACACGCTAGCAGTTTTTCTAAAGTGTTTAATGCTACCTACATTTATATTAATTAAAATGAAGTTGAACGCAATATTACAAGGCTCAACCAAGAAGACTACGGTTATCCAGCCAAAATGTATATCTACTCAGCGTCACTTACCAAGTGAAGTCTCCTGATGCTAGGCTTCAGGTCATTGCCATCTAATTTGATAGCAAGTTCAAACTGCTCGCATAAATTGACCCCTTCAGCGGTCAAGTACGACACGATATCAAAAGACAGCACCGAGCACACATGTTCAACATCTAATTCAATCTGCGTCGCAAACTTCAAAAAGTATGTGACCAGCCAGAAAAAATGCGATGTATCGATTTCCAGTAGCAGGTTAGTCAGAATCTGGTTATGAAGTGTCTGTACTAGAGAATTGTATCCCTTTAATAGGAAATCCACGGTGAACTCTTTTAAAATATTGGATATGTCATCGTCTGTTGGTGTTTTATGAGATAGACCCTGGACGTTGATACTGGAAAACCAATTTAAGAAAATATATTATTATTGATATGTAATTATAGTTCTTTAGAGATTTGGAAAAATGCAACATTTTCTTACATGTTTGATTTGCCCCTCTTAACAATTTTTTTCCGTTTACGATCTTGCATGGTGACGCCGGAGCGAACCTTGTTGTTCATCCTTTGTTTAGGGTTATGTGGTTTCTGATGGACCGGCTTCTTCGCGGGCAACTCATCCTCGTTGCTAGAGGTTGATATAGACTCCTGGTTTTCAATTTGAGTACCATACCCACAATCGGAAGTTTCAGAAATTACCATCTTCTTTTCATTGTTGTTTGAACACATCGCCTGAGTACTCCTCACGTCCGACTGCATACCGCTGCTGCAAGACGTCGCCTTGTCCTTTAATAAAGAGATACGACAGTCAGAACATTTGTAATATAACTATATTTGTTGATATATTATCAAGAATGTAGCGTACGTTATCAGATTTCATTGTATCGTCGTTGGTAATTTCATTGCAAATATTTTTGTTTCTGCAATCTGACCCCTTCTCGATAGGTGTCCGAAATGGCTGATTACCATTCTCACTAGCGTTGTTCATTTCAGAGGAAGCATCCCAGGCCTTATTATCTGAATTAGGATCATCATTGCTCTTGCCGCTGGCACCCGTGTCGGACGAGTCCGATGTAGGATCAGAGGTGAACATCGGCGATGAATCATCGCTTCCTGTTGGTTAATTTAAAAGCAAAGCATTTGTATAAGTACTTACTCACAGTCATGTATACATATGTGTATTTATGTTTGGAAAAAATATATGTTGGTAGTAGCTGGTTACCGAGATATTATTATATTTATTTTAAAAGAAATGTATTTATTGGTAATGCTTAAAATTATTAGACTTCCTTAGCTCGTAATGTTTTTATATAATAAAACATAATGGGTGTAAATATAAGAATAAAATCTCGATAAATAGATGCTGTCACTTTACTTAGGTATATTTATATATTATAATAATCACTGAACATTATGTACCTCTGTCCGGGGGAGACGTGTTACTTTCATTATCTTCGGAACTTTCCGATAAAGAGGCTTCAAGCCACAAATTGAGTAACTTATGTAAAGTTACGACATGTTGGTCTTTATACAACAGGGCTATTAGTTGGACCATGGTTACTGCCCATTTATTCTGAAAGGAAAATAAAATACAAAACACACATCTCGACTCTTAATACTAGCACGCATACCTACTTGTCAACGAGTGACGTATGTACAACATACAGTCTGGGGGCTGTACAGTCGCATTCGAATGCACATGTACACTAAAACATAATAAAAGAGTCATGAATGCGTTACCGTCTACAAGAAATCATGTATTCCACTTAGTAAATATTATTGCATCACTTACCGCATCAGGTATTATCATTAACTTAATGAGAACTTTATCAATACTTTGGCTAAATATATTCCACAGAATTTGATTCTGTACGGCGTGTGTGGGACCATTGTAGCTAGGACTTTGGCCGCTGGTATCCTCAGGTATGTGTAAAATGTTTCTAAGCAACAAAAGGCTGTTACTTATATTTGTGCATTGTTCAGAGGACAACTTCACCTTTTGTTCGAAATCAACATTTTTCTTTAAAAAATCAAGTATCACTTTAGTCGCTCGGTGATCCATAAAAGCGGCTTTTGTTGATGAAAGCAAGTTATTAATTTCGAATATTGTATGCCTGCCGAAATCATTTTTAGCAATGACATCCACTGACAATAAACACTCGATAGGAATCGTCAAATTCACTAATATTCTAATTAAAAGCTCTATTGTGATATCTTCCTTGGCATGTATTAACAGAGGTATCAGGTCTTTCTTAATATTTTGTCCAAAACTGATACTTCTACGATACGTCCGCAGGTATTTGTCTTCTGTTAATATATTGTGAAGAATCGTCTCCAAAGCAGCTGAAATTTGTTATAACACAAAATTAGAAATCGAAATAATCACAGTTAAAAATAATAGATCAATGTTAAATAATATTTATAGCTACCATTGCAGTTCTCGTTTACGTGATATCCATCTCCATGTAGAAAGCCGAGGTTGCTGAATGTGCTGTGTATCTGTGGACTTCGAAGAACCCATTCCATCTTCCCGCTGAAACAATTTTTACAAACTTATAATTCACGTAGGTACTGTTAGTATAGATGAATATCTAGAGTAAGTTTAGTACGAACAAATTTTTTTAAACTATTCTCGGTACTCTTCATATTTATGCTTCTTTTTTATATAGGACTTTATTACTTAGGTAACTAGTGTCGTTAATCTCTACCTCATAGATTCTCTTTCGATGACCACAACACATTGTTAGTGAAGGGTTAGCAACGTATGGTGGTCATAGTTAGCTTATGCAGAATAATAAAGGGTTAAAGGCATAAAATATATTTTTAAAATACTTAAAGCAAATAAAATTTCAACAAAATCTGTAGTATTTTTACGGTGATTAGGTTTTCTAGGCTCCTTTCAGAGATATGTTGTAATAATAACTAATAATAACTTTTATTTCGTGAAAAATATATATACAATAATATTCATAGTGAGCAAGGTATCAGCAGTATGATCTTTGCCCCTTGTAAAAACATACATTATAATAGGTATTGATTCTCTTGGTGCAAGCGACGAAAGGCTAGGGTAACCGCTTACCATCAAATGCATGTTAGCCACTTTGTTAGTAAAAAATAATAATAACTTACTTTAGTTATATTACTGTAGTGTTTCTTAGAGTACCTAAATCTAATTGGTCGCATTAAGCCATCAATTTCCAAAAACCAAAATATAAATTTACACTAAATATTTCAAAATCACTAATATCAAATGACCCAGTAATCACTACTGAGTATACTGAAGAGTAATAAATAATTTACCAACAATCAACAACGTATAGCAAACGTTTTACTTATCCAATACTTCAAACGACTCTGTACCTACCGTCGCACGTCGGGTAGCTACTACCACTCAACAAAACGGACTGCCTCCCTTTCCGTATTATAACTAAATGGCAAAGTTCAAATGAGCCCTTAATAAAGAAGCCATATATATAAAGTTAGTAAAGATTTATGTGAAAACTCCAAAAAGTTCTATATAACGAAGACCTACAACTCTTAATTGTTTTCATTCTTTATAAAACCCGTTTCCTAAAATAATTTGACAAATAATACTAACAATCAAATAAATTGGTAACGTGACAATATAAAAAAAAGAAATAACGTGTTCAATCAAACAGTTGAGTTAATATACTACGTAGTACCTACATAATTATTACATCAATGGTTCAATATTCGTTATACCAGACTTTCTTTCTCTTTTAAAAAGGCAACTCCCGCTAAGGACCAAACCATGTATCACAGGAAACTTTTAAAACTTACAATTAATAGACATAAAGTACACCTAGAGTCAGAAAAATATTTGTGTATCACACAAATATGTAATTGTATTGTTTGAGAATGGAACCCACAAAACATTTGTGTCTAGGTTATCGGCCTTACAATCGTATAGTTGCAATCCCGGTCACATCTACTTTATGTAGGTAGAAGTAAGGATTTAACTTGTTAGAGGGATAACTATAATAATAAAGAAGTGTTAAAAGAACCTAATGCAGGATGTAAAGCGTGTAAAACACGTCTATTGAGATGAGTGAAATGTACAAAAAAATTGCAAATCCTGTCGACTGACGTATTTGATGATGACGTAGAAAGTCCAGAGCGTGCAAGAGCTTTTTATACACTCGTTATCGCGTAGTCTTTACAGGCAAGTCACATTCGCTCAAGGCGCAAAAGTTTAGAACACGTTTCAGTTTCAGTATTACGTCTGGACAAGGCGACGATATGGATAAACTTATAAATATGTAATGAATACTTTATAAAGCAGTGACATTTGGAAGTGTAATATTTATGTAACGTTGATATTACACTTACAACATAGAAAATAAGTAAAATAGTAAGAGGTTTTCGGTTGAGTAGATACCTAGACTAGATAAGATTAAATAGCTATTCATCCGTTGTATTCGTTCGGAGCCAATAATATTATTCTAATTAACCAAGCCTTATACTATGTGTCCACATTAAGAGTTCCGTAAACCGATTTGCGAGCATGAATGGGCAAAGAACGAATAAAGCAAAAGAGATGTGCCAAGTTCAAAGTAAAATAAAATACGGAGTCTCTGCCTAGCCTTCCAGAAAGGCGACAATCTATGAATGTATGTATATAACTTAATCGAGACAGGTCTATAAAGTGGATTAGTGCATAGTTCACGAGTTAAAGACTCAGGAAGTAGCGTGATAGTCTAGAGGTAACTCAATATATTTCTAAAAGCATAGGCTGTACCAAGGATAAATTGAATCATCTTGTATACAACATTTGGGTGCTTGTAATTTATGCGGCCATGACACAAATACAATGCTATAAATTTTTTTTTTTTTTTTTTTTTTTACGTGGGGGAATGCTATGACGCATATCCCTCCGCGGGGGCGGGCGGAGGGATTATGTCGGACTCGCCGGGGTAAAAGAAGATGGAAAAGAAATAATGTACCTCCCGGAATACCGACTAAACCTACCACGGTGTTCCTCGACAAAACCACTATCGGCGGGGCCGCGCGAATCGCTTTCGCATGCGGTCGCGACCCCGCCGAGGTTTCGGCCCGCCGTATGAAACGGCAGGCCACTACACAAAAGACCTACCCAAAATAGGCACTTCCGACATTATAAAACCCTACTGTCTCCCCCCTAGAGGGGAGACGGACTCGACACAGAGGCGCGCGTGGGAACACGCACGCCGCCTCTCGGACCTGGTGCTGAACGGATGGCGGGCAGGCCCACAAAGCCCGCCACCCCCAGGTCAAACCTCAGGGTGGCTGGAGGTCATCGCGCGCCCTCCGGCGCCCGGCTCTGCGGTTGGGGAGAGGGTTTAAACGCTCCCTCTCCCGCTCCGCCGCCTCCTTGATGGAAATGACTTCCTCACAGAAGGAGGCGACGGCGTTCCACGACCTCTCACTCCGGACCATAGACTGAACTACGGCCGGGAGCGAGAGGGCAACCGATCCGACTGCCGCGATCAACTCACGGCGCTGCGATGCCCAGGCGGGGCAAACCGCCAAAGTGTGCAGCGCCGTGTCCTCAACAAAGTCGCGGCAGTCGCCGCAGTGGTGACAACCGGGCGTCTCTTGCCGGCGTATACGACACAGGAACTGGCCAAAACAACCGTGGCCAGTTAGAACCTGTGTCAGCCGGAAGGTGAGGGCGCCATGCCGCCTCTCCAGCCACTCCTCAAACACGGGTCTTACCGCCACAATCGTGGCGTGCCCGATGCTATTAATTACCTAAACTAACAATAACCTTAGGCAATATTATTATTAGAGATAACTAATTGGTAAACTGTATGCGCTTGTATATTAAATATGTATATATTTAATATAATATATTACATATGCGTAAATGCCATTATCACTAGGAAGGTATTGAAACTTTGGATATATGTAATCGTCTTTTTTATCACCACTATCATTTTTTATTTACTTAATAATGTGCATACATTTTCTTATAAGAACGTCACGTTTTAAGTTGTTATATATAAATGATATACAATGTGGTTTCACGCACGTTTAATTTACTTTAGTGTAGGTTTAGGAGAGGAACCGATTCACATATGCCACCACTGCGAGTTTGAAGAAGACACCGCAGCACACGCTTGAGCAACGTCCTGCTTGGGCGGTGCAGCGCCGTGAACTCGTCGTATGTTGTGGGTGAAGATCTCTCGCAGCCGACCGTGATTGAAGCCATGATCGACAGCGAGAGGAAGTGGGCAGCGGTCGCATCCTTCTGCGAGGACGTCATCTCGCAGAAGACGACGGAGCGGATCCGTGAGGAAAGTATTCTTGCGGATCCGAGTCGTCGCTGGCGAACCGGGCGGCGCAGGCGCGCGTTCGCGCGCCTCGTGCCGCCATAATGAAGGCCGCGGGCGGGCGAACGGGGAGCTCTTCCCCGCCAGCCATTGAGTCGGTCCAACGCCCTCTGTAGTGCCGGCGTGTCGCCCAGGAGTCATAGTCTGCTGGGTGGGTCGCTGAGGTAGTCTCTTTTTCAGCGGCCCATCAACTATACATTGGCAAGGCAGCGAGTAAGCACACCGTGGGGATTTGATCCGTAGGCTCGAAGTACGGGAGAGCCGGACATAACCTTCTCGCCTCCTCTTGTGGCGAGAGGGTATGCATCAGTCGCATTTCCCCAAGGATAAATATATGTTTTTATTCTTTTCTTGAATCTTAGGCCGCCCACACATTGAGCCACTCTAGTACACAAGCTGCGGACGAGTTTTTGTGAGTGGCTGCGCTCGAGCCACGAGCTGCGGGAGTCACCCGAGCTCACGTGGTCGCGTTTTGTCGCTCGCATCGCGCGCACACTCGGCCATAGTGGCCGGCTTCTTCTCGGCGCCCGCGTTCCCACCAACACAGATCAGTCTTGCTGCATGCACGCAACCGAATGCACATCACGATGTCGGCGGATTTCGATGTAGATGTTTTTAGTCAAAAGTTTTTTAGCCATAAGTGGCGGCGACCGGTGGCCGCCACTAAGCCACTAGCGGCTGCGATTGGTGGCTGCGTCTAGTAGCTTGACTGAGCCACTAGTGGTCGCGTTTTGTGGCCGCGACTAGTGGCTCAATGTGCGGGAGCTCTTAATGTTCTGTTCTATAGGTTACAACCTTGCGCTGTCTTAACTCTTTATTAGTTTCTCTCTGTTTAAGTTCAAAATCGCGCGTTTGCATGGACATACAAGCTCTACAGATTTATAATATCAGATATAGTTTACTGAAATACCAATAATATGTTATAATATATTTTAATAAATATGCCGACTTATATAATATCCCAGTATAAACTATAATTTTATCTTTAAAAAGGAGAGGTTTATATTGCATGAAGACAATTAAAGTACAATAAGTAAGTATAAACTTTAAGTTCTATATATATATTATTTAAGATAAAATTAAAGATACTACGCAGTCACAGCCTAGACCTGATAGCATATTTATTTTGTTAATATTAGCAATCAAATTAATTTAATCATTCTGATTACTGATTGATACCCAGGCTGTTAATTAATAGACCAGTATACATAATATGGTCATAAAGGATACAGTACAGAAGATAGATAAGTAGGATAATAAAAAGCTAATACTAGTTTATACTTAATTATTTAGTAAAACACAATGGTACAATACCTATCTGAAGTTACGTAGGCACCTACCTATTTTGTTGATTTTATAGCTCTTCCCATATAATATTATGCTGTTTATAATGAATATCCCAAGTACTTACTACACATGGATGGTCTACAGAAATATTATTGTAGATATTGATCGACACTGCAACCAATAACAGGCTTTTTTACGATGATAAAGTTTTTAACGATCACGTAAACCACACGACAAATAGAACCAATCCTTTAAATGTTAGTAACAACTGCAATTTATAACGAAACACCAAACAATACTGAAATTTCGATGGTTGAGCAATAAAACGTCCATAAATATTCACTGTAACTGATATAAATGGCGCATTCGATTTACGAAAGTATCTAAACTGCCCCACGTGAGCATAAACAACGATATCCTAAGCACCAATAGTAGGTCACGCTCACGCGAGTCGCGTGTACACTGCACGTGCTAGTTCGTCATCGACTCATCGTAGTGCCACCTACGTACGCCGCCGCCTCCCGCGCCCCGCCTCCGCTCCGCTCACCGCTGTTATGCACAACGCCGAGGCATCGATGAATGGCAACGATAAAACTTCTGCGATTATTCTTTGATTCTCTTGCTATTTCAACGTCTTATTCTATGAAATACGTTTACACGTTTGTTTTAATTTCGTTGTGGTTAGTGTCTGATTAGTGTAGGACATCGTATATTTTGCAGCTGCTTAGTTGTCTAGGTTGTTTGCGCACAAGCCAATTCTGCTTAATTAAACATGTTTGTTATAAATCTGACTACTTGAGGGGAAACATTAATTAAATAATTAACAGGACGTTAAAGGTACCTAAATATGATGCTTTTCTCTAAGCAATCCTTTTCGCAACCAATAATTAATCCTCTCCTCTTTTATAAGAGCATCTGAACCCACCGAGCATGTTACATGGTCTCAGATTACAATAATATTATACTTATACCTTCGTAGGTAGATTGTTTTAGAATTTTTATTCTTCTTTTTCGGTTTCACATACCGTACTTTGACAAGCTTTGACCAGTCTGAATAGGAGAAAGATTGTAATAAAGAAAATATGTTTTACAAAACAGGTTATTTTTAAAGTTACGTGCTACACTTATACATACATATCTGATAAGCAATTTGGTCAATCTAATCCATTTTTAATACATTTAATAAGTTATATGTAATAACATTTATAGTGTTTTTTTGGCAAAATAGAAAGGTATCGTCACACTTGGCTGTTTTTAGTTTAGGTTAGGTATTAATAATTATCGCACATTCGTACAACCTGCCGTACAAAGAAATGTGGCATATGCGCTTGAATATAAGAATCAAGTATCGGATTCCTTACATCTTCACTGGGAACATACAATAGTTCCAGGTGTATTTAAATTAGAGCTCATTATGCTATTCCGAGCGAACCACCTTAAAACAATATGGAAAGAGAAGCATCAACTATTATTCGTTCTCGTGTAACCTGCATCTGCAACTGCAGTGGCCTATATGGATAGCACTCAATCGCCTACGCACCCAAGTAGACCGCTGCGAATAACTTGACGAAGGCGGGGATTATAGATCCGTCTCTCATCCAGTAAGTATGATCATTTGCTGATGTACCTTACTTAAGTGTCTATACACCATTCTACCGTCTACATAAAGTTCATGGTTCCTTCATGGGTCTTCGTATACGTTTTTATAATAAAATCCCGAGTAATATTCTAGAATTACCAGAGAATACATTTAAAGTTAAATTTAAAACCTGCTTAATTTCTAAAGCATATTATAATATAGATGATTATTTAAATGACAAACATCCATGGCACTAATATTTGCATCAGATCACAGGATATTAAATGACAAATACTAACACTAATTTTTTTTTTTTAAATATATGTATATATTTTATTTTGTAATGTTACACCTTGTTTAATTTAGAATTTACATTGTTGTTACACTCAGTTGTATTTTAATCAAGAAGAATGTGCAATGAAGACAACTCGTGATTATGGACAGTTCCGTTAAGCTTTCTTTTGAGTCTTATTCTGAGTTCGCATGCCAAGGACCGTCATGCTCACTCAAATGTCATTGCTTGTGGTGGCGTCATGGACCGGGTCGTTCCCTTCCCTTCAATATGGCGAAGTAGGCAATGGCTGGCCCATGCGTCGTACTCGTGAACGGGTGCTACTTGTGGTAACTGGTCGACCTTGGTTTCGTGGAATTCGATAATTTACTTACTACATTTTATTTAAATAAACTAAGGACTACAATCATGTCTTGTCTTGATTATTTATGTACATGTAAGTGGATGCTCCTATTTACCATACTGCTGCTTTAGAGTCTACCATCAAAGGACCTTGTTCAGCTGCCATACATTATTAGCCTAAGAACCAACAGCCACCAAAAAATGATAAATATATGAATAATGATGATCATATTCAATTAAAAGTAAATATAAGTCACGGACACTTCTGAATCAATAGGCATGCCAACCAAAATACTTATGGATTTTGAGGTTATATTATTTGTTTAGTGTGTCAGTTTGACAATGTAGTCCGCAACAGAAATATTATTATTTTAAAAGTGCCTATCAGAGCGCTTGCATATAACATGGTCTAGATATTTTTAGACATACTACTGCAATTAGTCAATCAACTACACAAGTGGGTTTTTCGTAATAGTGTCTAGATAACATAGTTATGGCTATATAGGCATCACTTTATATAAAAAATAATTTATAATTATTCATATATATAGGTATATCATTAGTAATTACAGTTAGTAATCAGCTAAATCAAACTTAACAATTGCGGAGTAGTCCAATGCTGTATGCAGCGAAGAACTGCCTCGTCTTCTAATACCATGCAACCAGAAGCTGAGCCGCAATTAATGCAAAATACACTTTGTAATTCCATTTTACAGTTAACTTAAGTCCGTGTTGTATGTCAAGTTGTCGTGCCAATAGATCCTTATGTCACAGCCAGAGGTCTTTAATTTGTGAAGAATCAGAGTCAATTTTTCAAGCCAAGTCGTTAATAAAATCCTTTAACATAAAATGCCGCAAAATAAGGTTTGTAGGTATACAAGGAAGTCAAGGAATGACAAGTCAGACAAGTGCTGTTTGGAAAACCCCCGTATTACTTTTTGGTTTTTGGTTGACTTGGATCAGTGTTGCCATGCTTGCACTGTAGAAAAGCGTATAATACCGAGATAATGGTATTTATTATGGCCTCTTTCATTATATATTATTACTTTTTACGAAGTTGGATATATCTACGACGAAATTAAATAATTATATTCATAGAATGGTTTTGGTATTAACTAAGTAAGAAAAATTCAGACAAACTAAATAGGGAATAAATTCTTTAATGAAACCGTACACATATTGTTATAATTGTAGGCATGGCAGCACTGCGTGTCGCAGATTTAACATAATGGAGGCCGGTGTAATTGAAATTGCGAAAACACTTTTTAAAACTATAACAAGATTCTAAAGTGTCCGTGAGATTGTAATGATTGATTATTAAGTCATAATATAAAATATAAATTATTGTTTAGGTAGAATGTGTGTTGATTCATAGGCTGACTTTTTCAATGTCCTTTATCAAATGCTTGAGTATGTTGAGTAGTAGTTAATGGAGAAATGGTTGCAGCACCTTACAGTTATGATTTGTAAACGAAATATTATTGTACACTTGGCGATTAAAAAGAGTGGCTATGAGGTTCTTGCCCGTTCTTCTCATGAGCCCTACACCCTTGCTTTGCTGAACGTGGCAGTTAATTTAAATTCACAAAAAAAACCTTGTAACCTAACTTGAATAAATTTATTTTGATTTTGATTGATTTTGATTTCACCAGCACACTTTAGGACGAAAACTAGAAGGAGACTATCTTTAGTGATGTCTGAATTACACTTCTTTCCTCTCAAACTAGTGATAACAACTGTAGTTGATTCATTGAAATACTCTCACTTTATACTTATTTATCGCATTGTTTATTTTAAAAAACACTTTATAAAATATTTTTTTAACTATTAATCTCTCGTGTGTCGTGTTCAATAACCGCCACGGCCTTCTTTTCACTTTTTTAATCACACTCTCGACGGATTTTAGATTGACGGCTGTTTTAGAGAGCCTACGGTATCCGTAACAAGAAACACCTGGACGCCGAGCTTCAACATGTCAAGCAAGTACTCTAAGACAACAAGCTCCAGCAGCCGCGCTACTGCCACAGATCCTGAAAAAAGCCAGCCACAGTCGGGCGCCCGTCTGCCATGCTGCCATATGTAAAGGGTATCACTAACGAGATTGACCACATCTTGAAGCGAGCTTTAATCAAAATGTACTTCAAGCCGCCAATGAAGATAAGTAAATTTTTACTATCCGTCAATCACCTTTACAAGTTGCAGCAGTCTATAAATCAAATTGTGACTGTAGACTCTCATACATTGGTCAAACCTAGAGAAGCGTAGGCACCCGCGTACAAGAACACATAACTGACGTAAAATACCAATGTTCGACAAAGGCTGTTGTGAGTGAACACGTGCATGAGGAGACCAACCACTACTTGAGATTTGACGAACCATAGATACATGCAAAAGAACCCGATTCCTAACAAGGATGCTTTGCGAGGCAGACATAATATCCAAATTTCAATAGAGATAGTACGAATGTGAACTTGGGATCCAGTAATTTAGAGAGTCAAACCAAAGAAGAAGCAAAACTCAGCTAGACTTCATGGTATTTTGAGCTCATTCCGCGTAAACAGGAACACTAATAAATAGGTAGGAGGTAATCTTCCAGTGCCCAACTCAACTACGTTTCAAATTAAACCGAAAGGTTTCTAAGGGACTGAGTACCTACCTAATAATAAATGTATTGTTTCATAATTCATGAAGTTTATACATTGAAGTTCATTACATAATTATAATTCTACAATAATGGTTGGTAAGCGTAACAAAGAATAGTTAGGTTCTGGCACACAACTAGGTACAACCTGCATATCAGGCACCTACTATCAATAAACAAAATATATAATACGTGAAATAAAAAAATTTAAGTTTTCTTACAGTTGCCAAGCTATCCTTACTTTAAAATTCGCCATTTTGTTTTTTATATTATTGTTATGAAAATGTTTCAACGTCAATGTTTCCTGTAAATGTGTTAACTCTACCTATTATGGTTTATGAGATACAACCCGCTGACAGACAGACGGGCGAACGGCAGAGGTAATAGGGTTCCGTTGACGCCCTTCGGATACGGAGCCCTAAAAAAGAAACGAACTATGTATGTGTTGCAGTTGAAAGATATTAATAGCTATTCGTTCTATAGTAAGAAGTATTGAATCTACTACTCTATACCTACTTCTTACTATCGAATAAATATTGATATTCTTATAACATTTACAGTGATCACTGCCAGCAGTTACATATAAGCTTATAAAGCTAGCGATAATAATAATTTCATCCACTATGATCGGCGAGAAACAGAGATAGTTAGAACGTAATAATTCCCGATAGTCTTATAATATAATTTAAATCCCATAGGCACATCTACAATAGTTCTATTTTACTAAAAAAGAATACGCCTCACCACTTTATGGCTATATCACCAACCATCATTAAAGCAGATTTTGATAGAAACTTGTTTACGGGAGTTTGTTTTACAACTGCTAAGGAAAATCGATAAATTCAATTACGTGGACTTGAAGAACGCAAAACTCGGCACGTGCGTTACAAAATAGCTTAGGTACTGTTAACAACAGGGACCCGCGTCAGCGACCCAACGGCAAGGTAATCGATTGTATGAAGAACAACGTCAAGACGGCGTACGTAGTACGTATTGTATTAACTTGGGCTCAACGTGATACTTGTGAATGTCGTGTCACCCACCACATCCGCCGCTCCTCAACCGTCATGAGTGAAGTAGAAATAACTGGGTATACTACTTATAAAAACGTGCAGACGAATATACGGGGTGTAACACGAAGTCGCCGTCATATTTTAGGGTCTTAAGGGTAACTAAATCATGAAATAGCTTTGTGAGCTGAAAATATTATAAATAATTTTTGTAGAAGTATGTTTTTTATGAAGATACGCAGTTCTAAACTGTTTATTGTGTAATATAGCTTCTCATATTTCTGACATGAATTTGACACTCTCGAAAGTTACGTTACATCCACGGTTAATTCTGATCAACTCATCTAGATTATGACAAATCTCAGAATACAGAAAAACCAGAAGTCACCATCGCGCACCAAAGACAGGCATCAAAATGACACCGAAATAGTGAAATTTTACGTTTTGGCAGTTTGTTCACTTTTGGCGCGCACTTTGTTTGAACGTTTATAACGCTGTCAATTTTAATTTGAATTATGCCGTCATGTGTCGTTCCAACTAGAAATAATATGTATAAAACGCCCTCACTATTCCAATTTATTTAATTAAATAATAATTTAAATATCTATAATTTTTGAAAAACAAAATTTGACTTACATTTTGCCAGAATGCAGTAAAAGTTCCCTTAACTTTATTACTGAATTTTAATATATTTTATTATGTTCGTCTAATAAAGTAACCATGGAGTTTTAATTTTCCTGCTAATTAAAAAAGAAAATGGGAGTGGACAAAAAACATACAAAAAGCGCGGCTTCAGGAGTTATGGAAACCATTAAAGCTGAGCGTAACATTGTCAATGCACTTTGAGGACCAATACTTTTCTGACACAAAGGGTGGTTATAAAATACTAAACAATACCTCCTTTAAGGCGACTTTTTATTTTAATCGATAAAAGGTTGAAGTAAAAAAGTTTAAGTCTATATAATACGAGATAAACTGTTGTTAATTTTTAATTTGCCGTTCCAATTTTCAATAAGTCTAATGAACATAAAAATTCTTAACAATGCATAAAATTCATTACGTAGCACAGTGGTCTGAAAATGAAGCTCCATACTCATAGAATCGCAAAGTATGAAATAAAAAAAAAAATTGTAATGTGTCTGATATGCCTCTCTTGACGTAATATTAACGTATGGATGGTATTAGTAGCTCCACGCATGAGAAAAAAAGTTGTGTTTTTTTTGTATGGGAGAAAACACTTAAAGTACAGTTTTTTTAAACTGAATGGAACTGAAGGGCTGGTGCTCATACGAGCTATTGTACCATACACGGCGAACAAGATGACATACAATTCATGCACTTTTAGGTGCCGCTTTGCGCGTAGCAAATATTTGAAATATTGAATTTTCGATATGTGATTTTTCATATCAATGACGTGGTTAAATGAAGTTGCCGATCGATTTACTTATACTATTGTTAGTATTTATATTGTAGTACTTATACTATAGCTCGCTAATGACCTTCATGATGGCAGTAATTAAAAACAATATTGATTTTATACCTTTTTATTTTACACAATTGCATTCCAAGAACTAAGTAACTCATTTGTTAATCACCGAGATTATGTTTGAGTTACAATTAGATATTAATGATAATTGAGCATTAACCAGTTAATCCCTAGCGGGGCCAAATGGCCCTAGTCACAATAAAATTCTATTGTGTGTAATATATATACCTAACCAGAGAAATGCGAACATTAATGAGGGTAGTTGTATAAAAATAGGACGTTTGAGCTTAATTATATCAGTAGCCCTCAGCACTTGTGCGCGCTAACTTATTACTTTCTATTTGTTATTGTGTTATGATGGAAGGTTTTGGTACCAATTTGGATATTTTCATGTTTGTGGCAAACAACAGTTGTTTTTCACAGCCTGGTATATTATTTGAAGCTTTTGAGAATACTGTTGATTTGTCTTCTTTTTGACTTTTGACTTTGCCAGAAAATGAAAAGAAGGAATTGAAACAATTCTTTCAAACTTACACGTGTGTTCGTTGAGGAACAAATGGCTCTCGTGTAAACGCACGAGACGTACATTCATAAATAAATATGAGACATGGCTGCAAGAGAATATAAAATGGCCTGAGGTCATGAGAGAAAAGATGACCCCTTCTTTAGTTGCGATAGAGCAGCAACCATGTTCCAGCTCTGACTTTAGTGTGAATGTGGGTGCATCAACATCCTACAGACCGGAGACGTGCAGTGTTGGTACATTAACATCAGTTGTGTGTCCGAGAAAACCATTCTCAGAGCTGAGCCCACTACAGAAGAGAAGGAGAGTGGAAGAGCTCCTAACGCATACCACTGAAAGCCTTGCTCCTGCAACTGGTTTAAAAGCACAAAACAAGGATGTAGCAGACATCATTAGACTGGTCTCGGAGCATCCCGAAAAGACTACAAGGATAAAGGAATTGTTAAAGCCAAAGAAAACTATGCCTATATATTCCTGTGATAAAGCTTTAAGTATTTTGACCTCATTGAAGCTTTCGAAGTGGCAGTATATAATATTAAGATTTTGTGCAAAAGGAGAAGGAATACCACTGTATCCTTCTTATACTGCCATTCTTGAGGCGAAGAAGGACTGCTACCCCCCCAAAAGATACCATACACATCACGGAAAGAGAAGTAAAAGTAAAGCTCCAAGCAATTTTGGACAAAACTGTGGCTAGGCTTGGAAAATTCCTACGAGTGGAATCATTACTGGATGGCAAAGAGTTGAAACTTATATGCAAGTGGGGCTTCGATGGTGCTTCAGGGCAAAGTTTGTATAAGCAAACTATGGTAGACGAAGACGATTCCAGTATTTTTATGTTATTTTGTCCCTCTGCGCTTAGCTTGTGGCGAAGAAAAGGTATGGGAGAATCCAAAACCGTCTTCCACAATGTTCGGCAGAGCAATATATTTTAAATTTATAAACGAAAACAAGTTAAGCATCGTAGAAGAGCAGGCTCTGATTGACGCTGAGATTGCAGCACTGCAGCCATCTATTATGGGAAGCCATGCTGTTAAGCACTCGATGCTTATGACCATGATAGACGGCAAAATTACTTCTCAGCTATCAAATACCTCATCGCAGACTTGTGATATATGTAAAGCTACTCCTTCGGAAATGAATAAGTTGAAGAAGATCTCAGAGTGAGTTTTCAATAATTTAATAAATTAATGTCACTACTGCAATATAATATTATATACCTTTAGTTAATTTAAGCACTTTTCCTGAAAATCAGTTTCAACAGAAATATACAAGTTTGGTTTGTCTACTCTTCATGCCTATAGATGCGCATGGAGCCTATAAATACTGACGCGTTTGCAAACTTTGCACGCCTTACTGCAGAAATGTACGTGGAGCTTTATGGCTGGTATTACATGCCTTTGAGTGTCCACAAACTTTTACTGCATGGTGCTGAAGTTATCAAACACTTCAATATTATGCCCATTGGCAAATTATCTGAAGATGCAACGGAGGCTAGAAACAAAGATTTTAAACAAATCCGAGAAAACCATTCGCGCAAATTTTGTTGTAAAGCGACAAACGAAGACATTTTCAATGGTCTCCTTGTATCATCAGATCCCTACCTTTCGAGCACTAGTGCTGAGAAAGTCTCGAAAAACAGCTGTCACTGATGCCTCTTCTCATTAGTGACGATTCAGGTGTAGACAAAGAGAACATTGAATTTGTCGATGTTATTAGTGCGTCAATGCTGAACTCTGATTTAAAGGACTCTGATGAGGGCGAAGATACTCTCTGTTAACAATAATTTTTATGTGTAAAGAATTTTATTGTGACTAGGGCCCATTCGGCCTGCTAGGGCTTAACTGGTTAATGCTCAATTATCATTAATATCTAATTGTAACTCAAACATAATCTCGGTGATTAACAAATGAGTTACTTAGTTCTTGGAATGCAATTGTGTAAAATAAAAAGGTATAAAATCAATATTGTTTTTAATTACTGCCATCATGAAGGTCATTAGCGAGCTATACACTAACAATAGTATAAGTAAATCGATCGGCAACTTAATTTAACCACGTCATTAATTTGAAAAATCACATATCGAAAACTCAATATTTCAAATATTTGCTACGCGCAAAGCGGCACCTAAAGGTACATGAATTGTATGTCATCTTGTTCGCCGGGTATGGTACAATAGCTCGTATGAGCACCAGCCCTTCAGTTCCATTCAGTTTAAAAAAACTGTACTTTAAGTGTTTTCTCCCATACAAAAAAAACACAAAACTTTTTTTTCTCATGCGTAGAGCTACTAATACCATCCATACGTTAATATTACGTCAAGAGAGGCATACCAGACACATTACAATTTCTTATTTTTGAATTCCTTACTTTAAGATTCTATGAGTATGGAGCTCCATTTTCAGACCACTGTGCGTAGGTCGGAAAATTGTACAATATTTCTAAGCTAACGACAAAAATTATTTCAGAATTTGGCCCTGGCACCAGAAACGTCCGTACCACGCGTGGAAACAATTGGACCTTCTATGCATATCATTTAATACATTCCAATAACATTTTTTGTTATATAATAAATTACAAACGGTTTTAATTTCAGAGTATACAATCGTCTGCGCGCTCAAATTCACAGATTAGTGATGTGAATGTTTCTGATTTAGAATCAGTATTCGAGACGCCGAGTAAACTAATATTATAATCCCAACTACACCGTAAACAAATAGTTAATAATTAAAACGTAAATTAATAGATACATTATCACGTTTCGGATTTTGCTGTTAATGCACCGAAGCAATGCTGTTCGAAGTTTCAGCTATTATGCACTCATCGTTGCATATCAAAATCATGTACCTACTCACAATCCGGCGGCATTGGGCATAGTATGGATATTTTACGTAAATATACGAAAAACACCTGTTGTTGTGGATGGATAACGGCGCTTGTACGCCGTAAAACAATAGATTTTACAAAAAAAATCGTTTTTACATAAATTGTAGGAATATTTCTCTAGTTTAATTTTGTATAAGATCTTTTTATCGTAAAATAAGTTGGAAAGGAGATATTGTCAAAAAACTGCTATCAGGCGCCATTTAACCAATATGGCGGCGCGAGCGGCAGAGGTACGAGGTGGCAAAGTGGAAATTCGGAAATTGGAAATTTGTAGCTTTAAAACAAAAAGTTTCATCATCGAAACATAACATATTTTTATCTGATTAATGATAAGATATCTCTTAGGCAACAAAGTTTATAGAATACTCATAAAAATTGTGCATATGTCGACATGGGAACTGATGTCTAAAGAATGCAAAACGTTAGCCTTCGAGACACATGTTTTATTATTAACGCTATAAATTATAATTTTAAAATACCTATTTTTTGGTGCATGGCTTAAACGCTGAGCAAAAAGTCAATATAATTACATTATAAAAGTTTTTAGACTATCGCGATTTGTACACATACTTAACATAATGTTAGACAACGGGTCTTACTCGCGATAAAGTATTTAAAAGGTAATAAATACCTATTAATTTCCCGACGTTTCGACCGACTTGCATCGATCGTGGTCACGGATCAAATGCCTTGACGTCAGCGTTTCAGTAGTATCTGTAACATTTGACGGACATGTCGCCAAATTAACGGTATTGAAGCTGCTAGGATGTGAAATAGACTATAAAACTATCACAGACCACTTTTAAGCAACCTATAGATAAATCAGATGTTGTATTCTTAGACTCCATTCCTATGTTAAAACTTGTCCGAAGTAACTGGGAATCTAAAAATGAATGGATAGATAATAATGGGGCTGACATTAATTGAGACTTGTTATGTGAATTAAACAAACTGCAAGAAAACGAAGGCTATCTAGCAAACCAGCGGACAAGAAGATATATTATTATGTTTCGAAATAATGTAATGAAGGTAAAGCTTACTAGCGAAGTTTTAAGTAACAGTGTCGCCACAGCATTCAAATTTTACAGTGTGGATGCCACATGATTATAAATTCTAAAGCAACGGAAGCTTTTGTTAGCAATATGAATTATCTGTTTGATGTATTTAATTCCTGTGCAACAACTTTAAACAACCGCAATAAGGAAAATGTGTATGAATTACGGATTCAATAAATGTTATTCATAATTGAAAAATTAAAAATGCTACTAAAATTTATTAGTAGTAGTTACAATAATAACTTCAATGATATTGATATTTTTATATGTTCTAAACCTAAATTCAGAAAGAGTGTAATTAATATATTAGACCACATTTGTTAAAATCCTGTTATACAGTAATAATAATATAATGATTAGACCCATAAATATTATGATTGTTGATTATGATTATTGAATTGAATGTTAATTATAATTCTATTGACTTTTATTAATTTTCTTATATTAAAAATTAAGAGCATGTATAGTCCCTTAAATGTATTTATAATTTTATTGTTAATTAATTTAAAATGAATTTAGATGTATTTTCTTTTTTATAAACATATTTTTTACTATATTATTTGCTTTCATAACCATGTACCTAATGATGTAATTGTTCAAGTAATGTAACGCTTTTTAGTGGCACTTATTGATTATTTATCTTTTGTGAATTTGCGGACGATGTAGTGGGCTGCAATATTAACTATTAGTTGTGCTGAACTGTAATGTGTAAACATATGTTGTAGCTGTTTATTGTCCCTAAATAAATAAAATAAAAACTGATCAGGATGGAAGAAAATTTCAACTTATAATGAAAAATAACAAACCAATTTTAGAATACGCTTCTAAGACCGGTTTTCTTGGCATTCTTATCGGCATTGAAAGTTTGAAGTCTTTGTACGAAAAATTGGCTTATACCTGCGTGCAATGAATGTAGTCAAGATCCGTTAGAGATTATATTTGGTATGATTCGGATGCACCGCGCATACAATGACAAGCCGAATGCTAAACAATTCAAAGCAATATACCGGAAACTATTGTGTCACTTAGAAATGAAAGCTTAAGAAAATGGTAATTGAACACTCGAAAATATGGGCACGTTAAATTGTTCATCTGCTACAAAAGTTATAAACTTATCGACACATTCACAAAGATTTCATTCCGTCGAAGGAACTGATGGCAGCATTCAAAAATAATTGTTTTCAGAATAGCCTCAGTTGCATGATTTATCAAAGTACATATATTGTAAGTTGCATTTCGGGTTTGGATTCGATTGTTAGCAACAATGTAAGCATTCGATATTTTATGGTTTCACAAACTTATTGATTTATAGAATAGATGCAGTCTTTGCTGCCCGTCTCAGAGTGTTTATGACATAATATGTTGTATTTTAGAAGCGCATATTCGAAGAATAGCAAGGGAAGATTTTGTTATAATTTCGAACTCTCAACCTTTAGTTATATTAATTTCTATCTTTAAGAATTTCATATAAAAATAATTAGTTTCTAGTTGATTACTACCATATAAATGATCAAAGCCACAGAAATAATCTTATAAGGGCTGTTATTGAAAAGTACCTATTTCGGTATAAGATTGCATTATTTATTTAAATGTAAATTTTTGCAAATAGGCTAATATTATAAGAAACTTATGCAATAAAAATATTTAAAAATACATGCCATGCCTTCCTTTTTTACTTATATAATTAAAGCTTTAGTTACGTTTTTTACACAGTGTTTTATTTACCTATGATAGGATAATACTGATAGTGAATACAATTTTATTTAGCTAATTATTATATAATAATTATCGAATAATATTATACACAATCAATGGATTGTGTTACATTTTTTATTATGTTACATGGAGATAACCAAATAATACAACTACCAAACCCATCAAACTTGACTTGGAGGCCAACAACATAAAAAAATAAACAAAGGGTGACTAAACAGACAAATAAGTCAACAAACGCCAACGAAGCAGGCAGATTGCTACTAACAGTTATATAAATGGTAATTAATCCTATAGGTGGTAGCAGTGCTCTATGGGACTGATCTTGTGGTTTGTATAACCGACCGGCGACCTTTGCCTCTTAGTAAAGTATTTTCGCTCTAAGGGTGCGGCCAGATCTGGCGAATACGCCACGAATGCGCCGCTCGCTTCCCGCTCGCGAGCTGCGTGCGTGCATTTCAAGTTCGCGCGCCATTCCCGAGAGCTGTGCGCGAGCAAAACAACTGACATATACAGTATGAGTTGCGCCTTGCGCCAAAGAGGCGCGACTCAACAAACAACACAACAAAACGCGTGCTGAATGCGCGCAGCTCGCGAGCGGCGCAGTCGCCATATCTGGACACACCCTGACGAGAACACCAATTTATTCAGATGCTTAACCGTATCTTGTAAAAAACCACGAATCTAAACGATCACTTAAGACGTCGGTACCAATGATTGTAATGTTCTTAGCGATGGCAAAGAACGTCTTCTGGAATTGTAAAGTAACAGCAAAAGCCTATTTCTTAGCAGTGAACGTGTAATCCCGTTAAATAAAACGACCAGAACAGTCTTTCCTATTTCAAGATTCTGGTAAAAATTATTTTGACTTTAGATACTTCGAGACTTTGTTTTACTGTGGACCCACCGATTTGATATATGCCTGGTATTGTTGTCCGCATAGCAATAAGTATTGTTTACAGATGACATATTATATCAATTATTTTAACAAAACCATGTTGAGTAGCACCGAGTCTTGCGAGCGCCAGCTTTTTCTCCCTTACGTCAGAGCAACTACCGTCTACCACGGTCTTTATAAATATATCTACTGGAATAAAAGCTGGCAATCCAATCGCAATCCCTCAGACAGTCAGTAAGAATGCAACTTTTATAGAAAACTGAATCTGTGCTAGACCCAATCAAAAGCCTTTGCTAAATCTAGGCTGGTTGCTAATCCTCCTTGGTAAATAGGACACCAGTTATGTAACTGTTGTGGCGACCATGCTGTCGGCCACTTTATAGAACAATCAATACATTACAGCAACAGACACAGGTTCTTCAAGGCAAATAAAAATTACAAAAATTAGTTTGAATTCTTTTCATTAATGTATTAATGATGAACCACAAATGTGAACACCAGTAGTACTTTTATCAATAAGTTACATACAATATATTATATGGTTATATTGATTCTCTATGATTTGATAGAAGATTAAAAAACAAACCAAATAATGTAAAAGGGAGGACTATCACACACATTTTTGTGATAACCAAAACATTGTTAAAATATTACAAATACACAACTGTTTGCAATATTGCCCAGGTCAATTGGTTGCAGGTACTTTGTTGTATTCAAAAGACCTTTATAGCACATTTATGGTACTGATTATTATAATTATTATGGACTGTTACAATTAATAACTATAATATTTATTGCTACCTGACCTGGCAGGCATTGTGGTGGCCGAATTTTAACAGGTTCACTGTCCAATGAATCACATATGATACATAACAATAGATTTTCTATTGTGTCTATCACAGGACAGCAAATGAGTTAATTACAAGTTAACATAGTGAAGTGACTGTCACTGCTGTGCATGAGGTTTAAGTTTTAAATCTTGGGTTGGGCATAGTGTTATTAGGTAATAGGTATAAAACTACTTACTCTCAGGATTCATGCACAGTCAGGCTACAATTTAATTAATTCTAAACAACACAGTAAAAGCAACAGAACAATTTATATCATCCTATGCTCATAGATATGTATTCTTTGTATCACTGTCTCTATAACAGAATAAGCAAATCAATAGCCATTTATACACAAACCTGATTTAATTGCAAACATTTCATAACAAACTTCTTAATGTCTCTAGATTACAAAGAAACTGAGAAATCATTGACAGTTGATAAATTATGCTAGTAACTTATCTAACTATAATTTAACTGACTTCATATATAATATGCTTACTTAATTAAATGTTTGTTGTCTTACAATTTTACCACACATCAATAAATGTTTGTTAAGTAAATTGTGAATTGTTATTTTTCTTTGTTATAAAGCCTAATACATTATACTGATATGTAACTTGATCATTAGTTTGTAAGAAGGGAGGCATAACAGCTGTAACACAGGTCTGTGACCAAGCATGGCTGCTATAGCTATACTAATTATGTATAATTTAGCTGTGTTATGTGCCTAAGTATAGATTAATTTGCATAATTTGTTTTTTTCAAACAAATACAGTTTTATTTTATTATTATTCTTGCCAAGAAATTCATAGTATGAGCACAAAATTAGGAGCTAAAGCAGGTACAGGGTCAATAGATTCACCCCCATAATGTAGGACCTAAATCCATAGTTGGTGAAATAGGGTGTTATGTGTATTGCCCCAGCATCAGGGGAAAGCAGTGGTGTCTGTGTGATTATGTTTAATAATATGCACAAAAAGATAACCAGCAAAGCTGAACTCCACTTTGTAGTAAAATATATATAGATACTAGCTATATATCAAATCCCTCCTAATCAATGTTGTTAAAACATTAATATTATAATATAAAACACAGTATTTATCCCAGGCATAAGCACTATTTTCCTAATCAAGTCCTTGTGAAGCTATATGCAAAAATCTAACAAATAAAGAAAGCCAATGGTTTATAATTTCACTTTCATGAAATATGTAGTTTTATGTTAACTTTAATAGTAAAATCAAAGATTATATATTTGCTTAAAGGATTTAAACAATATTAATATAAAGTATATACTAGCTTTTGATTTTCTACAATGATTATATTTGAATGAAAGATGCCATACAGATTGTACCACTAGATAAGTTTGTGTTATCCACTATAAATATTTAAAAGCGTATAAAGAGCGCTCATTTCGGAATAAAATAAATATTTGGCATACAATTTATTTACATAATAAAATATTATTTATTATATATCGTCTAATACATAGTAATAAACTTCATTTCGTCTACCGTCGTAATGTAGACGTGTGATATATGTAATTTAAGAAAAAAAAACTAATAATTGGTATAAACATCTGATATGAGTCTATAAATATTCAAATTTGCAGATGCATAAAATAAGAAAGCAAGTAAGTTTGGTACTTGCAAACTAAATAAGGCGTTGTACATGTGTTTTCCTTACCTTTGATTTCTGATGTACGATTAATTTTGGATCCCATGTAATACCATCAAATTCTTGACGTAGTATTAGATCAAGCTTGTTATTTAATTATCAAACACAAAGTATTTTAATCACTAGCCACTAGCTCCTAAAGATACTGACAAGTTACAGGACAGCCGACAGCTAACAAGTCAAGACGTCTGAAATTAGCGCAAGCAGTAACTTCAGTAACATGATAAATGCAAAAATTGTTTATAAGGGAGGCAGTAAGGAACATCACTCGCCTTCAATTATTTAGTCGATTTTTTTATTATAGTGTAAGAGTTGTGCTAAGTACATCACAAATTAAATATACAGTGTGAGTTTTCATAAAGTGCACATATGAAAATGAGTGCAACTACACATCATTTTATGGCTAGGAAAAATAATTTAAAAAAATAAAAAATAATTTTCTTCGATTTATACCTATTTATATTTTTTTCTTTAGTAGTTATGGACCTTGTACCAAAAAAACCTTGTAACTTTTGAACCAGGTGGTTAATCGTGTTGAAACAAAAACAGTAATAATACGCAATGTGTAGACAATAACGACGGTATACTATTCACATCCAAAAAAATACCGGTGGCATAAAAATAAGGAACATTTTAGACCAAAACTGAGTATCGTACAATGTTTTTTTAAACATTGTTAAAAAACTCAGGAAAACGTCCACATTGCCCCTAGTTTTTATTAATTGACGTTAATTTGTATCTAATAAGCTTTAAAACAACATAAAAACCACACCTGTATCCCAAATAAAACAGTTTTTATGAAGGGCTAAACAAAGACCATACCGCCACCACGTGCATCTTTTTTCGAAAATTGCATTATCTATCTCAGGTAGTTTGGGGTGGGATTGAAGTGCAGGGTAAGGGATAAATTGCGGGCCAGGTCTACAGAAAGAATCAGTCACTCCGAATCATTCGCCGCTGTTACTTGTGTGTTCTTGTTTTGTGTTGCCCCGTTTGAGTGATTTTCCTCCGGCGCATATCGCCGACATGCATTTTTGGTCTTTGTTTAGTCCTTCATAAAAACTGTTTTATTTGGGATACAGGTGTGGTTTTTATGTTGTTTTAAAGCTTATTAGATACAGATTAACGTCAATTAATAAAAACTAGGGGCAATGTGGACGTTTTCTTGAGTATTTTAACAATGTTTAAAAAAACATTGTACGGAACTCAGTTTTGGGCTAAAATGTTCCTTATTTTCATGCCACCGGTATTTTTTTGGATGTGAGAATTTTTGGAGTATTCCGTCGTTATTGTCTATAGATTGCGTATTATCACTGTTTTTGTTTCAGCACGATTAACCACCTGGTTCAAAAGTTACAAGGTTTTCTTGGTACAAGTTCCATAACTACTAAAGAAAAAATATAAATAGGTATAAATCGAAGTATATATATATATATATTTTATTGTTTTTCCTAGTGATAAAATGATGTCTAGTTTTACTCATTTTCATATGTGCACTTTATGAAAACTCACACTTTATAGCTGCGTCACACGAAGAAAATGGCATTCCGAGTATCTGTACAAGACATCAGAAGATTTACCTAGACTCAATTGCATGGAAAAGCTTCAACAGTAGGTCAAGGCATTTCTGAGATTTTTTTATGATTGTCGTCGAGCTCGTTCTGCGTTTTATAAGGTGCATTTTGCCTGCCGCTCCCCAAGTCATCTCAAAATATAATAAAGACTGGTAGAGGCTGAACTAAACAAATAAATTAATAATTTCTTTTACAGGTTCAGTAAGTGCACCAATGTGTAGTTGCCATGAATAATTCCCCTAGATATTTAATGCACGGTACTTATTTAATATAAAGGCATTGGTATGTAGAATCCGGCAATTTGGAAGAGATATATATGTGAAGCTTTATCTCAAGTCGGCAACTAGGTGCTTCTGCTTCTCGTCGTCATTCTGAAAGCTCATATGTTTGTATTGCTTGTGCTAACAGCCAGTAGATTATTTTAGAGCTAGCTAGTTGCTTGCCTTAACCTCTTTTTCTCTTGGGCTAAATCAACGACCTCAGTCCACATTTAGGCATGAAAAATTATGGAAGTATCATCTACGAAGACACAGTAGGTACTTAATTGTTAGTGAGTTTATAAGTTTGAAGTAGTTTAGAACTATCGATAAGATTTATAAATTCTATCTGATAGAAATTTAAGTGATAAAGTATTTTGAGTAGAAATTATAAAATAAAATCTACTATGAAAATAATCGATAATCAACATCACTACTAACATAACTGTTCAGGGGTGCGTTCCACTTGGCGCTTACGACGCTCACGCTCACGACCACGGTTTTTCCCGTTTCACTTGCTTCCGAGCGTTACAATTGTAAACTCAAGTGGAACGGATAATGGAGTGTTTTGAGCGTTGATGTAAATTGAGTGAATTAGAAAAAAAAAGTCGAATGCTTAAAGAGTTTTAAAAGGTTACAATTTGTATCTAAGTCTGACCAGATAAAATAATTTTCATTGTCGCCATCTTTGTTACCAACTTTATATTGAAAATGGCGCCAAATTTCGCAACGCTCACGACGACCCACCTCCTATCGTGGGTCGTCGTGAGCGTTGCGTGGGCGTGAGTAATGACGTCATGAGTGACGTTTTCGCCGCGCACATAACTATCGTAGTCGTCATATGGAACGGCTAAAGGAGCGTCTTGAGCGTCGTGAACGCCAAGTGGAACGCACAGAGTACATTTGTATATAGGAAAATAGAGACGTCACTCAATGCATTGGCGATACTAGCGCTAACTGGCGTTCGACTCAAGCAACTTTTTCAAAGACATACATATGCGTGGGTATATAATATATCTATTATAATGAGGTATTGATTAATTATATGAATTTTCAGACTAGCGAAGTTTATAGTACATTCATTTAAAAATGAAAACCAAGATCAGGGCAAGTATAGAATTGTAAAAAATAAAACAAGGTCTTGAGTCTATTATTCAAGAGAGAATAACGCATAGAGTAGTATAAGTATAATAGGAATAGAGAGCCCACGCAAGCAAAAATTTTGCCACCTTTTTCAACGCCCGCTAGTGCCATCTTTTATTTGGTTCTAAGAATTATATGCAAGTACCTACTTAGAGATAGCTGTATGTGTATATATATATATATATATATATATATATATATATATATATATATTTGTAGCTATATCGTGTATATTATATATACATATAGGTATGCATAAATTGCGTTTACTTTAGGGTAAAAATAAAAACAGCTATTATTCATACCAATTCTTTATTGATTACAGAAATTAATGGTTCACAAATAAAACATAAAGAGGATGTTGGAATAAGGCGCTATTTTAATTTAATAGATTTATGCTTAGTAGTACGATTGAGCTGCACTTTTTATTTCATCCTCACCATCATAGGTAATTTTTGCAGAAAAGTTCTTTTTATTGAGCGTGTGGCGACTATCCGCCACAATTACTTCTCTGGACCCCTGCCTTAGAAGTCGGAGTAAACCGCTCCGCTTGTGAACATTGAGCCATCCCTCGACAACACTGACGACGGGTGCGAGGGCCAATGTGGTTGGCTAGCCGAGTTACACGTGCCGGCACCGTTCGGCCTTCGGCGCGCCCGCGCATGGATACAGAGGACCGCGCGACAAGACATTCGGTTCGCAGCTCTGTTCGAGAAAGTTCGCTTCGCGCTTGCTATTGATATTTGTATCACTTTAAATAATATTGCTGTTGTCATTTAATAAATCATATCGTTTTGTTTAAATATAATAATTCATTCTTCGCCTATCGTTCTTCATCTATTATTTTCTTCATCTATCTTTCATAATCATAACACTGCTTCGTTTCGCCTGCTGCTATACGTAGTGCTTAAGCTTAGGTTCCGGGATCGACACCCGGCTGAGTGAAAAGGTTTTGTGTGGGCAACGACCCCACATTCTGGTGACCCCCGACGTCGGCTTGAAGAATCCAGTGAAGGAAATCTGTTTGGAGTTGGATCGGCTGCAGATTAAGTAATAGCGGTGAGCGATTTTATTTATATATACATACAGTGCAATATGAGTGTAGAAAACAGAGACCTGCTGGAAGGCAAGGATGAAGTTTTGCGTGTCGGTGTGCTTACCCCCATTCTGGCCAGAGGAACCTGCGTTATGGTTCGCGCAGGTTGAGTCTCAGTTCGCCTTGTCCCGTATAACTACGGATGAAACAAAGTTTTACTACTTAGTGGCACAGCTAGACCATCAATACGCCATAGAGGTGAAGGACGTAATTACCAACCCACCCGCAACTGACAAATACGCAAAATTAAAAACGGAACTGATGAAACGTCTCCCAGCTTCGCAGGAGAAGCGAGTTAAACAACTCCTGATGCACGAGGAGCTAGGCGATAGAAAGCCGTCGCAGTTTCTTCGATATTTATCGGGTTTGGCCGGCCCTTCGGTCCCCTCTGATTTTTTATTAACATTATGGTCTAGCAAGTTACCTCAAAACATCCAGACAGTGATCGCTTCCCAGATGGACCTCGACAAAGACAAACTGGCTGAATTGGCTGACAAGGTTTACGAGATCGCACCGTCTTTGCCGCAAGTAGCAAGCACCTCTGCTGACCAATCATCCTACAACGACATGGCTCAACAGATCGCCGAACTGACCAGGCAAGTGGCTTTATTAACAAATAAACTCGAACGCTCTGAACGGTCACGTTCAAGACCGCTAAGAATGCATAATCGCTCACGCAGCCGTTCTAGACCGAGACAGCCGCCAGCAGATCATCCGCACTGTTTCTACCATTTCAATTATGGCATTAAGGCTAACAAGTGCAGGCAGCCGTGCAGCTTCCAGTCGGAAAACTCCAAGGGCGGTCGGAAGTAGCGGCTCACGACTGCCCCTCACAAACAGGCCGCCTATTTGTAACCGATCGCGCTTCAAAAATGCAGTTCCTTGTGGACACTGGATCCGACCTGTGTGTTTTTCCGCGATCATCGATCAAGACGCCCTGCATCAAGTCAAAGTTTGATCTCGTCGCTGCGAATAGCACCATTATTCACACGTATGGTCCTGTGCTCTTACACCTTAACTTAGGTCTTAGACGAGATTTTACGTGGAATTTTACAGTAGCAGACGTGTCTAAACCAATCATTGGCGTGGATTTCCTGATTCACTATAATCTACTAGTAGACCTGAAAAATCATCGCTTGGTGGATGGCACTACGACCCTGTCAGTAGCAGCTATTTGCTCCAGGACCCCAGATGACATCGCTTCCGTCAAGGCCGTCACCGGTAAGACTGAGTTCCATTCTATACTGCGTGAGTTTCCAGAAATAACTAGACCTGCAGGCGTACGCTCTCCTCCTAGGCATAACACTCTGCACTTTATAAGGACGACGCCCGGGCCGCCCGTTTCCTGCAGGCCTCGACGTCTCGATCCTAGTAGGTTACAAGCAGCGAAGAAGGAGTTTGAAGACATGCTCGCTTGTGGTACAGCAAGACGCTCGGAGAGTCCTTGGTCTTCCGCGCTGCACCTGGTGAAGAAGAAGGACGACGGATGGAGACCATGCGGCGACTATCGTGCACTCAACGCCAGGACAATTCCAGATCGATACCCTATCCGTCACATACACGACTTCTCACATCATCTCTCAGAGTGCACCATATTCTCCACCATCGATTTGGTTAAGGCGTATAATCAGTTAATGGTAAACCCAGATGATATTCAGAAGACTGCCATTACCACACCATTCGGTTTGTACGAATTTCCATATATGACGTTCGGCCTACGCAATGCAGCACAGACTTTTCAACGTTTCGTCGATGCAGTCCTCCTAGGCCTTGATTTCTGTTATAGTTACATAGATGACATATTGGTATCATCTGAATCGCCTGAGATCCATGGAGATCATCTACGGCAGCTATTTCAGCGACTGAAGCAATATGGGATCCTCATAAACACTTCTAAATGCCAATTTGGACAGTCAGAGGTAACTTTTCTTGGCTATCAGGTGTCAGCAGCTGGTACTAAGCCTTTGGAGACAAAGGTTGAAGCTATCCAAAACTTCACAGCACCGAAAACAGTCCAGGAACTTTAGCGTTTCCTCGGTATGCTCAATTTCTACCGTCGCTTCATACCGAACGCCGCGCTGATACAAGAACCGCTTACTAATATTCTCGCTGGTCCACATATCAAAGGCTCGCAGTCCATTACACTTACTCCAGAGATGATGAAGGCCTTCAAAGAGTGTAAGAATTCCCTGTCACAGGCTACGCTGCTGTCACATCCTGACCCTATCGCTGAGCTTGCTATAGTCACGGATGCTTCAGACCTGGCCATTGGAGCTGTGCTACAACAACGGAAAGACAAAGACTGGCAACCCTTGGCATTCTTCTCGCGTAAGCTGAGTACGGCCCAAAGAAAGTATAGCCCGTACGATCGAGAGCTGCTGGCTGTGTACGAGGCGATAAAGTACTTCCGACATATGGTTGAGGCTAGCACTTTTACGGTGTTTACGGATCACAAGCCTCTTACGTTTGCGTTCTCACTCAACAGAGATAAGTGCTCGCCAAGGCAATACAGGTACCTCGATTTTATTGCTCAATTTACGACAGACGTTAGATTTATATCAGGACGAGACAACGTTGTTGCCGATGCTTTGTCACGAGTCGAAGAGGTAACCAGTGAGATTGATTACCAGTCTCTTGTACGGTCCCAGGAAGGTGATCTGGAACTACAGGAGCTACTCAAACACGGGACAGCTTTGAGATTACGTAAGATATGTACCGACTCGAGCAACACACCAGTATACTGCGACACTTCGCTATCTACACCTCATCCGTACATTACGCCCGAATTCCGCAGGTAAGTCTTTGAGATGCTGCACAATTTACACCATCCTGGCAGTTCTGCTACAGTGCGACTGGTGACACAAAGATTTGTTTGGCCAGGGATTCGCAAGGACTGTAGAGAGTGGGCTAGGCAATGTTTAAAATGCCAAACGAGTAAAGTTTCCCGTCACACCTTCTCTCCCTTATCCTCTTTCCTGCCACCTTCCTCGAGGTTCTCTCATATACACCTCGATATCGTAGGGCCATTACCTTTGTCTTATGATTACAGGTACTGCCTCACAGTGATCGACAGGTTCACACGATGGCCTGAGGCCTATCCACTTCGGGACATCACTGCCGAGACCTGCGCCGCTGCCCTCGTGTCTGGCTGGATTGCCAGATTTGGCTGTCCCGAGAGGGTGACCACCGATCGTGGCCGCCAGTTTGAGTGCCACCTATTCAAAGCTCTCACTGCTTTGGTCGGTGCGCGCCACTTCCGCACGACAGCTTACCATCCAGCGGCCAACCTCATCGTCGAGCGTCTGCACCGCCAGCTCAAGGCGGCGATCATGTGCCACGCTCCCGCTTCTCAGTGGACTGAAGCACTCCCGCTGGTACTCCTGGGCATGCGCAATGCCTGGAAGGAGGACCTGCAAGCGTCTCCCGCCGAACTGGTGTACGGCGAACCCCTTCGCCTACCCGGTCAGTTCCTGTGCCCAAGCGAGGACTACAAGACTGCTGACGTCACACAGTACGCGACACGTCTTCGCGCGTACATGGCGAAGCTCTCTCCTCGTCCGACTGCCTGGCACTCCACTTCGTCTTACGTGCCACGCAATCTTGAAACTTCTTCGCACGTCTTCGTTCGACAAGATCGCCTCAGGGGTGCCCTCGAACCACCCTACGCCGGCCCTTACAAGGTTGTCAGCCAACAGCCGCAGTACTATATATTAGACGTTAACACTAAGACCGTCAATGTGTCCATCGACAGGCTCAAACCGGCGTACATAGCGAAAGAAACCCAAGTTTCCGGCCAACCAGCAAAAGACGACAATAAACGGACTTCCAGCGGCAGGAGAGTACGACTACCAGACTTCTACCGACCGTAGTCACGGTCTCTCGGGGGGAGTAGCGACTATCCGCCACAATTACTTCTCTGGACCCCTGCCTTAGAAGTCGGAGTAAACCGCTCTGCTTGTGAACATTGGGCCATCCCTCGACAACACTGACGACGGGTGCGAGGGCCAATGTGATTAGCCGAGTTACACGTGCCGGCACCGTTCGGCTTTCGGCGCGCCCGCGCATGGATACAGAGGACCGCGCGACACGACACTCGGTTCGCAGCTCTGTTCGAGAAAGTTCGCTTCGCGCTTGCTATTGATATTTGTATCACTTTAAATAATATTGCTGTTGTCATTTAATAAATCATATCGTTTTGTTTAAATATAATAATTCATTCTTCGCCTATCGTTCTTCATCTATTATTTTCTTCATCTATCTTTCATAACACTGCTTCGTTTCGCCTGCTGCTATACGTAGTGCTTAAGCTTAGGTTCCGGGTTCGACACCCGGCTGAGTGAAAAGGTTTTGTGTGGGCAACGACCCCACAAGCGACACCAGCTACAATTTAATAAACTTATTGAGGCGTTCACAAAATAATCTTTTATATTATGTCGTTGGCATGTAAATTCATAATTTGTTATCATTGTATCGCATAATAACTTTATTTTTGATCTTATGTTGTATTTTGAAACGTCTCTTTTTAAAAACGCACAGATAGAATTTTTTATATATTTTAAGGTATTTAAACTTTCTTTAGATGGGTAGCACAGCCATTTCTTGTTGGTATTCTATTCTTTTGAAATCACAAGATTAATAACAGCGAAAGGCACTAATATCACAAAATTCCACTAACACATGCGCGTACGCCGTATTCGTGAAATTTGTAAATTGTATTTTTATGATATGGCAGAAATGTCTAAATTCCTTTTTGGACTGAAATTAAACTACTATATACGGATTTTATCGCGTTGTTTATTTATCACTGTATTACAAAATTTTGAAAATATTACTCTACTACTACTATTGATTTTATTTGACTAATTTATAAGCTAATAAAATTATTTAAACTATTAAATCTATTTATTTTTGGTTTACACTTTCCCCGACGTTTCGGGTGCTTTTCAGCAGCCATGGTCACGGGGAGACTAAGATGGTAGTTGTCTCAATGTTCCAGTGTAGTTATTTCAAAGTACCTGAACATAATTTAATTATTGGTGTTTCTATTTACGCAGAATGAGCTCAAAGTATCATGAAGTCTAGCTGTGGTTTGTTTCTTCTTGGGTTTGACTATTTGAAGTACTGGATCCCATGCTGGTGGTACATTCCAACCATCTTCTCTATTGAAATTGGGATGTTTTTTAATTTCAATAGCCTCGCGAAGCATCCTTGGCAGGAATCGGTGTTCTTTAGCGAGAATCTGTGGTTTGTCAAATCTCAGGTAGTGGTTGGTCCCCTGTTGTACGTGTTCACACACAGCAGGCTTCAACGAGCGTTTGTGTTTTACGTCAGCTATGTGTTCTTTTATGCGGGTGCCTATGCTTCTCTTGGTTTGACCAATGTATGAGAGTCCGCAGTCACAATCTATTTTATAGACCCCTGCATCTTGTAAAGATAATTGGCACTTGACGGATGGTAAAAATTGACTTATCTTCGTTGGCGGCTTGAAGTATGTGTTGATTGAAGCTCGCTTCAAGATGTAGCCAATCTTGTCAGTAACACCCCTTACATAAGGCAGTATAGCAGGCTGGCGCTCGACTGTGGCTGGCTTTTCTCGGGATCTGTGACAGCGGCGCGGCTGTTGGAGCTTGTTGTCTTGCAGTACTTGCTTGACATGTTGAAGCTCGGCGTCCAGGTGTTTCTTGTCACAGATCCCGTGGGCTCTCTGAAACAAAGACATTCCCACGGTAGCTAACTGTTTAGGATGGTGGTGAGATTCACCGTTCAAGTACCTATTTGTATGGGTCTTTTTCCTATACACGGTGTGGCTCAAAGTATGATCAGGATTCCTGATGACAAGTACGTCTATGAATGCTAATGAATTATTTGCCTCTAATTCCATAGTAAATTGGATGTTGTTATTAATGGAATTAAGATGTTCTAGGAATACACTAACACTATCTGTTGGTAATATTGTAAAAGTATCATCTACAAACCTCTTATAAATCCTGGGTGTGATGGGGGCAGTCTGTAAAGCTCCTTTTTGGACTCTTGGAAAATAAGTAGATGGCAAACATCCAACTCTTAGTTTGAAGTTTTAAATTAATAAATCGAAGTCATATGATACTAATAAATCAATAAGTATTATTATGAAACAATAGTAATAAAATTGTAATTTTTATTAATTAACTAAAAATATTCTACAATCCATGTTTGTCGTGTTAAATTGCTATTATTAAGGAACCAATACAAGAATAGTTCTTAATTTGTCCGCTTTTGCGCTGCAATCGCCTGTCAAATGTAGATATTCTAACTGTGATACCACTGGAATAACGGAATGATAAAATGTAAAATTCGACAACAGCTTTATCTATGTGACAGGTCCGAATCGTTCGAAAATAAATAACATTAATCCTTAGAGTATACATAACCAATAGAGCACTCATAACCGAGTACGAACTGTAAGCACGGGTATGAGCAGTTCGAAAAACTACACTTGACGTTCATTAGTCACAAATAAGCGCTCGCGTTGAATATTTCTCCCGCCGGTTTTTATTTGAAATTAATGTTAATATGGTGAAATGATTAGTTTTCAGTTGTAAAAATGATTCAAGGAAAGAAACGAATAGAAATAATGCAATTTCTTTTCATAGATAACTATTATTTTAACAGAAAACACTGATTTTAAAGAAATTACTCAAGGTGTGAAAGGGGGTTGCGAGAGACGCGCGGGTGGGTCAACTTCGCACATGCTCCGGCGCCTCCCGCTTCACACTTTCCCCGCAATAGAAATAGTCTTGTGCCACGCTGAACTTGATTTGTTTGTAGAAATATAATTTCATAATAAGTAGTGATAATGAGATATTACCGTAATTAAAAAAATATGTTTCGATGGCTAACCAGGACAAACCTTTGTGTGATAATTATGATTATTTCTATGGGAGTGTAATTTATATATTATAATATTTTACTGCACTCTATGTATAGAATTCTATAGCATAAAATTTTACACGACTGCCAAAAAAGGAGTGTAATGTTTTTAGCGTTCATGTATGTATGTTAGTATATATGTATGTAAGTACCACCATAACTTCTAAATGCCTGAACCAACGTGGATATTATGGATGTGGATAACCAATGTGGATTATATTAGCACTAGCAGTATGAAAACTAATAACTTTGTTACTAAGTTAGCTAATAATACCAAAATAGTTACTAATCCACTAGCAATAGCAAACACATTCAATGAATATTACATTACCAGTACAAACAGAATAAATCACGAAATCCGTAACACAAATACAAACAAACAATCAAACTCTATTTTTTTGTCACCCATAGATGAGTCCTATATACATAAAATGATAATGTCCCTAGCAAAAACCAAATCGGAAGGCTATGACTCTATTTGTACTGAAATCTTAAAAACATGTAGTATTCAATTAACACCCATAATCACGTTTCTTATAAATCTTTCGTTACAAACGGGTATGTTTCCAGATAAGCTTAAATATTCAGTTGTTAAGCCATTATACAAGAAAGGTGAAAAAACAGAGGTAAGTAATTATAGGCCCATTACTCTCCTGCCTATCTTTTCTAAATTATTCGAAAAAGTTATGCATGATAAATTGACATCTTTTTTCGATAAGCATAATATTATTGATAAAAATCAGTTTGGATTTCAACGAAACAAGTCTACTAGGGATGCTACTTTTTTCCTTGTAAATTATATTTTAGGAAATGTAAATGATAATTTGTATACTACTGTGTTTTTAGATATGTCCAAAACTTTCGATTTTGTGTCACATGAACAGCTTTTGACAAAACTAGAAAGCTATGACGTCAGAGGACCCGCATTAAATTGGTTACAAAGTTACCTTGAAGACAGATTTCAGTGTGTAGACATATCTCAACTGAACTCAAACGATTATATAAAAAGTTTTAGACGACAATACAAAAAAAAATACGGGGTGCCTCAAGGGGGTTGCATATTAGAAAATCAAAACTTTTCTGAGCAAATTTCAAAAGAACAACGTACAAATCAACAAAGTTTAAAATTTTGATCAAAAGTTTAGCTGACCAAAGTCTGGAATATCAATGTTTATATTATTTATTACACTATTGACCAAATCGTTTAAAGGTCAAAATGGATTACTGGATAAATTATTAATTATCAAATGGATTAACTGAAAAAGGTAAAAATAAATAATAATAATAGCGCCTGTCTGATACTGTATAAATATATATATATATATATATATATATATATATATATATATATATATATATATATATATATATATATATATATATATATATATATATATATATATATATGTCTGATAATATATAATATATAAAATTAAAAGAACTAACGTGAAATAGCCTACGTTCACCACTTCCACTAGTTCTATTCCTCAGTTCTATGGTAGAACTAATAAGAGTTTTGGACGGAGCCCGCGATGCGGGGCTCCTATTTCCTATTTATTAAAAGAGAACCTTTTTTTTTTTTTTTTGATACCCAGGAAAAAATGCTTGATGCACTACCCGCCGGCTAGGGGACGGCACCGGCGCGGCGGCGGGGCGTGTGGGACTCACCAGCCTATTGCTGGTATACCCACTAAAAAAACCTGGGGTGTTCCCTCTCTCACCCAGTGGGGGGGGGGGGGCTGTTAGGAGTCTAAAAAGATTCATCCATAGCAGGCCCCCCCGTGTGGGTGCCGGCCGGGTCAATGGGACCCGACCTCCTCTCGTCCCCGGGGGAGAGCATTTCACCGCTCTCCCCTTTCGACGTTAGAAGGCGCGCGGAAACACCGCGCGCGCCCCCTATGGGTTCTTACTCACGGGTGGCAGGGTCCCCTGAGGCCTTGCCACCCAGAACCCTTAGGTGGGGGGCAGGAGAGCGACATAAGCGCGTCTCCTGCGCCCCCTCCTCCGGCGGCGGATGTCCGAGGCGTAAGGATCTTCCTCACGCCCCCGCTCCGCCGCCTCCTTCTGCGAGATGACAGACCTCATTGCACCCCAGCACCTGTCGTCGCCGACCATCATGGATACGACGGTCGGCAACGAGAGGTCGGGGCCAATCACGGCGACATTAAAAGAGAACCTAACACAACCTACCGCTTCCATCCGTACGATTCCGACTCGGAAGCGGTATTATAAAATTTGATTAGTTTTGATTTGATATTTTAAAATTACATCTAGCAACTTTTGATCAGTCGTTCATTTGATGTCACATACATTGGGATTCTAAATTTTTTCTAAATATAACATTTGGTCGTTTAAATTTTGTTATTTCGTTTATTGTTCTTTTGAAATTTGCTCGAGAAAGTTTTGATTTTTTAATATGTAACCCTCAAGGGAGCGTGCTAGGGCCACTACTGTTTCTGATCTCTATCAACGATTTGCCTAAAGTTACAGATCATAAAATGATATTGTTCGCAGATGATGTATCCATTATAGTGACTACCGATAATCACATGACAATTACAGAACACAAAACTGACATTCATAATACACTGACATTAGTTATTAATTGGTTAAATAATAATAATCTTAAAGTAAATATATCTAAAACAAATATAATGAGTTTTAATAATTTAAAAAATATTGATATTGACATTAATTACGAAGGTCATACATTATTGAATACTAATTATGTGACATTTCTTGGAATAGTAATTAATTCAAAATTCAATTGGAAAGAACAAATTGAAAAAGTGAGAAACGGGGTTAGCTTTCATTTGCTCTTTTTAAGTTAGCAAAAGTAGCAAACCGAAACACGGCATGCACGGCTTATTTTGCATATGTTGAGTCTGTCCTTCGGTACGGACTGTTGATTTGGGGCAATAGCTCAGAGGTACAAAAAGCTGTTATTGCTCAGAAGAGATGTATAAAATCAATATAAGATATTGCACCAGATATATCATGTCGTCCTTATTTTAAGGAACTAATAATACTCCCCTTGGCCTGTCTTTACATATTAGAAGTAGAGAAATTTATTAAACAACACCCTCATGTATTTAAACAGGCAAAAGATGTTACTCAACGTGATAACATAAGAAATCCAGACAGGCTTGTGCTGAATATGATACCGAGAAGCAGTCGGCTGCAAAATAACTCCTACCATGTGTATAAAAATATATAATAAAATCCCTAACCATATCAATATACTACCCTTAAATAAATTTATTAGAAAATTACGTTGGTGGCTCATGCAAAACAATTTCTACAGTATTAAAGAATTTTTTGAAAATACCCATTGTAATTAATTTATTATTATAATTAATATTAATATTTATGAAATGTGTAATTTAAATGTGTTCGTATGAATAATATAAGTAACTTCGTAATGTATTACATTTGCATGCCATTTGAAATGGCTAAATAGGCTTGTACCCTTAAATAATCTATAACATCAATTATTTACCCTGTTTATAGTAAATAAAGACTTATTATTATTATTATTATTTGATATTTAGTTTGATGATTAAATATTGTTTAATAAGACATCACTGTTTTTTTATTTATAATCACGTAGTTAAAAAACTAATAGCATATTTACTAATGACTAAATGTGTTTCCGAAAACCGTGGTGCATCACTATTTGACCGCTACATCTATTGTAAGTATCTATAAAACATCTGCTTACGTTTGGCACAACCGAAGAAATGCAATGCGCGCGCTCTATTGGTATGATGTATACTCTAAGCATTAATCAAATATGGTAAGCGATAACCTTAGAACTTCCTTTTTAAAAACAAAATTATTGTTTGATAATAGTTTTTTAAATTAAAAGCTACAAATTGTTACGATAATTAAAAAATTGATTTCCCCGTCATCTAGCGGTTGTCACATACAACTTTAATGAGTATAATACAACTAAATTGAATATCACTTAGTTATCTTATAGAAAGCCAACATGGTAACCTATGTAATTTGATTACGTTATAATTCAACTGTTTTCTTCTAAGTTTTAACACCATGGTGGAACGCACCCCAGTTATGTCAAAGCAAAGAGCAAAGTATGTGTCAAAGTCAAAATATTCCAAACAAGACGTGACTTCTAACCTAAACCTACCAACAATTTTAAGATCCGGATCCAAGAATCATTTCAAAAATGACAAAAGATTTCAAAGAATTTAATAAAAATTCTTCTGATGAAGACAGTGATTCAAGTTACGACATGTCAAGTGACGAATATGGGTTATCAGACAACAACGGCAAGTCCTTATTTTATTTACCAAAATCTCTAGCATGTTACTTTTTCTTTTTTACACAATTTAATAAAGTCGTGATATCTTAGGCAGGCCTTGATGCTTATAGCATTGCTTAGAAGTAGTTATTCCTTACTTAAATATTTATTGATAGACTGATCATAAGCTGCTATTAAATTGCACGTAAGTATATGCCTTAAGTTAATTTCAGAAGTTGTGTGACGCATTTAAATATTAATAAATTTTTTGTCATTGATTAAAACTGTATCAATAAGAGAGTAGCTGAAATGCAATTTCGAAATGTAACACTTTATTTTGTTCAATTTATCAAGGTCAATTGGAAAGCCCCTTTGTTTTTGGCATAACTATTTGTAGTTAAGTCCTTTATCTACTTGAGGCCAGCTGACAAGTAGTTTAATTCCTAAGTTATTAGTGTGATAATTCTTTTGCATTTGTATTTATGTATTGTTAGCTTGGTCAATTATTTGTTAACATTGACAATTAAGCATTTAAATAGTCATTAACATTTCAATTATTTTATATGGCGTTGTTAATACTTCTTAATATATTTATATATAATATGTTAGTACAGTCGAAACCGAATATAAGGACGTCATTTATAATGACGGATCAGATATTTCAACCAACTGGTAAGGTCCCAGCCGAAAGCTATATAAACAATTAAGTAGTCATACTGCCTATAACAACATCGTACACAGCGACATATCGTTTAAAACGACGGAACTTTATCTATATTGATCGGCTTTAGTGACCAACCATTTTACTTGTTCCAGTAAAACAATTCTAACAATTTAATTATTATTAAATATTTAACTTATTCCAATCTATGCAGGAATATTTTAGGCTGAGTATAGCTTGTAGACTACACTTACTATATATTTATATAAAAGAGCAGCGATAGCTCAGTCGGGAGACCAACAGACTGCAATGCAGAGGGTCTCGGGTTGGAACCCATGTCGTGCACATTTGACTTTCAGAAGTTATATGACTTTTCGAAATTATGTGCGTATTGATTGACAATTATCGCCTGCTCCGTGCCTCGGAGAGCACGTTAAGCCGTCGGTCCCGACTGCCATAGATGTTCATGGCAGTCAGGACCAACGGCTTTATTTTTTTGTTATTGGGGAAGTCGACACAAAAGATCCCACTGAGTCGAAGTGTCGCCGGTCTGTACTGACTGGCCCCCACACAAGATAAGATAAGATATAAAAGATTTGTCAGAATAAAAATTTTATTTCTTTTTTCAATATTTATTTGAAATAAGTTCTCAAGCATAACCTATACCCATACCACATAATCTATACTAATATTATGAACAGTAGTCAGAATAGGTAGAGTTTTTAAGTACCAAATGATGTCAAATATGCTACTACAGAATCTTAATATGGATATCCATTTATTAACCCGAGATTGATTTAGGGCCAGTTTTTCAATCGTCAGATAACTTTTATCTGAAGAATAAATATGGCAGTATGACATATTTTCTATACAAAAGCTGTCAAAATGTCAAACATATTCCCCAGATAAAAGTTACTTCTTACTTATTCTGATGGTTGAAAAATCAAACCTTGGTATTCTAAATTTGTTTACCTTCTTTGGATACAAAACATTTATTTTCAATCGAAAAAACATAATTAAGATATAATTTATTTATACAAATATATAAAAGTGATTGGTTCCTATCCGGTAAGTCAGATAGCAGTTTTTGCTGTTCAACGCAGCGTGTACGCCGCGTAGATATTATTTCTTTCTCTATCTATATTACTACCGCTACAAGGCGGGGTGCGAGCTGGACGTTGCGGGGTGAGGGGATGATCGGTTCGGAGGGAGGGTGGGGTATACATTTTGGCTCACTTGTCTACTTCGGTGCGTTGAGTGTGCGTGCATTTATTTTCGCTGTTGGATTTTATACAAATTGACCTTGGCTCACGTTTTTGGGATTGAATCTGTGTTACTTGACGATTCTAGCTATGTTTATTGGACTGTGACTTTTAAATTTTGTAAGGACTGTGACTTTTAAATTTTTTTAATAGTTGTGTTGTGAATAATACTAAACACACGTGATATTTCTCCTGTATTTGGATTTAGTTTCAAGAAACCTACAGATGAGTGATGTCTGAGTTTCAATAATTTTATTAATTTTATAATCTCCATTACATATTCAATTTTAATTTAAATGTATATTCCACATAAAAGTTCAGTCTAGTCTAGTGCTAGTTTTCTCTCTTTGATCTAGCTACATCGCTTAAACTGCTGTTAAATTAAAATACTTTGTGTTGAAGATATTCTTTTGTGTTTTACATAGATATTCCATTTGCACGACAAGCCAGCGACACCGCCATTTTGTTCTTTCTGTCATGGAACACCCAACTATAAGGGAAGACGTTGTGCAAAACTGGATCAAACACGATTCAGATTGGATTTAAGTAGAACAATATTTTGTATGAAGTGTGAAACTTTTGTAAAAGCTATTAAAAAGGCATGTTAATGGAGCTACACATAAAGGAACTTGAAAATCACCAATGGCAGACTTGAATTTTTAATTTCGTGTAACATACCTTGATCTCGGGTCAATAACACCGCATTCAAAAAGATTTTTGCAAAATATTTATGTTGCAAATGCAGTGGCAGATCTGTACCTAACGAATCATTATTGCGCAAAGTTTATTTAGAAAAATTTACAAAAATAGAATTCAAGAAATCTATACCAAATTGGAAATACCAAATTGTGGGTATCCTTAGACAAGACAACGGATATATTAGGTAGATACATGGTGCATTTAATGGTCAGGCGTTTAAGTCCCATGAAACCATACAAGCCACACTTGATTGTTAGTAGAGTATTAGAAAATATAAATGGCAATACAATTTCTCTATTTGTTATAGAAACTTTTCGAAATATTTGGGGCAATTCTTTTGAATCTAGAGTACATGATGTGTTGATAATGTGTACAGATAGTGTAGCATACATGTTGTTAGCTGGGTGTATTTTAAAAAGTAAATTTCTAAATCTTGTTCACATTACATGTTTAGCTCACGCATTGCACCGTCTCGCTGAACAAATAAGAGTTCAATACAAGAATGTTGATACGTTAATATCGAATTAAAAAAAAACATTTCTTAAGTCTCCAAAAACATTTTGAAAGAAAAATACCCAGATTTACCTTTGCCTCCACAGCCTGTTATTACAAGATGGGGCACCTGGCTAGAGGCATCATTTTACTATGCCAAATATTTTGACAAAATACAATATGTATTTACTATGTTAAACAACCGGGATGCACTTTGTATTAGAAAAGCAAAAAATGCAATGAACAATGAAAATTTACAAACACAATTGATTTATATAGAGGAAAACTTTAAAATCATTCAATTAGCCCTGGCAGACTTGCAAAAGCAAAATCTGTCTATTACGGAAGCTTTAGAAGTTTCTGACGAAGTGAGAGCAGTCATTAATTGGACGCTAAATGATGCACTACAAACAAAACTTGAACAAATTATGAGTCGAAATTCAGACTTGGATGTCGTTAGAAATATTAGCAAAACAAGCCAAGATACATGGCTTAAATTTGTTCCGCTCACATCGGTTGACTTGAAAGATCATTTTCATCATATAAGTGGGCCTTGCACCCGTATCGAAACCGATTAAAATAAGAAAACATTGAATAATTATGATTATATATTTTAATTCTTTAGTAAATGATGTGGACGATGAACTTCCACCTTCCACCAGTGTTTCTAACATAGTTGAAATAGTTTCTGATTGATTTGTTGTTATTTCATTTCATTGATTTGTAGATACTGTTTGATAAAAAAATAATTCATTTTTCCATCTCTCTACTATCTTTGCACATAAAATAGAAAATAATAAAACTTTATTAAGCCGCCACAGGCGGCGAGTTCTAAAATTCCGTCGAGCGCCATTTGCGTGTTACGTGTAAGGCCTTTTTCAGACGACACGCGCACGCTAAGCGCACGCCACGCTCGTCATCACCCGCGTCGAACATGCTTTGATTTTTTTTGGACATAATTTGAGCCCTATTGTTACTCCAATATATCTCAAATTGCATTAACCAAAGTCAATCCGCTCACGCCACGCGCCCGTCTCGTGGCCGCCTCGCGCTAACTTCGCGCGCACCCCGCGCACCCGCTGCACATGCCTTGCGCCCGCGCTACAGTTAGTGTTGTATTGACTGTCATCAAGTGAAGTAGCGTGGCGTGTTTATGTCATTATGGATAACATCGATAAAGAGCTATTTATTACTTTGGTGGAGGAAAGGGATGTACTGTGGGATCAAACCCTTGAAACCTATAAAGACTCTACAAGCATGGCGTAATATATGCATAATTTTGAATGAAGGTTTTAAATCGCTTTCGGATGTGGAAAAAAAAAAGTTTGGTATGTATATGTTAGAATATTTTAATTAATGGTATAAGTATGTATTATTTTAACTAACAATATTTAGTTTGCCATGGTACTCTTCCCTGCTCAGACATGAAGTATTCCGCAAAATGATTACGAACTGTAGTTGCTGATACGTTATGTTGCATCGATTCCGACCTTGGTAAAGGCGATATTTCAGGACCAAGATTGATGATTGATATTTCAGGCATATCCTCTTCTTTATGTATAAAGTTCTGTAGAAGACAACATGTCTTTACGATTTTGACTGCTAAATCAAGTGAAACATCAAGAGGACGATGCAGAATTCTCCATTTATTAGCCGTAATGCCAAAAGCACATTCTACATATCGCCTTGTTCTAGTCAAACGGTAGTTAAAGATCGATTTAGTCGCATCTAGCTGTTGACCACTGAACGGGCGAAGTAAGTTTTCGTTTAACGCAAAAGCCTCGTCCCCAACAAAAATGTAGGGAAGATCAACGTTTGATCCTTCCAGCGTAGCAGGCGATGGCAAATTTAACGTCTTGTTCACTGAGCCTTTCCAAAAAGAAGTCTCCTTGAAAACATTTGAATCACACTCTTTGCCGTAAGCACCAAAATCAATGAAAATATAATTATAATTAGTGTCAACTATCGCCATCAAAACGACAGAAAAAAATTTTTATAGTTACAAAACATCGATCCACTTCTATTGAGCTTTATAACTCTAATGCTTGCCATCTACAGCACCCAGGCAATGTGGAAAATTGGCTTTTAACCCTTTGACCGCCACGTCAAAAAAGTAAAAGCGTGCTCTCGGCGCCAAGCTACGATTTCATCCTTTAATTTGTCATGTAGTCGTGACCGTGGCGTGCTGGACACATTTTGCTTTGTCGTGTATACATGACTCAAAAGGTTAAAAGGTTAAACAGAAGTTGCGAGCAATTTCATACCACTCATTTGCAGTTGGCGCTTTCATATATGTTTCTAACAATTCTTCCTAGATACTTCGGCAAACTTCTGTAATAATAGTACTCAAAGTACTTTTTCCAATTCTGAATCCTTATCAGCGAAACTATGATTCGTTGCTAAATATCTAAAAAATAAAATGTAACAACAAATATATCAACATACCAGCTCGTAAAGTGGACTTTATTACATTAATTTTAAGCTTATATCATTATTTTATCATGCGGATGGGTTTTTAGAAAAATTGTACTCTCATAAAGTGATCATATCAGCCGCAGGACCTCTACTACTGAGCATAGCCTCTCCCAGAGGAGTTTACATCTAGCGGCATTCCGCAACCTTAGTCAGATCTTCTGTCTACCTAGTTGGTGGTCGTTGTTTGCTGAGTTGAAATATTTTACTAAGATCGTTTTGATTTATTTACAGGAAAACTGGTTTTGAAGAAGTGGAAATCTATGAGAGACGAGTGGATGAAATGTCATAGAAAATTAAATGAATATAAGTCGGGATCGGGAGCTAATCGAACAGTTCATAAGTACACATACTATGACAATATGAAGATTTTGTTAAAAATTGCTAAACATAGGGATACTGAGTCAAATATAACAAAGAAGAAGAAAGGACATGTAGATAAAAAAAAAGATTTGAGTGTAGTAGATATAAGAATGATTGAATTTATTGATTCTTTAAAAAAAAAAGAAAATAGAACTGATAACAGTAGAATTATGTCATTTTTTAAGGGTATTGCTCCAACTGTAGAGAAGTTTAGTGACGGAGAAGTTGTAGAATTCCAATATCAAGTTATATCGATAGTAAGGGACATGAAACAAAAAAATCTAAACAGCAGCTCATCAGCGTCTCAAATTACCCACCTGCATGAACCTTTCCAATCTTAGCCAACCTACAATACTCAAGGTTATGGATATTCTACTGCGGCTGAGTCTTCTAATGTAAGGGGCCAATCTAGGCTTACTACTTATAGTTCTGAACTAGAATTTGACACTTACACTGAAATTGGACCAAGTCAACCTAGTGTGCAATCCAGTATTAGTGAAGATCTCGACTTTGCGACATTGAATTATTTTTTTTTCAATTATCTATTATATATATTATTATAACGATACCTACCACTGTGATTCAAGATGATTATAGCATCTAATTAAAGTAATGGACTTTGACCTCGTATCTCAATGGTGGTATTTTTATATTTTTACTAGATAATACCTAGTAAATATATATGCGTTACTTTTGCTATTAAAGGTCTATTTTAAACTGAGAACGTGAACGAATGTCTTTGCCTAAGTGTATAAAAACATTCGTCCGTACCTTCTCAGTTTAGTCTAAAAAATAAGAGAGAGAAGTCAGTTAATATCTTACTAATTATAGGGTTTCAGATATACCTTTAAGCTCTCATATGTTCTAGTATTATCTTGTAAATATATAAAATTCCACCATTGAGATACGAGGTCTTAGCCAATCAGCTTGCAATTAATAAATGATTAAACAATTCAACATGTTTTAATATGTAATGGTCACGTTCAAAAGTGGAGTCAGTGCTATAGTTGGAAACAACTTTTAAAATATTTCTATGATATTTTTTGTTTATAAATAAATTAAAAACCTTTTAGAAATATAAAAAAAACATTTCAAACTATACGCGCACGCAACTACTTTTAAGGATGACCATAGCTACTCATCTTAAAGTTACATTATATTACTGTGTTGTTACTGCAGTTTATGATTTAAAACTGCTAGTAATTTATCGAATGTATTTATAGGCATTCGTAGGTATTTATAAAATTCATCATCATAATTGCGTAATTCTGCAAAAAGAACCTGAAATTCGCCATGCTTCTCTCTGTTGGTTAATAAAGGGTGAACCCAATATTTTCTTCTAGAATTTATCTTTCCACTGTCTTTTGATTTCTTTCATTTTTTATATACGTAGTATGCAATTAAAACTTTTTCAACTTTGTCGAATCCATTTTGTTATACACGTTCTCACTCAGAGAATGCCTGGAAGCCACTAAGTCGAGTGAACGAATTCCAGTCACTAGCAGTACAAGCGGGTGCGAGGCGTGCGCGATGCATTACGCGTACCGAGCGCGGGTCTAGGACGGGCTCGACGCGTGTGCGTGCTCGGCGCGGGTCATCTGAACACGGCCTAACGTTACTTAGTTTGTGTTTAACACAGGAAAAAAGAGTTTTATAAGACAATAATATCAATCTCCGGTAGTTCGAGAAAACAATTTTTATTAATCCTCAATTCCGGGTTTAAAATGCATATCCATGTTAAGATTTCACAGGTAGTTTTACGTCATTTGGTACTTAAAAACTCTACCTATTCCGACCCCTGATTATAGAGCTCAAGAGTTTGTTTTTTTGGTTGAATGCGCTAATCTCGGGCACTACTGGTTCGAATTGAAAAATTATTTTAGTGTTGGATAGCCTATTTATCGAGGAAGGCTATAGGCTATATAGCATCACGCTACGACCCACGGGGCAGCGCAGTAACGATAAACGCGGGTGAAACCGCGGGCACATCTAGTTGTACATATTTAAAAATACTAAACATACATATGACAATTAATATGACTACGTAGGTACTTGTGTATATTGGTTATAACAACTTTCGGACATAACAGGGTGCGTTCGTGGGTGCGTGGAACGGATAATGGAGTGTTTTGAGCGTTGATGTAAATAATACAAATGACGAATTAGAAAAAAAAGGCGAATGCTTAAAGAGTTTGTAAGTCTGACCAATAAACTCTTATAGTTCTGGTTAACTAGATTTATATTAAAAATATATATAATATTCTACTAATATTATAAATGTGAAAGTTTGTGAGGATGGATGGATGATTGTTACTCTTTCACGCAAAAACTACTGAATGGATTTTGATGAAATTTACAGTATTATTGTTTATTTATCGGAATAACATATAGGCTACTAAAATCTATTTTAACATAAATCTACATTAAGACAAGCGAAGCCGCAGGCAAAATCTAGTATTTCATAATTTTGTGGAGTAAGTATTTAATAAATTTACATTCAAATATAATCAAAATGTATTTTATAGCGACAGTTGGATATTTGGTAGAGCGTCGATAAGTTTATTGATCGTTAAAAACGGAAACTTAGAGCACGTAAGATAATGTAATTAATCGATACTCCGATAAGGAATTAAAAAGTAATTTAAAAAAATGTAGATAATAAAATGTTTACTTATTTAAGTATTTATCGTTTCGTGAAAATCGCATCAAATAAAGTAAGTTTCATTGTCGCCATCTTTGTAACTTTATATTTTAAAAATGGCGCCAAATTTCTTAACGCTCACGACGACCCACCTTTCAGCATGGATCGGCATGAGGTTTGCTTGAGCGTGAGTAATGACGTCATGAGTGACGTTTTCGCCGCGCCCACAACGATCGTAGTCGTCATGTGGAAGGGGTAAACGAGCATATTAGGCGTCGTGAACGCTAAGTGGAACGCGCCCATAATATATTATATATATATCGGAACGGCAATACTGTTAGTTGGGACACTAGCGCCATCTAGTGGCACAGAAAAGCGTTAAGGCGGAACGCCAGCGACATCTAGCGGCGCTAGACGGAGTCTACGAGGCGGCGCGAGAGGCAAATAGAGCTTAGTCTATGTGTTACCGTTGACTAGTGCACACCTTGTAGGAACTGTCTCACGTTTCATAGTGATAAATGCTCTTAGTGTGAAGTAGTTGTTAGTTGAATTCGTATACAAGTTATCTGACTACCTACGTGTTTTCTATTGATTGAAACCAACATTTCCCACTGCACGCCCACGTGCTTTGATTCTATAAAATGGCTGAATAAAACGCTGTCAATCCGACATATATATATACCTATGGTTCAAATAATAGTTAGGCCCTTGCCACACAACAAGCAATATAAGTTGATTAACCATTCAATTTAATTTGAATATCAATTATTAGGTGTCATAAATTGCATGTCTGAAATAATGAGTCACTGTGATAGTAAAATCTTTAGTTCCAAAAATTTGCAGAGTAAACATCTTATTATAATAGTAACAGTATGTAACAAATGTTATTATCATTTTATTTACAGATGAAAATGACATGAGTGAGGAGGATGAGGCTTTAAATGAACCAAGTGAAAGTAAGGCCGATGAAGAAGAAGAAGATGATGATGAAGATGAAGTTGTTAAAGCTATCAAAGCTGAAAAAACTAAACCTCGGGATCATCCTCCAGCTATAACATGTGAAGATTTCATTGTTGATATATCATTACATCCTGTTAAGAATTTAATTGCCATAGCTAATATAGTGGGGGATGTTTTACTATATGAATATAACAATGATGAGACAAAACTAGTGAACACTTTGGAATTACATTTGAAGGCTTGTAGAGATGTTGAGTTTGATGATGAAGGCACAACTTTATTCACCACAGCTAAAGTTTGTAACGTTTTTAAATATTTAGCCACAGATATATATGAATTAATAATAATAATAATATTCTACCACATACACACAACACCATCTAGCCCAAACTAAGCAGAGCTTGTACTATGGGTACTAGACAATGGATAAACATAAATATATACTTCTTATTTGTAAATACGTACACATTATACATAGAAACACCCAGACCAAGACAAATATCCATGTTCATGCACACAAATATTTGACTTGTGCGGGAATCGAACCTGCGACCTCAGGCGTGGTAGTCGGTTCCACTAGCCACTACGCCATCGAGGCAATATTACACATCATAGTTTCTAAATGAGACAACTAGATTACATTTCTTGATTCTTGCTAATCAATGAATATCAAACTAGTTAAATGTGTTATCTTTTAGTTATTTATTTCATATTTATTTTCTAGGATAAAGTAATTATGGCCACAGATGTAGAAACTGGTAAATTGAAGAGATGTTATGAGGATGCACATGAAGAACCAGTGTACAGACTAATATCTCTGGATAAAGATAAAATTGTAACAGGTAAGATTTACCTTTTAATCTCTTTACTTTTATTTATACAATTATACATACAATAATAATGAACAAATAAATTTAAATAATGCTATAAAAGCTAGCAGTACAGCTTCAAATACACACGTCACGTAAGCTTTATAAACTGCATACTACTGTGCCTTTAATTATGTGCGTAATATGTATCTTTTTTATTTTATAATTATAGGTGATGATGGAGGAACTGTAAAACTATGGGACTTGAGAAAACCAGATCCAGTGTTCAGTATAAAAATAGGTGATGACCATGTATCAGATATGATCACAAATGATGCTCAGAAATATTTAGTATGTGCTGCTGGCGATGGCATTCTCACTTCCATTGATTTAAAAGCAAGGTAATAAAGAGCAAACATTTTCTTTAAATAACTTAATTTTATTACAAGATAGATTTATCCACACAATTGGATCCTTCTTAGACTTTTCAATTCTGTGTGTGTAAAAAGAATCTTTATTCAATTAAACAGGAAAATTCTTACTTGTTTCCCTAAATAAAGTTTACTTATTTCATATTTACATGATTATATCAGCAAAACATCAATTGTATATCATTCATTCACTTAATAAAAAATTTTATGCTTTTACACATGTTATATAATTAAATTTCATAGATAATCTCTGTGAATAAAATGAAATGAATAAACTGGTGAACCTATAACTATTTTTTGAGTTAAAGTAAGGGAGATCAAATAATATTTATAGGCTATAATTCACTTTGTTAAACATTTGCTGCTTGGTATTTCTCACAGAAAACACAGCTTTGTTTGATCTACTAGCCTCAATATATAGAATATCATGCATTGGATTTTATTGGAAATTATGTTATTATGACAGTCTTCTTCCCCAAACAAACTACATTGCAAAAAAATATGTGACATCTCATTTTTTTATTTTCAGTAAAATATACACAACATCTGAAGAATATGATGCAGAATTAACTTGCTTGGGCCTATTCCGGTCAGATACTAAACTGCTTGTGGCATCTTCCACTGGAAAATTGTATTTATTCAACTGGAAAGAGTTTGGATTACATAGTGATGAATATGTAGGACAGAAACATGCCATTCAGTGCATGGTACCTATAACACAGAATATTGTAGTTACTTCAGGTGAAGATGGCATATTGAGAGCTGGTCATATGTTTCCACAGCGGCAGCTAGGCATTGTGGGCCAACACAGGATGCCTGTAGAGCATATGGACATAAGTCATGATGGTCAATATATTGCTTCATGTTCACACGATAATGATGTCAAGTTTTGGAACATATCATACTTTGAGTCAATAGAATCCATTATTGATGTCAATCACAAACAAAACAAAAGAAGAGATCTAAGTAATAATTTACCATCAAGTAGTTTAAAAAATGCATCTGATTTTTTTTCTGGTTTGGCTTAGTATACTTTAATTTAATTATTGTTTATGAGTAAGCACTTTGGGTCAATTTGGAAACTACGTTTCGCAACTTTTTTATGCAACGAACGAATATATACTTTTTATTCTTTCTTGACAACTAGTTGCTATCCAAAAATATTTTACCCAATATGCTACCAGTTCCCATCGAGAAAACTTTTGCCGTCGTCGCAAACCGGTTGCGGTTGAGTAGTTATTCTTCTTCAGTATTACAGTAAGAGAAAATGTGAATTGACGCGATCTTGCTGGGAAATTATTAACTTTTATATTAACTGCCATTGTAAAAAGGCAATGTTTACAATTTATCAATTGTATAGCAGTAAACAGTGTAATTTTATTATATGATATGTTTTGTGTACATATATGCCTGTATCTGTTCCCAGTGCTTAGAAATCGTATTAACGACCTCCAATGAATGAGACATTTTAGTTTTATATTAAGGCCGCCGTTATCACAGCAATATTTTACTATCGTAGCTTTATTTTAAATGTTGTAGCACAAGTTGATGTAAGTAACGCTTAATAGTCGCAATAAGGCAAAAGATGATGAGAATAATTACAAACCTGATCATGCCGTAACATTTTAACACTTCAGCACAGAAATAATAAGACTTCATTAAAGGCGATGGTTTAAAATTACTTGGTAGTAGGTACCAAAATGTAATATTAAAATATATGGTATAATGTACGAAACAAAGTTTTAGATACCTATACCAAAGGCATGTTTATATAAACCTCATGATGTTGCCTTACATTGGCTACAGTAAATTGTTTATCAAGCAGATGGCGTGCTTCTCTTCTTTATGCTTCTAAAATGGCTAACATGCATACCGCCCACCTGATGCCTGCAATACCAAAGACTTTACGTGCGCCTTGCTGACCCTGTAAAAACCTTTTAACACACTTCGGAAAACCACATACTGTAGTCCTGTGGGAAAACCTTGGCAGGGAGGGAGTTCATTCCACAACCTGAGCGTCCGCGGGAGAAAATTCCCTCGGAACCGCTTTGTACCGCACCGATTAGGTTGGAAGGTCTGAAAATGAAATCCCTGCCGATGGCGAGCGGACGATGATAAAAAGTATCTGAGGCCATCATCTCAAACAACTCCTCGGAACACAATCCATTATATAAGCGGTAGAACATACAAAGGGAGGCAAAGTCCCTTCTGAGACTTAGTGGCTCAATACCGCCTGTAAGTTTGAGCTCATCGACAATTCTCAAGGCTCGTCTCTGTACCGCGGCAAAAAGATCAAGGTATTTTGGTGCTTCTGCCCAGGGATAACTGCAGTACCGCTTAGCTCTATTGATCACACCAAGCTTTTTGGAAGCAAGCTTGACCTTGCTCTCTAAATGACTACGGTACTGTGCATCACTTGAGAGGTCGAGGCCAAGAATCCGAGGCCATCTTCTAGAGTATTGCTCTTGGAGATGGTAAGAGACATGTTCTGGCGTTCAGCTACCAACAGCTATAACTGGTTGCGAAATAAGGATAGGTACTTCTCGGTCGCAACTATATTTTTAGTAATTTATATAGCAAGTGACATATTAAGAGGTAATATTACGCAACTAGGTGTCAAGAAAGAAGAAAATGGAAAATCATAATGGATGAACTGTATGCGAATTTCAGGTGCAATATTATAGAGTCCAAAAGCTCTCAAGTTCTGTTGTTGAATTTATGTAAAACACTGTAATAAAAAATTAAAGTGCTTACCTAAAAAGTATGTATGTTTGCTTATCAAGAGTCTCAGCCAATCAGTTCCTCGTAGGCACCGATATATTTTAAGTTAAATAATTATGAAAAGATATGCCAGAAAGGTTAATCTGCTGCTGCTACTGCTGCTTCCACGTATGTTTTTGTTTCTTCTAGCAACATCTAACAAATATTATCAAGGAACGTCATAACTGCGTTTTATGATTCGTCTTCTAATATTTCCAATGCCACGTAAATAATTGAAAACGTAAGGGTCATTCGTTTTGGGGTATCGCTATTACTTAGGTGATCAAATATTAATCTCTATTAAAATTAATTGCATTCAAATATCGTCAAAGATAAGAATATTACAATTTGTTTAATAAATAAATAGGGTTTTTGTTTTTAATCACCTATTGGTACTATCAATTTGGGATTAATTAGTAATGATTATTACTATAGATATGGCCAAGACAATATCGAAATAAAAACCGGTAAGAGATAACATCTTTTAACGCGTTACCAGCCGGCGGGCAGAATCCAGGTCCGTAGCTGGTAACCGTTAGGGTTATATTGAAACACGCAGACTGATTCAATTGAGAATATATTTACAATTTTTACCTATCTTATATCCCATTTATTAGTCATGCAAGTAACGCTAACACTAATGTATGTATAGTCATTTTCACCAATCGGCGACAAACAAAAATCTAACATTTACGAATGATTTCTTGGAAATCTGTTCGCGAGTATAAAAGTAGTGCCACGTATAAAAGGCAGAGGGAAACTTCGCGCGTCACCAGTTAGAAACTTGATATTGTCGCGGCTAGACGTATGATGCTCCGTTCGATCGCCTTCGCGCGTCGCTTGGTTTCGGCGCGGCTAGTTGTACGATGCTCCGTTTCATTCCAGGTTTCTCGTAAAGTTATATGTTGCCTGTGCGTATATATATACGCCACAATCTCAACAAAATCAAGAATATTAATAAGTATGTACTAAAACTTTGTCCCAGTACAGTTTGTATGTATACAAATACACTAGTGTTATTTTAATTTAATAATATTAAGTAGGTGTGATTGATTTTACAAACATTTCAAATTCTCGTGTTGGAACTACATATATATCAGCTGTTTCAAATGCAATAAAAATAACAAATACACATTGCACGTAACCTGCGAAGCAGCAGAGCACGAATATAGTGATAAGTGCCGTTCTTGAGGAGTGGCTGAAGAGGCGGCATGGTGCCCTCACCTTCCGCTTGACACAAGTAATAACTGGTCACGGTTGTTTTGGCCAGTTCCTGTGTCGCATAGGCCGGCAGAAGGCGCCTCGGATGTTATCACTGCGGCGACTGCCGCGATACATCGCATTACAATGGACACGGCGCTGCACACTTGGGCAGATTGCCCGCCTGGAACCCTCACCCCACTAGCAGAACCGGGCGCCGGAGGGCGCGAGACGACCTCTAGCCATTCATTTATTTATTTATTGGTTTACCAACATTTGTTACACTTATACATGTTCAAAACTATATGCTACCTGAGCGTACAAAATCAAGCGGTAAACACAACATACACAAACTGAAAACGGATAGGTAAGACACAATGTATATATATGTAATATTGTAAGTAAGTACATACAATAATTATAATATGCATATTATAAGTATGTACTCACTAACAAATTATTAACATTAACAGCTACTTTATTATTATAATGGTACTTATAGAAATTCAGTTAGTTATTTGATGGACTTGGTGCTTGAATCCAGTAAGGGAAGTGCCAGATATATGAATTTGGTGGGCAAATAGGTTATGAAACCTGCTAAGTCTGAGAATTGGAGAATTAAAGCCTAAAACTGTTTTACGGTGAGGTGAATGTAGTATCTTAACAGGATTTCGGGGATATTTATAAGGGACTTTAACGTGTTACCAGCCGGCGGGCAGAAGCCAGGTCCGTAGCTGGTAACCGTTAGGGTTATAATGAAACACGCAGACTGATTCAACTGAGAATATATTTACAATTTTTCACCTATCTTATATCCCATTTATTAGTCATGCAAGTAATGCTAACACTAATGTGTACAATAAACATTTTCACCAATCAGCGACAAGTAAACAAAATCTAACATTTTCGAATGATTTCTTGGAAATCTGTTCGCGAGTATAAAAGTAGTGCCACGTATAAAAAGCAGAGGGAAGCTTCGCGCGTCAACAGTTTGAATGTTGATATCGTTGCGGCTAGACGTATGATGCTCCGTTCGATCGCCTTCGCGCGTCGCTTGGTTTCGGCGCGGCTAGTTGTACGATGCTCCGTTCGATTCCAGCTTTCTCGTAAAGCTATATGTTGCCTGTGCGTATATACATACGCCACAGGACGTTAAGTTTTATTTGTTCAAGTAATTGGGGACTATCGATTAAATTATTTAATAGTTTGTACAAAAATAATAGATCAGACATATCTCTGCGTGATTGCAATGATCTAATACTAAAATCTTCAAGCCGTTTAATATAATTCGGGTTCTTTGAGCATCCGTCGAATAAGTCGAATGATTTAAAAACCGCTTTTGTATACGTTCTAATCTAAGCGCATGTGTTGCGTAGTGGGCACGCCAAACAACAGAACAATATTCTAGTACACTGCGAACGAAACAGTTGTACAGGTATATTTTAGTTTTAGGCTTACGAAAGGGTTTTGCAGTGCGGAGAATAAATCCGAGCGCTTTCGCGGCCTTTTTTATAGTAACGTCCATGTGTGGCATTAAAGTAAGTTTTTGATCAAAAAGAACCCCTAGATCTTTAATAACGTCTACTTTGTTTAGGCAAGTTCCATTCATATTGTATTTTGAATCAATAATATTCAATTTCCTGGTAAATACAATCTGAGAACATTTTTTAATATTAAGTTGCATTTTGTTTTCACTACACCACTTTAAAATATTGTTTATATCATCTTGGAGCAATTTTGAGTCTGAATGAGTTTCTATTACTTTAGCTATCTTTAGGTCGTCAGCAAACATAAATGGTGCTGTATGTGTGAGATAGCTTGGTAAATCGTTAATAAACATAATAAACAATATGGGCCCTAGGTGTGATCCCTGGGGGACTCCTGATAGCCATCATGAGGTTTTATCTGGGGATGGTGGGCTTCGTGGGCCAACCCGCCACCCGATCAGCTCCAGGTCTCTCGGACGGTAGCGTGCGTGTTCCCACGCGCGCCTCAGTGTCGTGTTGTCTTCCCGCCCGCAAGAGGACGGTAGAACAAAATTTTGATTTTGAAATTGACTAGGTAGGGTAGGTTAGTGTAGGGGCCCGTCGTTTCTCACGGCGGCGGGGTCGCGATTGCATGTGAATATGATTCGCGCGACCCCGCCGACTCAGTTTATGTATTGCTTGCGATATGTTGAATTATCGGCCAATGTACCTATATGTCAGTATTTGGGAAAATTTTGAGTCTCTTATTTGTACTTTTTTAAATTATCACATTAAACCACTATTTAAGTTAGAACAACAAGGATTTCGAAATAGTAGGTACGTCTATCACTTCCAATATTGTCCATTACGTAAGTGAAATATCGGATTCCTTAGATAAATCTTTGCCTGTGGACGCTGTTTGAACAGATATTAGCAAGGCTTTTGACAAAGTGAATCACAAAGTTCTCCTCGCTAAACTATCGAATATTGGTATATATGGACTCCTTTCATGGTTAACATCCTACTTAATTTCAAGATCTCAAAAGGTTGTGATTGGTCGCCATGAGTCTGAGAGCTATGAAGTCACATCTGGAGTCCCACAGGTATTTTCTATTTTAATAAATGATTTAGGCATCAAATCAAATTTTCTAAATACTCATTTTTACGGATGATCTCAAATTATACAAGATTATCAAGTATTGAAGACAGTAAGCAATTGCAAGATGATCTAAATGCTATTACGAACTGGACAAAAGTAAATAAACTTCCCATATATCAATTAAATGTATGCACATAAAATTTCATCCCAAACGAAACTTTTTACATTCAAATTCAAATTCAAATTAATTTATTCACAAGAAATGTGGTTACATACTGGTGGTAGGGTAATAACAATCTCCTCACATTCTACCATAACAATGGTGTGTGAATAAGTCAGTCTTAATAAATACATGGTTAGTTAATTACATCATTATAAGTTATAATATCATACAACTTACGTCATAGAATACTCTACGCTGGAAGAGGTTGTTCAAATGAAGGATCTGGGAGTGTTTTTGGACTCAAAGTTAACGTTTTTAACGAGGAAGGTTGCGTGTTCAGATCACTTCGGGGTCACCAATTTAACGAGTTACCAGCCGGCAGGCAGAAGCCAGGTCCGTAGCTGGTAACCGTTAGGGTTATAATGAAACACGCAGACTGATTCAACTGGGAATATATTTACAATTTTTCACCTATCTTATATCCCATTTATTAGTCATGCAAGTTACGCTAACACTAATGTGTACAATAAACATTTTCACCAATCAGCGACAAGTAAACAAAAATCTAACATTTACGAATGATTTCTTAGAAATCTGTTCGCGAGTATAAAAGTAGTGCCACGTATAAAAGGCAGAGGAAAGCTTCGCGCGTCACCAGTGCGAATGTTGATATCGTCGCGGCTAGACGTATGATGCTCCGTTCGATCGCCTTCGCGCATCGCTTGGTTTCGGCGCGGCTAGTTGTACAATGCTCCGTTCGATTCCAGGTTTCTCGTAAAGTTATATGTTGCCTGTGCGTATATACATACGCCACACATTCATTCCTCATATAGATAATGTTGTCACGAAATCGTTCCAAATGCTGGGATTCATATGGAGAAATCGTAGAAATTTTAGAACCAATACTGCGCTAGTAACTGCGTATAACGCGCTAGTGCAAAGTAGATTAGAATATTGTACCAGTGCTTGGAACCCCCACTATCAATGCCATATTGATCAAATTGAAGGAGTTTCGAAGTTACAGTAGTATATAAAGTAATCTGTGTTCCGAAGAGCTTTCTATTTCTTTTAACCTCTCCATGGCGTCATAGATTCTTTTAACTTATTAACTTCAATCTCTCCATGGCGTCATAGATTAACCTTTTTCAACATAAATTCACTTGTGGATCGTCGGTAGGTTGCAGCTCAAGTGTTTCTGTTCAAAATTCTGTCAGGACTTCTCTATTGCCCATTATTATTGGAAAAATAAACTTAAATATACCACGCATTGGTCACAGATTAGTTATCTTCTGCCCTTTTGCCATTAATCATTATATAACATATATTGGTTACAATAGTGTGTAATTCGCAGAATCTGTCGTGAACGCAATACCTTCTATAAATGTGAAAACGTCGATATCCTTTGTGTCCTTAATATCTTATAAAAAAGCATTATATAAATTTAACTCGCAACTGTTGTGGTAGTGTAATTAAGTTTATTTCTTTTTAGTTTTTAATAGTGCAATCTCAATGCATGTCGAGTTTGCTTATAATTGGATTTGCATTATGTTTAAGAATATATTTACCTATGTTAGTTCATAAGTTTAAAATGTAAAATCTGTTGGCGAATCCAATAATAAAAAATTTAAAAATATGTCGAGGAATAGGCTGCTTGCTCTTATTTATGTAGGTATGTGACAAAAAGATAATGATAAGATTTAATTTCCTAATCAATGATTTCACAATTATACCCTGTGCGAATATTAATTTCGAGGGTTTTATAACATTTTGCAGGAACGGAATAAAGGAATCAAGATGTTTTTAAATAAAACTGGATACAATGGCTCAATCTAATTATTGTGATAACATTGTGTATTAATAAATGAAATAGATTAAATAATTATAAATATCTAAGGTATACCACCAAATAATACATATATCCTGCAATTTTAATTTAAATATAAAGTTTATTTATCTTTTTATTTATGATAATTCTGTTTAATACTAATTTAACTAAACTAGATCCAAAAGCTGATAAAAAATGAATCCAAACTATACCTTTGTCGCGTATGTATATACGCACAGGCAACATATAGCTTTACGAGAAACCTGGAATCGAACGGAGCATCGTACAACTAGCCGCGCCGAAACCAAGCGATGCGCGAAGGCGATCGAACGGAGCATCATACGTCCAGCCGCAACGATATCAACATTCGAACTGTTGACGCGCGAAGCTTCCCTCTGCTTTTTATACGTGGCACTACTTTTATACTCGCGAACAGATTTCCAAGAAATCATTCGAAAATGTTAGATTTTTGTTTACTTGTCGCTGATTGGTGAAAATGTTTTTTGTACACATTAGTGTTAGCATTACTTGCATGACTAATAAATGGGATATAAGATAGGTGAAAAATTGTAAATATATTCTCAGTTGAATCAGTCTGCGTGTTTCATTATAACCCTAACGGTTACCAGCTACGGACCTGGCTTCTGCCCGCCGGCTGGTAACACGTTAAACCTTTAAAAATACCATAATTAAGCAGCTCCTCCTCTCTCCTAATAGTGCTGTGCCCGACAGGGTCCATAATTTGTTATTTACTTTTAAGCCTACCACCTGAAATGTACATCATGGAATGCAATAATTTGAATTAGAAATAACGTCTCCATACAAGGACAAGAAAAATGAAAACTAGACTAGAAATATTCTCAGATACAAATGCACATGATCGACAAAATGAAAAGGCCTAATTTATATTGCTATGTTGAACATACTGAGCGAACGTTGCATATAGCGCCGGATCAGCGGTTTATTTTAAACGGGTGCGCATTGTCTTACATAACTTTTCAACCCCTATCATCGAAGGTCCGAAAATATTTCTCATACCATTTAAAATCATGATGATCATTCTTCATAAAAATTCAAGAACTAAATATTAAAAACTATAATCATTGAAATTCATAATATTAATAATTATACACTTAGTTTTTACTAATATATGTTTTTATATATTAGTTTATACTAATGATCGAAACTCATAATCATTCGAATAAATAAATATAATATTCATAAGTAGGTTAGGTTAGAACTGTGACTCCAACAATGCGCGAGCCGAGCGAGCGTGTTGCGGCAGCGGCCGGCGCAGCGAAGCGCCAGTAAATATTTTTTGATAGAAAAGTAGACAGACACAATATTATTAATTAAAACAATATGATCATCGAATGTTTTGAAGAAAAAGATCTGAAAAAAAACAGTATTAATAAAAAAATTATGATCACTAACTGTTATGAGCTCCGTTGGTAGTAATAAAAATGTGTGAATAAAAAAGTATGAAAGAGTGATTGATTATTTGATTAGTGAAGAGTGAATATTATGAACACAAATCTGTAATAAGACAAAGAATAGGATTTAGAATTTTAAGTGAGCCAATATGGACCCATTTTAAACTCTATATCTCGGTAATTAATCAACTTATTGAAATTCTTTTATCACACTCATTTTTTATTTGTTTTACTAATCTCGAGCTAGATCAAAATCAGTGAATCAGAACGCATTAGAGATACATGCTCTCTAAATTACTTACTCCGATATTACTAAAACGACGCGTTTGAATACAATTATACTGCGTAATACAGCAATGCTGTCAAATTCACGTTAAATTTTAATAGGCCATATTAAAACTTGGCACGTTAACGTGTTTTAAGCACGCATTAAAGTACATGCTCTCAAAGCATGTACTTTAATGCGTGCAAAACAAAAAAATATTTTGACTTGATTGTTTTACAATCAAGTCAAAATATTTTACTATATACATATATATATTTATACTATATTAATAATGAACAACTAAAAAATAAATAAGTTTTTAGTGTATTACTATTTTAGTTACCGTAATAGTAGATTACTAATCGACCATCCTTACGCAAATGTCATGTTTGACATATGTAGTTCAAGTTGACAATAGTCATGGGTAGTTCAAGCAAATCTAAATGTGTTTGTATGAACGACTCATTCCTAGTAGGCATGAACATTTCAGTAGCATGTAAAAAATCATATGAAATGATTTTTCATACGTAGCGCATGCTAATTTCGTTCACAATGGCTGCTAAAATCGTATCATATGAAATCACGTTGTCAAAGGAACCGAATTCTCAGACAGCGACAGCGAGAATGAAACCGCGCGAAGCCGCGAAGTAGCGTATTTAGATCCAGACGTACCAAAAAGAGATAGCTATATTTTGTTGATTCATCAATAAATTGTGCATCGCCGATTTGGCCGGCTCGCGTTGTTGTAACGTGTTTATAATTATCTGGTGAACTTTGAACTCAAGAAATGCGCTTTAAATTAAGCGTCGTAAGGTTACAATTTCCTTGATATTATTTTTAACAGTTCGCGGAACACTTATAATCTATTGTTTATGAAATGAAATAATATGAAAATGAAATTTCACTTGCGATTAATCGTGTTCAGGTGCAAACGTATATAAATCGTTATCGTCAATTACGAACTTAGTTTTCTATTCATTAATTTTCATATATGATTTTAATAACAAAAAGCAGCATTAGTGAATTTGCAATTTTGCAACACTGGAATTAAAAATCATTAACTGTGAAATTCCACAAGTGAAATCACTGTGAAAAAAATAATCATTACATCAAATGAAAATGAATTAAAAGTAGCAATCTCGTGAAGCGAGACAATGTACCGCTTCAAATGAGTCGCGATAATGATGCTATCTTGAGACTATAATTCAATTATTGTATTAGCATGAACTAGGAGTCCGGAATCCGAGTCATTTAAGACAAGCTTATTAATATCAACAGATAAAGACAATGACCCGATTTGCTCTGGAGTTTCAAGTAGTTCAAACTAAGAAATAATACAATTGGTATTTGGTCCTGTTAACATGCTATGTGTTATTATCTGTTTACTAAGAATTTTTAATATTTTAGGTTATAATAAATAAAGACAAACATTTATTAGAAATTTATTTTAATATCTATATAAGTAGTTTGAAAACCTAAAGCAGATTCGTATTGAAAGGAAAATCATTACAAAAAATTACATGTAAACGTAAGTACCTAACCTTACATGTTGTAACTGAAATGGCGAAATTTTCACACACATAAAACAATTTTATTTGAAAGTTTTGATACGACAAATTGAAGGATGACAAATGATTTTGAAAATACGCGGGCTACGATACTAATATTTTGTCTCGTTTTCACTGCTCAACTTAACGATATTACTATCTCATTCTTACATTGACAATCCGGGACACAGGCGGCGTACTAGCTGTCATTATATTCATTCGAACATAAAGAATTCAAGGAGCGATATAAGTAACATTTGTATGTATGTCTATCGCTTCAAGAATGAGTCAAATGAGTGGGTCATTTGACTCATTCTTAAAGCGATACAAAATAATAATTTGAAGCGTTGGGACATTGGTACGTCTTGTATGTGACATTTGAGGCGCCTCATGTAGGTATGAGGCGCTACTAGTTGACAATAGAAGTGTTCAAATCTGCTATATTAAGATAGCTCGCTACGGACTATAAATTATACTTTCCTAGCGCGCTATTTTATATGCTATGTTATAGCGCGCTGCGCGGCGACGCTAGTAGCGTCACAGGATATGGTATCGTGGAGCCGTCGAGAATATAACCTTGAAATGTGCTACTTTAACTGTGGAGCGTGTTTTGTAAAAATACAATTATAATCTAATAAGTAGTGATCGGAATAGGTAGAGCTATTTAGGTTCATTGACCGCAAACATTGATGTTAATATGGATATTCCACGGGATTCCAACTGATACTACGGGATTTTATTGAATTAAATTCTATATGTCAATATGTATAAAATGGTTTATGTAAGCCAATAAGCGCATGAGCGGCGTTGTAAATTTTACGTCAACAGCACGCTATAAAAATTTTTGCCAAGCGCGCGACATTGCCGCTTTGTTGAGACGCGTAATGTCGCTGCATTATGGAAACAAAAAAAAACAATAGTGGGGTGTTTTTATCGCTAGAGTGACGCACCTGTTTTTGTCTCTTTCTGCGCCACTAGAATTCAATTCTTTACCAACAGTAACTTGTTGTCTCACTCGATTACTTCGGTTCTTAGAGTGCGCTTGTTTGCTTCCTGTTGTGTTTTGTTGTGTGGTGAATATCTTCTGACCCTGGCTTATTTACTGGATTCTGGAACCTTCTTGCTACTACGACTTTGGCTAGCATTTACGGACTCTGATTTGACCTTATTGGATTGGACGTTTGGAGTTATTTTATTGGATACTAATTTGGTAAGTTCTATTTTTTAAGTAAAATATTGAATAAAACTAATGTATTAATCTTATTCTACCTTGACATATTAGAAAATTTAATTGTTTGGGCTTAGCGAAAAGCTTGTCCTAAGTCGAACCAATAAAAAACATTTTACATACAAAAAGTCAAGTACAGTGTTATTCGCACAAAACGCAAAACCTTTTCTTGTAAGGTAAACTTTATTAATACTAATGTATTCCAATCCAGTATTTTCTTGACTTTAAAGTATGTCACGCACGTGTCAATATTAACTTAAAAACTTATTAATAGAATGTATTAATTAGCTATACGGTAAAGTGCAGGAGTCATAGACTAACATGTTTGCAGTTCGTGCACATATGAACTATCATTGACCTGTACTGAGTGTACTACTTGTGTGCGATTAACCGTACCCTCTCTTAGCGTAAATTAAAAACTTTTGATTGACTGCATTTTCAAAGTTGCACTTGGAATATATATATTTTACTAGTTTTGTTTTTCGAACACTAAGTGTCGATGTGACTCTACTCAGCATTTATAATTTAACGACATTTTGATTCAGGTGAAGTACTTCAACTTGGCGTCAAGTTCTGTCAAGCCTGAAACAGTTCAGAAGTGGATACGTGACAATCCTGAGCTGATTTTTGACGCTGCCAGCTGTACTATTTACTGCACCAAGTGCTAAAGCCATTTATCAGTAAAAAAATCTAATGTTAATCGACATATTGAAGGTGCTCAACAATTCAGTTTTTAATTCTTTGTAACATCCCCTGGTCGCAAATAAAAACTAATATATTCAAAGATTTTTTTCAAAAATACATTTGTGGTGTTTGTTGTTGTAATTGCAATAACAAAAAAGTGTCTGACGAGTCGCTATTACCTCAATTAAAACATGTCACCTGTTTGGCACACGCTCTTCATCGCGTATCAAAACAGATACGGTTAGAGTACCATGATGTAGATATGCTAATATCCAATGTGAAAAAAATACTTTTAAAAGCTCCTCGCAGAATAAAAGTATTGAAAGATACGTATCCCAACTTACCTCTTCCCCCACAACCAGCACAACCATAACTAGATGGGGCATTTGGCTCGAAGCTGCATCGTATTATGCAAAATATTATGAAGAAATATAAATTAATGTAATTCTGATAGAATAAAAAACAAAATTGAAAAAGTTATGGGTAGGAATCCTGACATTGACATCCTCAGAGAATATGAAGGAAAATTATCGAAAAATGATGTGAATGACGAAATTTTGTCATATAAATTCGCTTCACTAACATCAACAGATGTCGAACGCTCGTTTTCCACATATAAATGGGTGTTAGATGTAAAAATAAACAGATTAAAATTAGATAATTTAGAAAAAATAATGGTGATTTATTTTGACTTTATTTTTATTTCATTCTCAGTCTTATAGTGAAGCTGAAGACGAACCAGACCAATGACATTTTTTGTTTAAATAAGTGAATTATTGTTGAAGCGTATTTATTATTTTAATTAAGATTTTAATGTAAATACATATTGTTCTATTTGATAATCAAGTTCAGAATAAAAATGTTTAAAATGATTGTCGACCCTTTTTTTTTTTTTTTTTTTTACGTGGGGCAATGCAATGACGCATGTCCCTCCGCGGGGGCGGGCGGAGGGATTATGTCGGACTCACCGGGGTAAAAGAAGATGGAAAAGAAATAATGTACCTCCCGGAATACCGACTAAACCTACCACGGTGTTCCTCGACAAAACCACTATCGGCGGGGCCGCGCGAATCGCTTGCGCATGCGGTCGCGACCCCACCGAGGTTTCGGCCCGCCGTATGAAACGGCAGGCCACTACCCAAAGAGACCTACCCAAAGGACTCCCTCAAAATTCCCTACTGTCTCCCCCCGAGGGGGGAGACGGACTCGACACAGAGGCGCGCGTGGGAACACGCACGCCGCCTCTTGGACCTGGTGCTGAACGGATGGCGGGCAGGCCCACAAAGCCCGCCACCCCCAGGTCAAACCTCAGGGTGGCTGGAGGTCATCGCGCGCTTACCGGCGCCCGGCTCTGCGGTTGGGGAGAGGGTTTAAACGCTCCCTCTCCCGCTCCGCCGCCTCCTTGATGAATATCACTTCCTCGCAAAAGGAGGCGACGGCGTTCCACGACCTCTCACTCCGGACCATAGACTGAACTACGGCCGGGAGCGAGAGGGCAACCGATCCGACTGCCGCGGTCAACTCACGGCGCTGCGATGCCCAGGCTGGGCAAACCGCCAAAGTGTGTCCTCTACAACGTCGCGGCAGTCGCCGCAGTGGTGACAACCGGGCGTCTCTTGCCGGCGTATACGACACAGGAACCGGCCAAAACAACCGTGGCCAGTCAGAACCTGTGTCAACCGGAAGGTGAGGGCGCCATGCCGCCTCTCCAGCCACTCCTGAAACACGGGACTTACCGCCACGATCGTGGCGTGCCCGAAATGATTGTTGATCCTAGAATAAGAAATTGTTACGTAAAAAAATATGTATATGTGGTTTAATGAATCAAGTTTATCTATTTATTATACTATTCTTAATCCCGTCCTTCTTATATTTACCCGTCAGAAAGGAAGTGTAATATTTCATTAGTCCCGAAGGCGAGAATAGCTTTTTTATGATTTTACTACTTAAAAACCAAATCCCGGGACTCGGGGAATATCCATATTATTCTAACCTATGGCAAGTACATAAAACAGCTCTACCTATTCCGATCTCTGCTAATAAGTAATAGGCAAAATAAATTAAATGGTACTTTTTAGGCTTAGGACTGTCTATAATTTATTGACTGTGACTACTGATATAACGTAAAGAACGATAATACGTCATACAGCGTGGAGTAACACGCGGCGACTGACTGGCGTATCTATTTAGTATCTACTATCTAGCGCGCTAGACGTCGCTCGTCGCTCGCGCTAGCGTGTCGTCGCGCAGCGCGCTGGTCGTTTTACCACGCTATGCATAACAGACTAGGCATATATAGCGCGACGCTATTTCTAGCGCTAAGATTGAAACGATGTAGCAAACGCTATGTGTTAAGTAAATATAGCGTGCTACGTTATGACGCTATGTGCTATATTAACCACCGCTAGTTGACAATGACATGACAAATGTCATGTCATGTCACAGTCACAAATCTTGCTATTTATCCAAAGATATTGATTTTATGATTTGTACCGGCCGGCAACTCAAAATCAACTAATTTTTAGAGTAATTTCACACGCATAATATGATTAACTTGTTCCTTATATTATACATTGTAAATATTAAAAGTGTTTTAAGTCATGGTTCCAATGGTTACATAGCATATTGTCCATGTATGGGTAAGAATGACATTTTGTTAAAGATACCATTATTTATAGTTTCCACAACAAATATTTTGACTGAATATACTTGTAAACATTGATATTATTTTATGTCTTTTTTTAGGTAGGTTTGGTAACCAAGCTGATCACTTTTTGGGCGCACTTGCATTTAGTAAAGGTTTAAATAGAACCCTTATTCTACCTCCATGGGTTGAATATAGATATGGAGAACCAAGATCGATTCAAGTGCCATTTAATACTTATTTTAATGTTGAAAAACTATCCCAATATCATCAAGTTATCACGATGGAATCTTTCATGACTGATATTGCTCCATCTATTTGGCCAAATAATAAACGGATATCATTCTGTTATACCCAAAGAACTGGTGAACATGAAAATAGTTGTAATGCGAAGTCTGGTAATCCATTTGGGCCTTTTTGGGATACCTTTAATATTAATTTTGTAGGCTCTGAATTTTATGGGCCCTTAAATTATGATGTGCACAACAGTATCATGATGAATAAGTGGAAACAAAAATATCCTGATGATATATGGCCTGTTCTTGCTTTTACAGGTAAGTAAAGTTTAAAATACCATGTGAAAGACCACAACTTTAATGAAGGTACCTAAATAATTTAAAACATGTCTGTATGCATAGACTTAGTAGTAGTAATAGCAGGCTGCCCTTGCCTGCCTGAATCTTGAATAGAAAAGTTATTGTTTCATATTGATTTATATTTTGGCATATTATGAGGGATTCATTATAAGGATGTACATTATATTATTCTGCATCACAAGTTTTATTAGTTAGCATAATAGGATATTTATGTATAATTTAATTTATCTTATTTATCTCTTCCATATTACTGTATTCTCATAGAGCTTTTAAAACAGACTACTAGTAGTCTGTTTTATTTGCAGAGTTAGAGAGTTATGGACAGATGATACATGTATTACCTTAATATGCCTTAAAACTGCACATTTTTTTTTAATTGCAGGATCACCTGCCAGTTTTCCTGTCCAAAAAGAAAATTTGCATTTACAAAAATATTTAAGTTGGAGTGATGAAATTGCTAACAAGTCAAGATTATTTATCAAGAAGAATATGAGTGGTGGTGGTTTTATAGGCATACATTTGAGAAATGGGCAAGATTGGGTTAAGGCTTGCCAACATGTTCAAGACAGCACCATGTTGTTTGCGGCACCACAGTGTGTGGGATATAAAAATGAAAGAGGACCTTTAACACTATCAATGTGTTTACCACAACCAAGTGAAATTATAAAGTAAGATATTGCATGTATGTACCTGAATCTATTGTCTAAATAGTTTGGTTAATGTTTCTACATCTCTGTTGATAACTTATTTGCCTATTCAAGTGGCCAACAGAAAGATTGAATAATTCTAAAAATATTCACTTTGGTTGACAATAATTTCTGTTTAGCTCATATCACATCCATAAATATTGGGCTCTGCTGGTGTGTGTAGACTTTGACAGAAATGAAAGCTTATCTAGTGTCCGTAGATCCAAATAGCTAGTAACTTGACAATTTATCACCTAAAAGAAAACCATGCAAATAATGCTCAACATAAACTAACTACCTACATATAATTTATCTTGTTTTTGTCTTCTACAGGCAAGTGAAAAGGGCTCTCAAAAAACATGATAGTTTAAAGTATGTTTTTGTAGCTTCAGACTCAAATCATATGATTGAAGATTTAAACAAAGGATTACATCGTGCTGAAGTTTCAGTCGTCAGGCTTCAACCATCAAATCCACACCTAGACTTGGCAATATTGGGTCAAGCTAACTACTTCATTGGCAATTGTGTGTCATCATACTCGGCCTTTGTCAAAAGGGAACGAGATGCAAGAGGTCTACCATCTGAATTCTGGTCTTTTCCTCACAGGAAGAAAAGTAAACATGAAGAATTGTAAACGATTTATAGGTGATTTAACTGATTTATCATGAACAATTTCTTATGTGAAAGTACATACAAAAATAATATTTTGATATAAATGTTAGTTAATAAGATTAAAATGAATTGATAATTAAATATACTTTTCTTCAAATCTTAAGTGCATGGCTGATTCCATAGTGCAAATATCCACTTTACCACCTGTTAAGTGTAACACTCGAGAACAGACATTACTCATTGTTGTTTGCTCAAGTAAAAATAAAAGCTTAGTATCGCATTACATTTACATGAAAATTGTAAAGTTAAATTTTGTACACCAATAATTGAAAGGCGGAAATATTTTTTTTTTTAATTATTCTTGACTAATTACATAAACAAAGCAACAATAAAAATAAAGGTTGAAATATGTTTAATTGCTATGTTTAGAAATAGATTAGTGGGTTAACAGGAACTAACTTCAGTCTGAACTGCGGGTACTGAGTAAAAGCCCAGCTACTATAAAGATTAAAGGCAAGATGTAAATAAAAAAACAAATTTACTTTAAATATTTAATTTAAGCCTTAACAGCATATACTCGGGGAGGGAAGAGAGACTTCTTTCTGATCTCTTTCCTGGTCTTGATCTTAGATTCATGCTTGCTGAGAGCCTTGCGCATAGCACGAGTTTTCTTGGTCCTCAAGTCCAAGGGCTTGTATTTCTTGTTCTTGTAATGGTTGCGCAAGTTAACCTTCATCTTCTGATGGTAAACAATGTAGACACGGGCTATGGCTTTCCTCACCACACGGCTGAAACATACACAAGACTATTAGTATCATTCTAGTCTACACACAAAATTTGATAATAATTAACATAATATATTGAAAATAAAAGAAATCTGGAACATTTTAGATAGCCATACTTTGTATCTTAAAGCAGAATTTAAATCTGCAAATATAATGGCAAATTTATCTAAGGCAACTTGAATTATTCACTACATAAGAAAATACTGCAATCTGATAATTTTGGAAATATTGCATTCAATTTGTTAAATAAAACTAGAACTTCAATTACTCATAATATAGGCATCATACAAAGAATAGACATTAATGTTATGTTTTAAATCTTCTATGTAACTGGATATCCTAATCCAGTTACATAGAAGATTAGTTAGACATAAATTTTCATATTTTATGAAAAAATTCATAATATGAATTTATTTATGAATATGCATATTATGCATATTCATATACAGACATAATATATGATAGACATATTTTGTGGCCATTAATTATTAATTCAACATTGGACTAATGCACTCTTGGATCTACATGTGTTACCACGTTATATGCCAGCTTTAGGAGGGCGAGGGGAGGCGACCGGGGCGCCAGGTACTACAGGGCGCCGCGTGCGCGTCAGCTAAACTTAACCACTTAATAAGAATACCTATTTTTATCGATCTAAAGGTTGGTAGGACCTTACTAGACTCAGCGTATTAACTTTTATCTCGTAGAAGTGAGTATGAGTATTCTGTGTCTAACAAACACAACCAACCAGTCATTTTGTCGCTTCTCATATCTCTCACTAAATAATGTAGAACTAAATAGAGGCAATAGGTGAGAAATTGCAATGTGTATTAGGCCCCCTGCATTATACATACTTTTCTTTCTTTGCTTTCTACCTACTCGTAAGTTCACAAGCAAATCAAAAAACCTTCTTAAAAAACCTGTACCTACCTGTAATCAAAATAAAGAATAACTAATGCGTCATTGTTCTTTACTGCAAGAAAAGTTAACGGTCAATTTTAAATCTGATATTGATGGAGAGTTTATATGTTTTGGTTTGCAACACTATCTTGAAGACAGTCAGACGACTCCTATTGAAACATTAAACTTTATCAAAAAACATAATCCTCAAGAGTTATATCCCAACATTTGGATATTGCTGTGTATTCTGTTAACAATACCAGTGACAAGTGGCGAATGAAGATTTTCTAAACTAAAATTTATAAAAATTTATTTGCATTATACATTGTCTCAAACAAGATGGACTAGTTTGGCCACGCTATCTATTGAAAATCAAGTTGCAGAAAATCTAGGCTTTGCACGTCTTATTCTGACTAGACTAGCAAAACTTAAATTATAGCTTATTTAGCTGACAAAAAAGCAAGAAAATAAGATATTTGTAATGGTATGTGACTGACAGATAATATAGGTAGGCAAGGTTCCTTGTTTAGAGAATTAATGGTTAAAATATATTATTATTAATAATAATAAATAAATGTGATCTTTGTAATTTTCTATTAATTCAATAAAAGATATGGTACAACTTCAAAACAATTATTTTTTAAATTGTATTGAAATAAGTATAACTAAAAGGGCGCCAAAGGCATGACTCGCCCGGGACGCCTAGATGAGTATGGCCGGCCCTGGTTATATACACTCACTTTATAAGTTTTTTGCCTATGTGCTAAAACATTACACATGCAATAAAATATATAATTGACTTATAATATTGACGACTTCAAAAATGTAAAGAGTCGTGGTGTTTCGTTCTTATTGGCATTTATTTAGATTTTGTATCCCCTAAAAATTAAGGCTTTAAGTATACGCTCATCAACTAATGATGCCCACGATTTCAAGTAAAGCAGATGTATACATGTAGTACTGTACTTACATTTTGGACAGTTTTGATGCAACTCCTCCGGTTACTTTAGCAACACGAAGATTTGTCAACTCTGTTTTCAACTCCTCCAGTTGTTTGAACAACTCCTTCTTGTCTTTCGTGCGTAACTCTGAACACTTAACCTTACCCTGAAATCAATATAACGAATACCGATCAGTTCACTGCACTGAAACTTGAAGTGCCAATTCCTAACCTATAAATTACCCCATGTTATTAATTCATAATATTAAAAATTATAAAAAAAGGGCATGTCTTAACCATTTTAAATTATCTTTTTCGAACTCCTTGGCTAAAGATTCACTTCGTTTAAATTAGTCTCACAAAACAGTTTTAAATATGTATGTAATGTTTTTATTGCGGCATTATTTATGCATCTTCCAGGTATAAAATATTTAATATTATGTTTTTAAAGCATATGACGAATTATTCTTGTCCAATAATAACTTAACATATAACACAGATTGCTCTAAATTTTATGGATACAAAATAATTTCACAAACCATTTTGAAAACGTCTCGACTTGCGTTTTTGACGTACGGAAAAGAAAAATAAATCGGGTTGCAAGCCTAACTATTTACGCTAACAAAGTGACAACTGTAAAAAATACTAGATAAATAAAACGTAAGAATAAAGCTGTCTATACACAGTGTAGTTTGTAGGTTACACGTATGTACACACAGCGACACATCAACCTAGACTGTTTGGCATAGAGTAGTATAATTTTGACCTATTAGAAGTTAAACGCTGCGAATCTTGCGAGAGAATACGTTATATTTTTGTTATTTTGTCTCACTCACGCTGAACGGGAAGCGACGCTCTATCGTTACCAATATACGTCGTCACAATTATGCACTGTCCCTTTCCGAAAATTCTCTATTTTGTACGTAGCATAGTTATGCGTATATATGGTGTCTAACTTGATGTGTAGCCGTGTGTACACCGCTAAAAGTTATATATCTTTTATTATGTAATTGATGGTTTAGTTATCAAGTAGACAAATACAATATTTTGATGAAGTTAACGATAAATAAATATGTGTATATTATATATTTGCTTATAATAATCTTCAATTTATAGACCCTACTTTGACGCATGTAAAAGCTAAACTCTTTAATTAGACTATTTATTAAAATGAAATAACCTTCCAATAATATGTTAATTATGTAATTGTTTATGGGAAATAAAATTCTTTACTGCAAATTATTCAATAGCATAATAGGTACCTGTAAAATAAACATTATAGTCTTTATATGTAACCGCTATTTAAATGCAGTCGTAGAAGGAGATAGTGAGATATGCCAAACGAACCCCACTTTTCTCATGTAAAAACATAAGCAATTTTGAACCTTCACTCATAAAAGTAGCAACATAAAACATTATTATTTTAGCGTAACATAAACAAAATCGTAGATACTCTGTGACTGTCACAGGTCACCTCTTGTCCTTTCTGATGTGATATAGTTGTTGACACTCTTTTTGACATACCTAGCACAGAGTACTTTTTATATATAGGAATACCTAGTAAATAGTGGTAAATAGTTGACTAATGTCGATTGAGCTTTATTAGCAGTATCTATATTTTTAATGTTTAATATAATTATATATCATAATGACTGATAATAATGATCATGGTACTATTAATTATGAAAAATCCTTGCAATATTGGGCAGACATTCCGCCTACAGTTGATGGTGTGTTAGGGGGCTTTGGATTTATTTCAAGTATTGATATTGAAGGATCGGAACTTTTCCTAAAATCTTTACTCTCATCTGAAATTGCTCCTTCTACAAATACAGCACTTGATTGTGGCGCTGGAATTGGGAGAATAACAAAATTGTTACTGATACCACACTTTCGTACAGTTGATGTTGTAGAACCTGATGAGAAGTTTATTAATTCTATTAAAGATTTCGTCGGCAAACATAAAGAGAGGTTAGGAACCTTACACCAAGTTGGATTACAAGAGTTCCAACCATCTAAAAAGTATGACGTTATTTGGATTCAATGGGTATTAGGTTACTTGACAGATGAAGATTTAGTTGCTTATCTTATACGCTGCAGGTAAATATTGCGACTACTGATTTTCAAAAATAATACTTACTATATAGTGTACGTATATTAGTAATATATTACATCCTCATCATCATACATCAAGAATACCTTTGAGTGTTTATGATTGCTTAGTTTTTGATAATGCTGCTTTGATAATATTAGTTAAATAATTATTATGCATTGCTAACTGCCAAGTAAGTTATAGAGTAAACAAACAATTTAAAATATTATATTTATTTTAAATAGGTGGTTTATTCTACAACTCTGGCTGTATTATCTTGTTGATAATCTAGTATATTGCCATAATCTTGCCCACTTTAATACGAATTTTATATGGTTCTATTGTTTCACAAGACTTATATTATACTTGCAGGGATGCCCTTGCAGAAAATGGAGTTATTGTTGTAAAAGAAAATGTTACATCATCAGGCAAAATTGAAAAGGATTATACAGATTCATCAGTTACAAGGACTTTCAAGCAATATATTAGGATTTTCAAAAAATGCAACCTTAAAAGGATAAAGCAATGTAAGCAAGCTAATTTTCCAAATGGTATATACCCCGTGTATATGTTTGCACTTATACCTAACAATAAAACTGTAACAAATTCAAACATTATCCCAGATATGGAATATGATACTGTTTCACCAGACCAAATGGAACCATGAAATACAATAAAGAGACAATTTATACAAAATTAAAAATGTGGGTATTTTTGTATAGTAAACAAATAAGTAGTAGAATCCATAAACTTCAATTAAAAAAATGCACAGTACAATATTTTTACCTCAACTTACTGCTTTAAATTGCTCTAAACGGCCACTGATGTCTTGTTACATGACAATCTACTGATATCTGAGTATACCTTCTACTCTTACAAATTAGTCTGTTATTGTAATATTAGTAGGATATAAATTCATAAGTAAGCAGAACTATCAACCATTAGTCACACACCTGAGACCTACCAACCATGAGCCACATAGCCCAGTCATATTAGGGGTTTCACCTCGGAATGAGAGATAAGCTGTAAACTCATATACACCTTCATTTTCACTAAAATTTGTCTCTGGTCTCATAAAATCATAAAATCTTGTCTGCGCCGTCAGTTATTTAAGGTCAAAGATCACAAAAATCTGTTTTTCGCGATTATCTTGGCTGATGAATGATGATAACATTTATTTTAAAATTGTAGAGCATAAAACTTGCTACACATTTTGTATAAAAAAATTTCACGCATCCAATTGTTTTTGATTTAGAGGGCAAAGAGTCTGCAGCGCTCAGCCATACTCACTGTAATGCAAGGTCAACCGTAAATCTCAGTGAATAATACTTTGTATCTTTACTAATATTTTAAAGCTGAAGAGTTTGTTTGTTTGGTTGAACGTGCTAATCTCACGAACTATTGGTTCAAATTGAAAAATTCTTATAGTGTTGGATAGCCTATTTATCGAGGAAGGCTATAGGCTATTAACATCACACTGCGACCCACAGAGGTGGCGCAGTAACGAAAAACGCGGAAACATCTAATAAAGGTATAAAATTATTGAAATATCATTAACAATAAATAATTTGTATTATTTATTAGTCAATACAATACATTATATTTAACCTCTCAGACCCCGCGCGCGCATTTTGAATATAACTTATATTTTAAACACTTTGTGTATTTAAAAACTGATTAGATGAAATATTTATTGTATATCTTAAAGAACATCATTCATGTTCCATACATTTTTGGGCCCAATCTGAAAGTGCCGACCAGAAAAAAGAAGCATAATATTGGGATAGATCACACAAAAATCCTATTATTGTTTATTAAGACACCAAACCTGTGCGCCCTATGGTTATGTTGTTACATGCTTTTAAAATACAATGTGAAATAAAAAGTTATTAAGCTGTGTTATTTTAATACATTTGGTCAAATATATATGAAAAAAATAAGCAACCATACCAACAGCACCTCATTTAGATTCAGTACCTTTGATTTTGGTAAAACAGAGCTAAATGAAACATTCAATTGTATTAATTCATTTATATTTGTCCTAATCTAACATATTGTTACGTGCTGGGTTCGACGGATAAGAATACAAAACAATATTACCGACTAAAACACGTTTTATTCTAGTACACAATTAACTTTAACACACAACAAACACTATACTACACTTTTCCACTGTAATTGCTTCACTCCGTAGGAGTTTGAAGCAATTACAGTGGAAAAGTGTATTATTTTATATTGTCGCTTCCGTTCGCTTCGATGAAAACTTGACCGCTTACGATAGTAAACTGACTCGGCGGTGTGCGTGCGCTCTATTTATACGCGGGTAAAGCGTTTCTGGAGTTTTCTAGAAAAGCCATACCCGGCACGGAATCGCACGATGATTCGAGAATGTGCTAGCGCTCTCTCTACTGTGCTCGCACTGACAAATACGTAGTTCCGTAAGATGTCAATAGATGGTGCTGTAATAAATTATTATTAGAAACCACCGACTCTTCCCCACAGTGCCGCCAGAGGGCACTAGCCGTAACACTGCCCCCCTCTTAGACATGTTCGTCCCGAACATTGTTAGATCCGTAGTAGCTTGCCAATCGATTCACATGAACGATCTTTGGTGTACCTGGTGGTCCTTTCTGGATCCGGTAGGTGACGTCATTCATCTTAGTAACTATGCGATAGGGTCCATCCCATTTTGCCTGCAACTTAGGAGATTTTCCTTTGCTGCCTACCGGATTATATAACCACACCAGCGATCCTTCCTCGAAGCCTTTATTGTTCGCCTTCCGATCGTATCGGGTCTTCATCCTCTCAGATATCTGCTGACCGGTCTGTCTGATGTGCTCGTACACATCATTCATCCTGTTGCGCAAATCATTCGCATAATCTGTTATGCTGCGTGGAGATTCAGGTGGTATGCCGGTGATCAAGTCTGCAGGTAATCGTAGTTCTCTTCCGAAGTTAGCGAAAGCAGGTGTTATTGATGTGCTTTCGTGAACGGCACTACGGTATGACAGGAGAAACGGTTGAATGTGTTTGTCCCAATCCCTTTGTTTGCTTTCTACGACTTTCGCCAGATATCTTTCCAGAGACTGGTTAAATCGTTCAACCATGCCGTCTGATTGCGGATGATAAGCAGTCGTCCTCGTTTTGTGGGTACCCATCACACGACATGTTTCCTTAAATACTTCAGACTCGAAGCTCCGACCTTGGTCACTGTGGATCTCTAAGGGCACCCCGAAACGACAAAAGACTTCATGGACTAGCTTGTCGGCCACCGTAGATGCCTCTTGATTGGGAATTGCGAACACTTCCGGCCACTTTGTGAAGTAATCCATGACCACCAAGAAGTACTTGTTCCCACTTTGGCTTTCAGGAAACGGTCCGGCAACATCTAATGCTATACGTTCCCACGGGGCTCCAACATTATACACCTTTAATGCACCCCTGCTGCGAGTGTGTGGTCCCTTTACGGCAGCACAACTCGTGCATTTGCGGCACCAGTCCTCAACGTCTTCTCGACAGTGGATCCAATAAAAACGTTCCCGGATCTTAATCAGAGTTCTCTTAACTCCCATGTGACCTCCCGCACTCCCATTATGATAGAGTTGTAAAACATCCGGTACCTTGAGCTTTGGCACGACCATTTGCAGGTGACACTTGTCACCTCGAGCATTCTCCCATTTACGGCACAGAACTCCATCCTGGATAACCAAGCTTTCCCACTGTGCCCAGTAACTCTTGGTGATAGAGCTCATTGCCGCAACTTCACTCCAGTGAGGTCTAGAAGCACCTGTTTTCTTCCATTCGAGGATGGGTCTTATGTCTTTGTCCTCTTGTTGCGTTCTCTGCAGAGTTTCCTTCCAGTCTTCGCTCAGATCCGTCCTCAACATCCTCACTAGTCCTTCTTGCTTAGCCTCTTGCCTGGTGCAGTGCTTACACTGGTCGGGACACGGTCTACGCGACAGGGCATCTGCATTACCATGTGACTTGCCACTGCGATGCTGTATTACGAAGTCGAATTCCTGTAGTTGTTCAATCCATCTTGCTACCTGTCCTTCTGGGTCTTTAAATTGTAGTAGCCATTTCAATGCAGCGTGGTCAGTTCGCAGGTGAAATTTCCGGCCCAGCAAATATTTGCTGAAGTGCTGCAATGTCTTTACGACAGCTAGAAGTTCCCTTCGCGTGACACAGTAGTTCCTTTCAGGTTTGGATAGGGCTTTGCTGAAATACGCTATTACAACCTCATGCTCTCCTTTACGTTGAGACAACACGCCACCAATGCCTGTGTTACTGGCATCTGTATCTACTACAAATTCATGGTCATTGTCAGGGTAGCCTAGAATCGGTGAATTACATAGATGTTCCTTCAGCTTCTGAAATGCGACGTTACAGCTCTCATTCCAGCCGAACTTTATCTTGTCCTCGGTGAGCTTATGCAGAGGCCGGGCGATGTCAGCAAAGTTCCTTACAAACCGTCGATAGTAGGGGCACAAACCAAGAAATGCCCTGACTTGTGTCTTGTTCTCCGGAACTGGCCAGTCCTTGACAGCAATGATCTTATCCGGGTCCGTTTGGATGCCTCTTTCGGAGACCACATGTCCTAAGAAGTTCACTTGCCGCCTGAACAATGCGCATTTCTTTGGACTTAACTTCAGGTTGGCTCCTCGAATCTTCGAGAGCACGCGTTCCAGGTTGCGAAGGTGATCCTCAAAGGTGCGTCCTACTATGATAATATCGTCCAAGTAGACAAGGCAGGCGTCTCCAATCAATCCAGTAAGTACCCGTTCCATCAATCTCTCAAAAGTGGCAGGGGCATTACACAATCCAAAAGGCATGACATTGAATTGCCACAATCCTTTGCCTGTGGAGAATGCCGTCTTCTCCTTATCTCGAGGGTGTATCTCGACCTGCCAGTAGCCACTTTTCAGGTCTAGTGTAGAAAACCACTTCATCCCCGTTAGCGTATCCAGAGTGTCGTCAATCCTTGGCAACGGGTAACTGTCTTTCTTTGTGATGTCGTTTAGCCGACGATAGTCCACACAAAAGCGCATACTGCCATCCTTCTTCTTCACCAACACTTCTGGTGAACACCATGGACTGGACGAAGGCTCAATCACACCTTCTTTTACCATACCCTCGATCATAGCGTTAACTTCACGTTCTCGTGCCACTGGTACACGTCTTGGTCGTTGGCGGATCGGTACCTCATTGCCTGTGTTTATATTGTGTTGAACTAGGGCAGTCTTGCCTATGTCAGCATCACTAGTCGAGAAGATGTCGGCAAACCGGTTTAACATCGTCTCAGCCTTGCTCTTTTCTTCTCTCGACAGGTTATTCAGGCAGTCCTTCAAGAGAGAAGACACGTCGTACCTTGCCACTTGAACTTTAGCGTTGGTAGGCTGTTCATGGCATCTACGCATCCAAACTGCTCCTTCACAGGTACCCAATATCGTGCCCTTCTTGAGTACCAGCTCCCTGTTGCTTGGGTTCAGTGCGCGTACCGATGTAACATTGGTATCCTTCGCCAGTGCGTGCAATCTTCCATGGAGCGTCATTGTCCAACCCTTCTATAATTACACATCGATTTGCCTGATCAGAATTCCTTGGAAGGCAAACCGGTATGATCGTTTCCGACCTCGGACGAAGTACTACTTTCTTTAGGCAATACACTTTTCCCGATGATGCGCCCTCCATGAATACTTCTTCTGAGCCACACTTCAATACTCCTTGACTAACGTCGATCTCACAGTGATGCTTCCGCAAGAAGTCTAAACCCAGGATGCAGTCGTCAACTATGTCAGCCACGATGACGTTGTGGCGGTAAATTTTATTACCCAGTTTCATGTCCACCTCCCTCTCACCTCGGACGGTTATGTGCTGACCGGTAGCTGTTCTAAGATATACACATTCATGGTTCCCGTAGTAGTCCCCAAGAAACCGTCTTGCTAGTCGGAAACTGACGGCTGTTCGAGAAGCTCCAGTGTCCAATGTTAACTTGCACGGCGTTCGGTTAATTTCGCCTTCGATAGTCAGGCTGTTCCCGTCACACGATTGTGAGATCGAGATTCTTGGAGCTCTCCTATCACCAGCCAGCACCCGCCCCGTAGTCCTGGCGTCTACTCGTTTCCCTGCTGTTGTTGCACGGCAGGCACATCAGGTTTTCCTCCTACCGGCGACTGATTTCTGCTGCGTGGACTCCTTCGCTTCGGGCAGCTCAACCTGATGTGGCCTCTTTTGCCGCAACTATAGCACCGGGGTGAAGTCAACACTTCCCTGATACGGTGAGCGCGATCGTCCCGTCGCACTGCTTCCACCTCCAAAGCGTGGGCTAGGGCATCCTTCAGGTTTTTGAAGTGTCCGAGTCTCACTGCGACCCTAACCTCCAGGTCTCGGATCCCGTCGGTGAAAGCTTGAACGAGGTTCCCGTCGATGAGTGCAGGTGAGGACTGGTATGCCTTTCGAACCAGCTTCTACACCTCCAGAGCCCACTGCTGCAAGGTTTCACCAGCACGTTGCGATCGGTCTTTCAGCTGGGTGCGAAACACGTGTTCCAGATGTGCGTCGCCATATCTCGCTTCCAATGCCTCCAACAGCTTCTCGTACGTGACGTCTTGACCAAGCGCCTCTAACACGGTCAAGGCCTGGTCACGAAGCCCCAAGGTGAGAGCAGTCAGAGCCTGTTCTTGCGTCCACCCGTTCGACTTCATGACGACCTCGAACTGGATCTTATAGGCTGACCATGACGATGAGCCGTCGAATGGTGGGACTTTAAAGCCTCGTGGTGAGGGCGTCACAACCGCAGGTGTCACGATCCCATCTCTAGCCTTGAGCTCACGTATCGTTTTCTCCACCTCGGTGATGCGACTTTCGTGGCGTTGGACCTCCTCTTTCACCTCCTTCATCTCCTTGCCAACCGTTGCACTGAGATCTTTTAACATCATCAACTGCTCTTCCTGGCGGCGCATACCCTCCTCCTTGTCGCGATGCAGCTGTTCCTCAAGGCGGCGTGCGTGCTCCTCCTGGCGGCGTGCCTGCTCCTCCTGGCGGCGTGCCTGCTCCTCCTGGCGGCGCATAACCTCCTCCTTATCGCGTTGCAGCTGTTCCTCGAGGCGGCGTGCCTGCTCCTCCTGGCGGCGCATACCCTCCTCCTTATCGCGTTGCAGCTGTTCCTCGAGGCGGCGTGCCTGCTCCTCCTGGCGGCGCATACCCTCCTCCCTATCGCGTTGCAGCTGTTCCTCGAGGCGGCGTGCGTGCTCCTCCTGGCGGCGTGCCTGCTCCTCCTGGCGACGTGCCTGCTCCTCCTGGCGGCGCATGCCCTCTTCCTTATCGCGTTGCAGCTGTTCCTCGAGGCGGCGTGCGTGCTCCTCCTGGCGGCGTGCCTGCTCTTCTTGGCGACGTGCCTGCTCGTGCATGAACGCCATCAGGGTCGCGAGGTCGGGGTTTACCGGCGAGTGAGCTGCGCTAGATGGTTCCGCTGCAGCCGCAGAGTCATGTGATTCACTTGACGACGGCGAGGGGGCGTCTCCAAAGCGCCTCTGGTCCACATCTTGCTGGCGCTGGTTCCTGGATACGCACCCCTTCCACTTCCTCCTTCGGTAGTACTGGCATATTCTTATCTCACTTCTGACACCAATTTGTTACGTGCTGGGTTCGACGGATAAGAATACAAAACAATATTACCGACTAAAACACGTTTTATTCTAGTACACAATTAATTTTAACACAAACAAACACTATACTACACTTTTCCACTGTAATTGCTTCAAACTTCGTAGTAGTTTCGCTTCCGTTCGCTTCGATGAACACTTGACCGCTTACGATTGTAAACTGATTCGGCGGTGCGCGTGCGCTCTATTTATACGCGGGTAAAGCGTTTCTGGGGTTTTCTAGAAAAGCCATACCCGGCACGCAATCGCACGATGATTCGAGAATGTGCTAGCGCTCTCTCTACTGTGCTCGCACTGACAAATACGTAGTTCCGTAAGATGTCAATAGATGGTGCTGTAATAAATTATTATTAGAAACCACCGACTCTTCCCCACAGTGCCGCCAGAGGGCACTAGCCGTAACAATATATATCTAATCCTATTGCAGGTGGGGTGAGGTATGGGTCATGTCTAGCATAACCCATGCACCAGACTATGGTCATGGTATGAGAGCAGAATCCAATGGTCCTCTTGCCGATATTGCATGTACAATAATAATGAGCTAATGCTCGACGACCATTTGCTGCCCGATCTAGTGCAATGTACACATAGTATTATTTGGCTTGAATGTGGCGGGATTGTATATTGATGATGATGATATTCGTCCTTTTATAATCCACAAGTCTTCCCCTTTAGGTTCCCTGACTATTTCTAGAGGTATCCCACTACCGAGCTCAATGATAAAAGCTCCATCGGATTGAAGGTGCTCTCTGTAATAGCTTTTTGCTTGTTTGAGCTAATATACACCAAGGCTGAATAATATTAAATCTTCTTCTGTCAATGTTGGAAAATCATTAAAATCTGCCGTATCCGCAGCCATGGGTTAAAACTGTGCTCGCCTTTGGTTTAAATTGTATCTATTCATAAGATCTCCCTGTGTATTGGGCATGTATATTATATAACCTATTATTTGAAGGATATCAGTAGCATGAACGTACCACTATCAAAACGTGATAGGCATTTATTAATGCGGCAGCAATTCTAAAATAATCCATCATATTGTGCAGTGTTTTATTGATGTTGACGTGTCGACACGAGTTCCACGACACATCGGCAAATAGTAACAAGTCGCGACTTATTAGCTTGTTCTGTTGTAAGTTGCATTTCCTCAGGGAGCTTAGACTCGGGCATCTTAGCGGTGTATCCATATTCTTCAAGGGTGGAAATTGCATCTCTGAAGCCACGGTCCAAAATAAATACGTCCCCATTTCGGTGAAACCATTGTAATAATTCGTCGCCATGATCATTTTCATTTTGTACAATATTAAGCATTATTTGCGCATCTGAAGAAGTAGCAGCGTGTGGACCAGAAACTTCTATGATGTGCCCGTCACAACAGACAAACAGAAACGGCTCTATTAAGTTTCTGAACTTGTGGCTGCTATAGGATTTTTTTTGGAAAAAGTAGTTTGAACTCTGTTTGAATGCCTAGATCCAGTTGTGCGGCTGGGGTTCTTTGGCTGAGTTTATTTGCGTTTAAATTAAACTATTTCTTACAATTTACTGCTATGTTAATATATATATAAATACAAAACGATATGGAAGTTGCGCACGCGAGGCATCTGTAAGGATAGACGAGCGAGTAAGCGGGAGCGGAGCGACCGGGCCGACCCAGGTTCGGTCGCTGTGACGTAGTAGCCCGTGGAACCGGTTCCAGGCCGCCGGCGCGCGCGCCCGATGAGACGTAGGAACATATTCCCCCGGGTTGAAGGCTGACGGTCTTCAAGATACTGGAAGTATTATTACAGGCACAAGTCATAATGCCCCTCTTCGTGCGGATATCTACAATTCTGCAGCGCTTGTCAGTCCGGGCTTGACGGAAACTATTCTGCCCAGCAGCCACAGAAGAGGAGGCAGATGGGCATCCCTTACTAAAACCACATCCCCCGGCTTCAGGTCTTGTCCGGCCTTCTGCCGCTTAATTCCCTGCTGCAAAAGAGAGACGTATTCCTTTGAGAAGCGTTGCCAGAAGTGTTACCGTAATTTCTCGATACGCTCAAAGCGTGCCAATCGCTGGATGTTGACGTTGCTGAAGTCTGGACGAGGCAATGACGTAGGAGCTCGTCTGAGGAGGAATTGAGAAGGAGAAAGATAAGATAGATCAGAAGGATCAGTGGACAAAGGCGTTAAGGGTCTAGAATTTAGAATAGCCTCTATCTGAATCAGACATGGTGACAATTCTTCATAGGTTAAATGAGTGAGGCTCATGATTCTACACAGCAAATGTTTTGTAGATTTAACAGCTGAGATATACCACCAAAATGGGGACTGCAAGCAGGTATACATTTGAAATCAATGCCTTGATTTGCAAGATCTGTAGGCCAATTCACGTATTTAAATGTGTTTACTTGCAGTGCAGTTGCAGTTAAGTTTCGATCAAAACAGCTCTTTTCGTATTCACGTAATTTTGATAGCTGATGTTTCAGATACAAAATCCGACGTAAAACTTAACTGCGACTGCATACGGACTGCATCGAAACTCGATCGGTACGTCAAGATATTACGTGAATGCGCTTACTGATTCTATGTTTGCAGAGGAAACCTGTAAGAAGCGTGAAAGCTCATTGAAAGCTCTCACGAAAGTAGTGCCGTTGTCGGAGTACACGCGCTGAGGCTTGCCTCGACGGCTGATGAAACAACTGCAGGCCGCTAGAAAGGACTCTTTTGTGAGGTCGGAGACCAACTCTAGATGCACGGCTCTGACTGCAAAGCATACAAAAACACAAATGTAAGACTTAAGAAGTTTGCAACCCCTCCACTTTCACTTCCACACACTCGGTCGGCTATCAGCACTGGCCCGGCGTAATAGAGTCCAGTGTTTAAAAAAGGAAACTCGAGATGCGTTCTGTCATTAGGTAGGTCACCCATTATGACCTGGACAGGCTGAGCTTTAAAGCGAGCACAGCGAACACAGTTACGCACTGTTTCTTTGGCTAGGCTCTTGCCTCCGAAAGGCCAATACGACAACCTAAGGTGTGCCAACAGCAACTGGGGTCAAATGCAAGATAGCTTTATGTTCTCTGGTAAAAAGTTAAATGATGTTTGCTGCATAGTAAGATTGGGTGCTTAACGTCATAGCTATAATTTAAATTACGTAGCCGTCCGCCTACGCTCTGTTGTGTTTTTTACAATTAGAAATAAATCTTTGTATATAGGCTACGATTCTGATCAATTTTGTAAAGTGGTCAGTGTAACCGACTGCCACGCATGAGGTCGCGGGTTCGATTCCCGCACAAGTCAAACATTTTGTGTGCATGAATATGGATGTTTGTCTTGGTCTGGGTGTTTCTATGTATAATATGTATGTACTTACAAAAAAAAAGTATGAGAGGAGAGGGAACGGTCAATCCCTCTCCCTAACCGCAGAACCGGGCGCAGGAGGGCGCGAGACGACCTCCAGCCACCTTGAGTAGAAGCCTGCGGGTGGTGGACCTATTGGGGCTGTCCACCTCCCGATCAGCGCAGGTCCGAGCAGGCGGCGTTCGTGTTCCGCGCACGCCTCTCGATGTCGCAAGGGGGACTAGGTCCCCCGCTTTGTCTTTGTCTGTGTTTTTGATGGTTGTGTGGGACCCGCCACGTCCATCGGTGGGTCGAACCTTTGGCGGGGTCGCGATTCGAATGCGAGAGCGATCCGCGTGGCCTCGCCATAAAGGTGTGAGGAACACCGCGGTGGTTTTAGTCGGTTCAGCCCAAATCCATCTTAGGGGCTGGATCCCGACATATCCCCATCGCCCGCCCCAAAACCGGCGATGGGGAATGTGACTTGCACATTTCCCCGCGTAAAAAAAAAAAAAAAAAAAAAAAAAAAAGTTGTACTGGGACTGCAATACAGATAATTTATATTTTTCAGTATATTTAAAATTGCCTAAGTGTACTATTACAAAACGAGTTATTTTGTCATTAATTAGTCAGGTGTTTGATCCTCTCGGCCTCGTTGGACTATGTTTAGTCCAGGCCAAATGTATAATACAAAAGCTTTGGCAACTAAAATTTGACTGGGATCAAGAAATACCATTAGAAATAAAATCCCAATTTCTTGAATTCATTAATTTACTGCAACCTCTAAACTCTTTACGCATTCCCCGTTGGTTGTCTTGTAATGATACACAATGTATTGAGCTTCACACCTTCACGGATGCCTCCGTTGTGCGCTTATGGAGCATGTGTTTATCTTAGAATGGTATCACTTGACGGTACAGTTTGCGTTCGCCTTTTAACTTCCAGAACAGGATTGCACCAATAAAACCCACAACCATACCACGTCTGGAGTTGTGTGATGCTTTGTTCGGCGTAAGACTCTACTCTAAGGTACGTAAAGCACTTACTTTAAACTTCCGTCAGTGTTTCTTTTGGTGTAACTCGACCATCGTGCTGGGTTGGCTTAGTACAGCGCCAAGTCGATTACAGCCATTTGTCCGGCATAGAGTAACTGAGATTCAAGAAACAACATCTGACCACTTGTAGAGCTATGTGCCTTCGAAGTCTAATTCCGCTGATCTGGCATCTCGAGGGTGAAGGTTGATGCCATCAGCACGTCCACTCTTTGGTGGTCGGGACCCGATTTTCTTTCTTGATCTAATATCGAATTTCCAACGTCACCTAATAGACAACACAATTCTTTACATGAAATATAATTTCTACAATCGTTGACAATACAAATAATTACACAAATAATAACCTAATTTTAATTCACAAATAATAATAATAATAATAATCTGGCAACATCAGACAAGTTACATGTCATTTCGTGTACAAAAATTAATTTATTTATTTTCCTATTATATTACAATTATACATAATCTATAATATCTAATAAATAAAGCTCCAAATTTACATTATCTACCTATATAATAGTATCAATAAAAAACATACCCATATCCATAAAGAAATAAAATAAGAAAACACATCAAGATGACAATAAACGTCAAAAAGAAAAATGCATTATAAAACAAATAATACAGCAATCAAATCAAATCGAAATAAAATGACATGATTACAAGAGCCAGGAGAACCGCAGCACTAAAACCATCACCGGACCCGTCGCTCAGCTCCACCTCGCAGCCGTCGGCACCTGCACCTGCGACCCCGACGTGCAATGAGGTGTCGAGCCCTTCGAGCGAAGAGTATTTTTCCCCGCCGACGTCGCCACCACCTGTAAGTCGGCGGGGGCGACGCCGGCCACCATCCTGCTTGGGACCCCGAGACCTACCGGCCTCGAACAGGGTCTCCGCTGTCGGTGGTAATGTGCGCCGCATGAAGTGGACTAAATCTATGAATGAAAATGTCATGCGGGCATATTTTGTGGCAACAGAGGGGAGAATCAACCTCAGTGCGTACCGTGATCGAATGCTGCCTCTGTTTCAGGACTTGGAACCGGCCGTCAACGTCTCGGCTCAAAGACTGTCGGACCAAGTGCGTGCCATCCAGCGTTGTAGGTTGCTGGACGATGCCGCACTTCAGAGGCTACGCTCCGACGTACGAAGTAGCCCTTCTGTCACTTCTTCTATCCAGATAATGCCTCAAAGACTTCATGAGGCATCGAGGCCAAATGATAATAATATTAGTGAAGAGGTGGATAGCAGGGCTACACACGTAAGTACCCAGTACAATGAACAATTAAGGAGTACTTTGGAATGCACATTGCGGGAATATCGGGCCGTCTATTCAGAAAATAGACCACGTCTACCAAGGTTGCCTATGCACAAAAAGAATTTAGCGCTGGTGTGTGCCTTGGACTCATTACTGTCTGCTTATTTAGTGGACAGTGAAAGTCTTAGCGATTTACACTCAATCTTGTACTGTGCGGCTGCTGCGGTATGTCGAGTGGCTGGTATTAAAAATCCAGACATAAAGCCAGCTGCTCGACCCAGAAATACTATGCCAGAGTGGCAGTGCAGGATTGAGCGTCGTATCGCTGAGTCCAGGGCACTCATCGGCAAGCTTATCTGTTTCAGGGAGGGTAATACACGACCGAGAGTGATGCGTTATGTGACTCGGGCGTTCGCAGGGACTGACGTATGTCCCCAAGATTATGTCACCCGGGTTACAGAACGCATCGACTTCCTGAAACAGAGAATTTGTGCGTGGGCAAGCCGAGTGAGACGCTACAAAAAAAGAGCTGACCGATATTTCCAAAATCGTGAATTCCAGAGAGATGAAAGGTGGGTGTACAGAAGGTGGGAGCAACCTGATTCTAGTGGGGATGGTTGTCTACCAGATACAGAAGCCACGACTGCTTTTTGGCGTAGTATCTGGTCGACACCCGTCGATCACGAAGAGGGGGATTGGTTTGGGGATGTTTGGTGGACATGTGACACTATACCACAAATGGAGCCAATTAACATACAACCAGAAGATGTTTCTTGTGCGGTTCGTTTGTTACCAAATTGGAAAGCAGCGGGACCGGACGGACTGCACAACTGCCTGACTTTTTGACCACTGGCACCACCCATCTGCTCTACAAATCAGGTAGTGTCACGGACCCAAAAAATTATAGACCGATAACATGCCTACCGACGGTCTATAAACTTCTTACATCCATTTTGAGATCTAAACTTTCATTACATATTACAGCAAACAACATCATGTCTGTATCTCAAAATGGATGTAGAAGTGGGGCCCGTGGTACTAAAGAGCTACTCCTGATTGACATGACCATCAGTCAACAAGTACACCGCCTTAGGAAAGATCTTGCGACATGCTGGATAGATTATAAGAAGGCCTATGACTCTGTACCACATACATGGCTCTTGAGGGTGCTGGAGTTGTATAAAGTTGATGCAACTCTTTGCACTTTCTTGAAGTCATGTATGAGGCAGTGGAGAACGGTTTTACGCTATCCAGGATGTCGCCAGATCGGGGAAAGCGGTGTATCTCTCAAGATCAAGCGAGGTATATTCCAGGGCGACAGTTTGAGTCCCTTATGGTTCTGTCTAGCACTGAACCCTCTTAGTACTTTACTTGAGAGTTCAGGGCTAGGCTATCGATTGCGGAGAGATGGTCAAGTTATATCTCACCTTCTTTACATGGATGACTTAAAACTATTTGCCTCCACCAGACCCCAACTGACAGCGTTACTTAAGGTAACTGAAAACTTCAGTAACTCCATCAGGATGGAGTTTGGTGTTGACAAATGTGCAGTTATGTATGTAAAGCGAGGCAGGGTTTTGGAATCTGATGGCATTGAACTTTCAGATTTCACTAGACTTAGATCTCTCTCTGCAAATGAAACCTATAAATATCTGGGTATGTCACAGGCATTAAGTATCACTGAGGACGGTATGAAACGGGCGTTGCAGGAGCGCTTCTTTAGCCGCTTGAAAAAAATACTGAAAAGTCTTTTGTCAGGCGGCAACAGGGTGCGCGCCTGTAACGATTGGGCCATGCCGATCCTTATGTACTCCTTTGGCATACTCAGATGGACACAAACGGAATTAGATGCCCTGGATAGAAAGGTCCGTACACTGTTGACTGCATACCGAATGCACCACCCGCGCTCCTCGGTGATGAGATTGTACATCCCGCGGAAGTGTGGGGGTCGCGGTTTTTTAAATGCCAAGACCCTCCACAACCGTGAGGTGTGCAATCTCAGAGAATATTTTTTCGAACCGATGTGGGCGTGCATCGCGATGTAGTAGCAGTGGATACGGGCTTTACCCCACTTGCTCTGGCTAAAGAGAACTGGCGCAAACCTGTTATACTTGGAACTGACGAGCGCAGGGATGTATGGAAAGGAAAAGAGCTGCATGGACGCTTTTTCCGGGCCCTGAATGGGCCCGACATAGATTTTCAGTCATCGGTGTCCTGGCTACGATTTGGCGATCTCTTCGCTGAGACCGAAGGTTTTGTCTGTGCAATTATGGACGAAGTTGTTATGACGAACAACTACCGGAGATATATCTTGAAGGATGGGACGGTTGACATATGTCGGGCATGTCACCAGCCCGGAGAATCTCTCAGACATATTATCTCCGGTTGTTCTCGTCTTGCCAATGGAGAGTATTTGCATAGACACAACCAAGTAGCCAGGATTGTCCATCAGCAACTTGCCTTGAAGTATGACCTTGTGGAATCTGAAGTGCCGTATTACAGGTATGTGCCCGATCCAGTTCTCGAAAATGGTCGTGCTACTTTGTACTGGGATCGGTCTATCATCACTGATAGGACAATTGTGGCGAACAAGCCAGATATTGTGCTGATAGACCGATTGGAACGCCGAGCAATGATCATCGATGTCACCATTCCACATGACGGGAATCTTGTGAAAGCTGAAAAAGAAAAAGAGTTGAAATACTTGAACCTAGCTCACGAGATTGTCGACATGTGGCGTGTGGACTCGGCGATCATTGTGCCGATAGTCATTACAGTCAATGGTTTAATACCTAAGAGCCTCGACCACCACCTGCAGAGGCTCGCGTTAGATGGCTGGATCAAGTCCTTGATCCAAAAGGCAGTACTACTCGACACGGCGCGTATTGTGAGGAGATTCCTCTCTTTGGCGCCCTAACCACCGGTTGCTTGGACCTTGTTCCCGATGTCGGTGGGCCATTTCAGTTTTTATATTTTTAAATATGTATAGTTTTTATATTTATATTTAAAAATGTAATTATTAGAAAAAAATAGAAATAAAGAGAATAATAATATAATAATAACTCGACCATCGTGCTGGGTTGGCTTAGTACAGTATTATATAGCATTGAATCCTCTTAGTACATTACTAGAGGGTTCAGGGCTAGGTTACAGGTTACATAGAGGTGGTGGAGTGATATCCCACTTGTTGTATATGGATGACTTAAAGTTGTTTGCCCACACTAAATTACAGTTGATGGATTTACTTAAAGTAACTGAAACTTTTAGTAAGTCTATCAGTATGGATTTTGGTGTGGACAAATGTGCTGTCATCCATGTAAAGCAAGGCAGGATAGTGGAATCCGAAGGAACACAACTTTCGGATTCCATTAACCTACGATCACTTCTTGTAACCGATACTTACAAGTACTTGGGTATGTCACAGGCGTTAAGTATCAATGAGGCTGACATGAAGCAATCGTTGCAGGAGCGTTTCTTTGGTCGCCTGAAAAAAGTTTTAAAAAGTCTTTTATCAGGTGGCAACAAAGTGCGCGCTTGTAACGGTTGGGTCATGCCGGTGCTCATGTACTCCTTTGGCATACTTAAGTGGACTCAGACTGAACTGGATGCCCTGGACCGGAGGGTCCGTACACTCTTGACGGCATACCGTATGCATCACCCACGTTCGTCTGTGATGAGATTGTATATCCCGCGGAAATGTGGAGGCCGAGGCTTTCTGAATGCCAAGGCCCTTCATAACCGCGAGGTATGCAACCTCAGAGAATACTTTCTTCAGGCAGACGTGGGTATGCATCGGGATGTAGTTGCTGTAGACATCGGACTCACCCCGCTCAGTTTGGTTAAAGAGAACTGGCGCAAGCCTGTAGTACTTAGCACTAACGATAGCAGGGATGTATGGCAGAGCAAGGAGCTTCACGGTAGGTTCTACAAGGCTCTATATGGAGCTGATGTAGACCTGTTAGCCTCCGTGAACCGGCTACGTTTCGGTGACCTCTTTGGGGAAACCGAAGGGTTTGTCTGTGCTATTGCGGACGAAGTTATCAAGACGAATAACTACCGGAGATATATCTTGAGGGATGGTACGGTTGACATTTGTCGGGCGTGCCACCTACCTGGTGAGTCCCTCAAGCATATAGTTTCCGGTTGTTCTCGTCTTGCTAACGGCGAGTACTTGCACAGACATAACCAAGTAGCCAGGATTATTCACCAGCAACTTGCTCTGAAATACAAACTTGTAGATGTTGAAGTGCCGTACTACAGGTATGTAGCTGAATCAGTTCTCGAAAATGGTCATGTCACGTTGTACTGGGATCGAACTATCATCACAGACAGGACTGTTGTGGCCAACAAACCTGACATGACCTCATGCGTGGCAGTCGGTTACACTGACAACTTTACAAAATTGATCAGAATCGTAGCCTATATACAAAGATTTATTTCTAATTGTAAAAAAACATTCGACAGGACTCATAGAAGCCAAGGAAGGATGTATAATCAGGAACGGTGAAGAGACATATTACACTCAAGTTCATTACACAAACAACATTTTTGTCAATCCGGAAGTGCCGCTTATTGACCTTGGAGACATAAACAGTTTAAGTTCTTTACAACCAATCAACATCTCAACGGTACATATTAAACCAGCCTCGTCTTCCAATAACAATGATTACGGGCAAATTCGGAATTCATTAGAGAATTTGAAGAATGAGGCAGAACATACAGAAATGTCGCAGCATGATATGCATCAATACATTATTTCATATTCTACATTGGGAATATTGATCATATCATTGGTCGTCGCGGGAGGAACCTACGGGTATTGTCGTGGCCGCAACATCGCTGTCGCAGCTGAAGCGTGCACTGCTCCGAGAATACCACCGCCGAAGCCACCGAGGGCCACTTCATCTATTAAAAATCATAGGCATACTTATGCAACTCCGCATACATTTGATATTTAACATAACATTAGTTTAAACATTAGTTTAAACATTAGTTTAAACATTAGATTAATATTGATATTACCTTTAAATTTTTGAATAGCTTCTTGTTTTTATTAATTATTTTTATATAATTTTCGCCCCGTCAGTATGTACGGTTAGCAACAAACCGCACATTGCACTTTGTATCAGTGGCCGATTGGCCTAGTTAACAAATTGCTAATTGACAACATTTCATAATTTTAGGTTACATACCTATGTAATTATCTTTATCAAAACTAGGTCAAAAATAAAGGTACCCGTATTTTTTGCTCACTCAAAATATTAAACTTTTTTTTTTTAACTTTACAAAATGTCTTATTCTAAAATGCCATAAGCGATAAATGACGTCATTTATACGGTGGAATCCATGTTTTCCTGTGCTACAAAAAAACTTTATGTCAAAACTAACTTTGGCATTTTTGACACAAATGAACAATGTAAACAATCTAGCCAAGCGAATAACCTAATATTAACTGTGATTAGATGTTTACGCGAGTTTATCTGTTCAATTTGTTTTAAACTGTGTTACTTTGTGTTACACCATGAAAGTTAGTGAAGGGTTCCAAGCTGCCGATACTAGAAATCTGCCTTCAGTGGATTATTTCATGTTACTAGAATATATGAATGAAAATGACTGTTACAATGTTGCGGAAACGCGCAGTGCTAAGGCATTATTGGCATCTCGAGAGGCTTACGTCGATACAGCAGTAGGATATGTTGAGGTAAAGCGGGAAGGAAATTTGTGTACAACAAAATGTCGAGTGACGCCAGAACATAAAGTTAAAGCAAAACTTTACATCGTTTCTGCTATTATTGATGAAGTAGCAGAAAAAATAATAAAGATTGAGTGTAACGATTGCGCAGCATCTGCGGGAGGATGCAAACACGCCATTTGTTTTGCAATTTGGCTTATCAGGCGGTCAGATGAGCCGTCTGTTACATCAACTGTATGTTATTGGACGAAGCCTAAGCTAGCCGTGGCAGTTACTGATAAACAGTATATATTGGCAAAAAATATGGCCAGAAAAAAACTTACAGAAGAAATAGATATGAATGACACATTATCAGCTTACAGTAGTGAGTGCAATCGGCGTAATATAAAAACTGGAATGATTTTAAAATATTGTCAAGAACAACAACCAAGATTAATCGATTTAAGGTGTTTCAAAATATGAAATGTTGTCAAATTTTATAATATAATGATGTACGTTTAGTATAGAGTCGTAGGCAGTGTTCTCAGTAAAACCGAGCGCGAATAACATATATATAACATTTAATTTAACATTTAATTTAACATTTCTTTTGTAATTTTATTTAAGTGGACTATTTTATTAAACATTACTTTACAAACATTCAACATTTTATTTAACAAAACATTTAACATTTTCATACAACATTAAATGTTAGGCATCTGCCCTAACAGTAACAAAAGACAAACAAGGCTATGCAGTTACTCTGCCTGTATATACTAATACATATGTACTGTACTTCCTACGCTACGGATATTGACAATAATATTGCCTGTCCTGTCTAACGGCTAATGAAATGTGATTACTTTAATCAAATAGACAGGTACTAGCAGTTAATAGGGAAACCACTCTACTGTCTTTTGTGTTTATGACCTGTTGAAACTCACAGAATAATTTAAATTAAAAAATATCACTTAAAATAATATCTGCCTTGTATTAAACTGAGAACTCAGAGTTAGAAGGGTTAGGCCATAATTCACCACGCTCGTCCAGTGCGGGTTGGTAGACTTCACTTATCTTCGAGAACATAATGGAGAACTCTCAGACATGCAGGTTTCGTCACGATGTTTTCGTTCACCATTAAAGCAAACGATAATTACCTATTTAATACGCACATAACTTCGAAAAGTTGGGATCGAAATCGAGACCTGCTTGTCAGTCAATTTTCATTACAATTTACTAATATTATTCTTGATTCTCGTGTTTGGTGCGGGTACCTGTCTGTAGTAACTATTATCGTCAAGTGGGCGTATGTATAGTACAGTCAGTATTATACTTATTATTGTTTTATAATAATTCATTATGATTAAAATAACTATCCTTTAACTGTTACTGCAGTAAAAGATAAGGAATCTATAATACCCTTATTAATACATGAAGCGAAAACTTTGTACCTACCCCTTTTCACGAAAATTGCGCGGGTAAATTGGCACAGTTAAAGTTTATATGAAGAAGAAGTGGCGCATCCTAATATTTTTATAAAATATGCATTAGAAATACATTAAATTAATGAATAAACTACACGCACATAACCATGCATTTGACACACGCAGTTGAATCGCGGTCGTAGTATTTCGGCATTGTTCGGCTTATGTTGTACAAGTCTTCGTAACTATGGTTACATACCATAAGTACCTATTGCAATTTTGCGGTATATAATTATAATAACGATCAAACTTAAAATTGAAATCAATGATGGTCGAAAAGGGCATTTTACTCTATATGAGAAAAAATCTGCAGATATATTATTGAGATAGCTTAGGCAAAAAGCAGTCCGAAAACGTTAGCTTTAGTTCATAAAACAGAAAAATAAATTATAAAATTCAATTCAAAGTTTTCAGCTTTTTTAATCTGTTCCATAACACCAGTATAGTAGTCGCCATATTATTACGTCATACGGCTGTGTAAACTAAGTCAAAGTCAAAGTCAAAAATCATATATTTATTTAGGTCACAAAGTAACACTTATGAACGTCGAAATATATGGATTAGTGAGTTTACTAAGTTACTAAAGCTATATTTAGGTTAGTTGCTAGGTTCAGGCAAAAGGTTGAGCCTATGAGAAGAAAACTGCAAGAAACTCACGGCCACTCTTTTAAATCGCCAATTAAATACATTTTCAGTATTTTACAACTCAGATTAACAAGGTGTTGCAGCCATTATACCATATACTACTGACTATAAAAAAACTAAAGATAAAAACAATAATAACTTAATAATATTATAGAGATGAAATAATTTGGGCTAAGGTATATGTTTTAATATAAATCTAAAATAGACAGTAGGATGGCATGATGGCGCATACACTTACACTTTGTGACAATGCAAAGGCAGTCCGTGACTAAATGCGATTGTGCGTTTATATTCTTCAATAATAATCAAATTAAGAAACAAGTTACTTGTTAACATCACAAATAATCACGAGGTACCTCTACATTACTAAATTGACTTAAAAGTAATACAGATCTTTAAATCCTGTATGCAACAAGCAACTACAATAGTTTCATGAGTTTTTGTCATTTAAGTAGTCGTTGACTGAATAATAACCCTTCCGAATAAGTTGTATTTTAACGGCGCTTTTAAATTTAAGTAATGGTAAATTAATTATATTAATAGATAGTTTATTAGAAAACGTATACCGAGTCCCGCAAATGTATTGTGAACTTTATGTAAACGATGATAAGAGCATAATAAGAAGTAACTGTCAACAGTGTCAACTGATCAGCGTACCTTTAATGAACAGCACACCAACGGTAGAATAATAATTTCAAAATATAAACAATTATCATAACCTAGTATAGTATTATATTATCTGTGACATAACATACAAAATATCACTGCATTTGTTTATACAGCCAACTAACGTCATGACCACAGAGCATTAAGGCGTCCACTGCGTCCAGCATTTTCGTCAAATTATGTGCGAAATTTGAAAATGCAAAATTTAAATAAATATTTATGGCATTTATCGATTGAATAAAAATTTTGTGAATTTTTTAGTCCTTCGGTAGCACTATAGAATCTAATTGACACACTTTTCAAAAATGGGTGTATTACCCTATTTCGATCACTTGGCGACCGCTAGTTGTTATTATTATTGTTTAAATTAAAAGCAATTTAAAATCTCAAAATCTACCAGTCTGTACTGTACCTACTATGAGATTATTAGTCCCAGTGTCAAAATGTCGTAATTAAGAACGAGAGACCTTCTCTCGATTCTCTTTCCACTCAATTCACTAGCTTATCTGGAAAGACTAACCAGATTTTCTTTTTGTAGCTTGTCTACATTCATTTGCTATTCTTTTCTTTTATTCTGCAGATAATTCTATATATTATTTTATATTTTAATCAATCATTAGCATATTACCGTTAAAAATATAAAACGACGAAACTTTTAAAATTTGAGGTCATAATGAATATTTGAAAACTGCATTCAAATCCGGGTGATGTAAACGCAGCTACGTTTCACCAAACGTTGCCGAAACATAAGTCAGTATATCTTGTATAATACGAAGTGTTCTTTCAAGTTATCTATGTTTTTAGTGTTCTGTACCTGAATAGTGTCAACGAGCGCATATCACCTACTAAGTCTCCGTTTGTCTGTCAGCGGGCTATACCTCTCTCATGAACCGTACCTAAAGGTAGTTGAAAATACCGCTCGGAGCTGCATCGCTTTTGCTCTACAGTCGACTGTACCGATGGCGTACTGGTTTAAATGATCGCATCACCACAACATAATGGTTGTTGCTACCAAGTGTTGTGGGTTCGAATCCCACACGGGTAAAAAAATAGTGTGTTCTACAAAAGGTTGTTCCGATTCTGGGTGTTCTTTGTGTCCGATGTTTAATAATTGTACAGTCTCTCGCGTCACAGGATTTATTCCTGATGCGGGAATTGTCTTTTTTTAAAAAGGAAGTCCCAGAGCCGCCATGGCTTTTGTCTTTTACAAGTATTTATATTCAGCAATTTAGGAAAGCGTTGCGCCGCACCGTGTGTCTTTGATCGCTGTGATTAGATTAAATGAACAGCCGACTCGATTGAAACATATTTTATTATTTCCACATCAGAATCTGATGGGGTATGTTAATAATAATTATGATAATACGTTAATAAAATGAGAGATGTGTACAAAAATATTTTTATAAATACTAAGAATCATATCTTCTGATCGGGGTTGTGTCTACGTTGTAATTGTTAATCCTTATGTAATTTTTTACGAATTCGCGATCATTATCTGTTAGGAGGGTCCAGCTTTCTAACTCTACTAATATTTCTAAACTCATACAACTTTGAATGATTCTCTCTATAGATGTCATTGTTAAGAAATCTGATTGCATAATACGAAGTTCTTTTAAATATATCAAAGGATTCTTATCTAGTATTTTAAACATAAATTCATCCGTAAGTTGGATTGCAGTCCCTATATGAATGAATTCAACGTTTAAACAATTTGTCAGAATAAAAAATAACTGTTCGTCGGTACAAGTAGATACACAAGTAAGTTTCTTTAAATTGCGAAATGGTTCAATTTCTAATTTTTTCGTATACAGCGATGTATGTTTTATTAAGGTGCAGTTATATAATGTCAACGTTTCTAAAAAGGGACACATTTGAGTAATATACATAAGAGCATTTAAATCGATTTGATCTACATGTTCTAGGTGGAGGTTTACTAAGTTACAACCTTTAACTTGAAGAACCTGCTTTATTTGATCTGCATAGAAGTCACACGACAATAATTTTAGTTCTCGCAAGTCTTTTAAACCTAACAGTGACATTAAATCATTTTCTAAAGTGTTATGAAAGACAGTCATGCTTCTGATATACGGACACATCTGTACAGCTAACTGCAACTGATTGAATGTGGCGTACCGACTTACGTATGTTTTTATGTTAAAAGTTAACATTTCAGAATAGTTTGAGTCTATATATTCTAAAACTCTGCCAATTTCGTCACATCTCCCTATATCTTCAAGGTTTTTACATTTTAAGAGCACGTTAACGAAACCTCCTAAAGATACAAATGTCCTATACAATTGAATGCTTTTCAGTGTTTTTATATTAGTAATGATATCTATACTGTCGTTAGTGATGCATTTCGAACTAGAAACATCTAATTTCTCCAACAGCTTACAATGTTCTACAATACATCTTAAGATGTTATCAGTACAGTCATAATTTATTATTAAGTATTTTAAACAATGTAGTTCCTTTAGCGACTTGATAATTGCCTCTTCCATATCTGCAGTTTTCCAACCACCTGAAAGTGAGCCTAAATTTAAATAAACAAGTCCAGTAAGCATATTCAATTTTGAATAAAAAACTGATCGTAACATCTTAGGAATGGCATCAATCGATACTACAGTCAAATTTTTGGTAAATAACACTTCTGTCGTTCTTACAATTATATTCATTTGACTGACAAATTTGCTCATAGAACCTCGAAAACCTAATGAACGTTTTGTTTTCTCGAGAAGATCAGTCAAAGCTCTGATTGCTTCATTAGCGAATAAATCTTGAAGCATCCATGGGACATTACAATCTAGAAAAGATCGTATGCGGTCAATATTGTGCGACAATTTTTGCTGAGCAGTGTTTATATCTCGCAGGGCAAGCATTGTGATGGGCACAATCTGCCATTCTGCCTGTTGTGCCACCCAATCGCCAAGTTTGCTAAGTGCTAAAGTTTCCAACTTCTTGGGTTGTTTATATCTTGACATAATCACCTGAAAAAGAAATAATTGCATGAGGTCGTATAGAAACATATTCGGATATTTTTCTAGTAAGTAACTAAATTTCTAATGATTATAAATAAGTAACAAATGATTAACATTAAAAGTACCTAGTCAATATTTGGACTATGCTTCTTATTAATTTATTTTTTGATAGTAGTAAGTAGGTAACTATTTGCTGAATTGCCCTTGCTATTGAAAATCCTTACTACACATAGTTAGTGTTTTGATCTATGTGATGCAAACCCAGAATCTTAAAAAAATCGTAAATTATATACTTTCCTATCACCGTACCTACGAAAACTTACATAGTTAGGTACAGCTCAAAGTTTATATACCTACAGAAAATAACATTTACAATAAATTCGGCTTTTAATTACTTCTCGTACTATTATATAATAATGTAATTAATTAAGCAGTATTGTTTGGATTCGAGATTATTAAAATTATTGTCCTGTTATGTTCATGATTTAACCGCATAGAATAGAATATAGTTTATTGCATAGATCTACGCATTTCATTTATTACAACAATGAAACCAAACCAACAAACTTAACCTATACAACGAATTAATTACTATAGATTTTTATTTGGTAATCAATTATTATCAATTGCATTTACGTAAAACAAAATACTTACCGACATATTCCAATCTTAGCAAGAAATCTGGGTAAAAAGTATGTTTTCGTTTGATCTAAATAACTCCAACAGAATAATTGTCAATTGGTGAAAATCTATTCCATAGAAAATAAATTACATTAGCTTTTCCACTAGATGTTTGTGCCATCTTATGACCAGCAACTGCGCTGCGCATGCGCATGGTGTATTTTTAGCACTGATGACGGTGAAAGCTTGGGATTATTTTTGTTGTGGCGTTCTTCGAAGTTATATGATTTTTAAAAGTGCTCAAATATTATTTTAACGAAATTATATATGTTATCTATGCAGCATTTTTACATCAGCGTACCTACGCTGCTGCACAAATTTTAAATGAGGCCACGACCACAAATGTTTTAGAAAGTATGTAATGCAGTTTCTTTAGGTTTATTGCCAATCCTTTGCTCGTGTATGAACTGCGATGAGATTTTATGTATAATTACGGTTGTGATTCTGAAGTATTTAGGGTCAGTAGCTTGTGGTAGAATCAATAAATATGTATTACGATACCAATCGAGACATTGGTTTTGTGAATGTAAGAGCACCAAATCAAGTCCAATGAGGAATATTACCTATATACCTATTAATATACAATTATTGTAAAATGAATTTTATAAGTTTTATATATTTTTATCGTATGGTCTCAAGAAAGTTTAATCACAAACTGATGAATGCTATAAAACACCAACGGAATATGTTGCAAACACTGACATTATTTTTAATAGTTATGATGACTACAACTTAAGCTTATGCAAAGCTAGAAACTGCAATGCATGCAATGTTCAATAATTGACAGCTTCACTCCGGTATTTTCTAGGCGGTCTTTCATATACCACGTTATAGGATTGCAAGCAGATTTCTAGACGCTGTAGGTATAGCTATTAAGAAATTCTTAAAATAATTATGTTTGCTCACCCCTGGGCCCTGGATCGAGACCGACTCCTTGCGATCAGATCAGGGGTTATCGCCAAGTAACCAAGATCAAGAAAGTCTCATTTTATGTATAATTATCAACAGAAACTGTTAAGAGTGATCAGTGGCGGCCCTAGTAAAATTTATAGGTTTTGCGAGATCCCAAATTTGCGCCCCCCCTTGTATATTTTTATTTACCGTAGTGGGCACCATAAGAAATTCTTTGCAGTTCCTTATCTAAAATCTACACAGTGAGAGACACAGACAACACAGTGGAATCTGTTGCGGATAATTATGTTCTGCTCATTCGCGTTAAAGAGATGTTGTCCATCCGGCTCGACGACGCCGCTGTACCTATATCCCCTCTTAACCTGCTGGGGTGACAAGTTGTACACATGAGAAATAATAATAATTATTATTACAGGTATGTGCCCGATCCAGTTCTCGAAAATGGTCGTGCTACTTTGAATTGGGATCGGTCTATCATCACTGATAGGACAGTTGTGGCAAACAAGCCAGATATTGTGCTGATAGACCGATTGAAGTGCCGAGCAATGATCATCGATGTCACCATTCCGCATGACGGGAATCTTGTGAAAGCTGAAAAAGAAGTTGAAATACTTGAACCTAGCTCACGAGATTGTCGACATGTGGCGTGTGGACTCGGCGATCATTGTGCCGATAGTCATTACAGTCAATGGTTTAATACCTAAGAGCCTCGACCACCACCTGCAGAGGCTCGCGTTAGATGGCTGGATCAAGTCCTTGATCCAAAAGGCAGTACTACTCGACACGGCGCATATTGTAAGAAGATTCCTCTCTATGGGGCCTTAACCACCAGCAGCTTGGACCTTATTCCCGACGTCGGTGGGTCATTTCAGTATTTATATTTTTAAATATGTATAGATTTATATTTATATTTAAAAAAAGTAAAATAAAAATATAAGTTGAAGCTCCATACAAAATCGATCGATATTATGCGGAGTGCATAATATCGATCGATCTTTACAAGGTGAGATTAAAAATTGTAATCGTTAGAAAAAAATTTAAATAAAGAGAATAATAATAATATATTTTATTTCAGACTTTATCCATTGTTATGTTACAGTTAATCAAAACTTGGATAAATTTTCTCATTAATAACAGTGTCATATTTATCAGCAATGACCTTTAGAATGCTATTGCTGCTGCCCCTCAATCTACTTAGTAAGGAGGCGACCCGCTTGCGTATGATAGGATGAAAGTTATCCACTCTAGCTTTTGTAAACATGCCGGAAGCACTACAAAATCGAGGCAGACCCAATAAAATTCTAAAGCCGTTGTTATATAGGATTCGCAGCGCGTTGTCAGATGTCTGGGTATATCTGACCCACAGGCTGCTCGTGTAAAATGTTTAGCAATAGGTCTTAAAGAGAGTAATTTTAACATCTTCACTACAACGAACAAACCTGCGTGCCAGCATATTACTCTTGACTGCCATCGCCCTACGTTCTCTTTCAACATCCGCTTGGTCGTCAAGACCGTCGGTCACAACATGACCGAGATACTAAATTTATATACTCTATTTAACACTACTCCACTTAATTTCACTGGCGGCACATTTAATGGGAACTTACTGCGTGCCTTGAAAATCATCTACCCACTTTTTACATAGTTATACATCTCACAAATAGCTAGGAGTCTCCTTAGTGCATTGATACTTGCACTCAACAATACCATATCATCTGCCTAGCTAAAATTGTTTATAAAAACATTATCAACAGAACACCCGACTCTGGTGCTGCTAAGCTCAATCAGAAGCTCATTAATGTACACTCTAGCCCACTTAACACTGTTTATTTGATTTTTGTACCAAAAGTGAAACAGCCTTTGTACATGTGTATGCACGCCTGTCTTTTTGAGCTTTTGCCATAAAACGTCAATGACACAAGCTCAAAAGCTTTTTTCAAGTCTAGGAAACATGCATACACAGGTGTGCCTCTCTCTGTACAGTATTGTACAGTGTGCTTGAGACTTAGTATGGCGCTTTCTGTAGAAAGGCCGGGACAACAGCCGACTGCGCAACATGTAGTTTTAATTGTTTCCCAAGTTCAGAATCTAGCACACTGTCACAGTACATAAATATACAGTAATCTATCTTCATACAAACGGTCGGAACTCGAGTCATACCTACGCGCCTCGGCGTCGGCATGCGCTCGGCACGCAACCAGTCGCGAATGCGCTGAAGTGACGAACGGACGGTGTGTCGTTTTTTAAACAGTAACCGCGCAATTTTTTACCAAAAATAAATACAAGTATAGCCTATTTAATATTACAAGTAGAATATATTGTGCTGTTTTTGGTTGCATGAATTCCTCAATAACGCACCCAGAGATAACTTTTTTTAGATTACCTGGGAACTCCGAAAGATATTTCTTTTTCTCCTCCTTGTCCATGTTTCCCAAAACAATTTTTAATTAAGCTTTACATTCGAATGCGGATTTTTTATACTTTAAAATATAATAATAAAGCATTCCGTACGTCTCGTTCGAGGCGCAAATATTTTTCAGTCGCAAATATAAGACCGATTTGTTATTAAGTCTTAAATCTAACATAAACATGTTTTTTTTTAAATTAAATCTACCAATCAAGAAACAACATGCATTTTTATTGAACATTTCCTATTCCATTCACAAAGCATTTTATTTATTTAAATAAAATAAAAAAATATTTACAATCACAAAAATAGATAGAAACTCATAGTAGGCAGATTTAATTAAAATGCTGTAGGTGGGCAGCCCTATCGCATGTTTACGTACCGCGCGGCTGTAGGCATTTATTTCAAAAAATTAAAATACGGCCTAGTTACAATACTGTTAGATAGTATTACCATGACACTGTCGAGTACCTTGGCCACCACTGTAACATGAGATATTGGTCTATAATTATTTATTTGTGATAGATCACCAGTTTTGTTTTTTACGATTGGCGCAATAATAGTTCGCGTGAGGTCAGCAGATAGGTAGGAGTGACTCAGGCACACAACTATGGTTACTGGCGATGCGACCAACGAGGTCAAGATGGGTTCTAAAGGAAGAATAGCAGAGCAGGTTTATTTGCATAATGATTAGATCTAAAGCCGTTAAAGGGTTAATTTTCAAATAACGGAGAGAGGAGAAAATTGCTGTAGGCTAATAATTTTCTACCTGAGTGTGGTCATCTTCAGCTGATGTTGTAAATCATTTCGATTTCCGCACAAGTCAAACATTTTTGTACATGAACATGGATGTTTGTCTTGGTCTGGGTGTTTCTATGTATAAAATTTATTTATTTATTTATAGGCATATTAACAGAGTAAACACACACATTTACATAATCACTAACAAAGACAAGGTCGTGTGCTTACGCCAATAACAAATATGCACAGCATTTATGTACATACTTAAAGATAACATAATAATTATATATACGTAAGTCTAATAAAGATTTTACATAATAAGTAACACAAAATTATTAACAAAACATAAGAGAATTAGACAATAAAATTACAACTGAAATAATATACCTAAATAATATATAGAAATTGAGATCATGAATTAAGAATATAAAAATAACTTGTTAAATAATATTTATAACTGATTAAAATTTAGTTCAGTTTCACATTGGTGCCAATTCTGTTGTCACAAAATTCTCTTATCTTAGCTAAAAATCTCTAAAATTTAGTTTAGTCCTGTCAAACGACATTTTGTATTCTGAAATCGCTAAAAGTGACAGGACTAAAATAAATTTTAGAGATTTTTAGCTAAGATAAGAGAATTTTGTGACAACAGAATTGGCACCATTATTTCTCAAAATGTAAGTATTTATAAAAAAATAGGGTATGTACCTTTATATTATGTATGTTTATCCATTATCTAGTTCCCATAGTACAAGCTCTGCTTAGTTTCGGCTAAATGGTGTTTGGTGTATGTGATAGAATATTACATTATCATATACTTTTTCATTTTTAGCATTTTCCTGAGACGAGGATATTGTCCATTGGATAATAACATTAATATGTCCAGCACCGGTATTTTGAGATAATCTTTGCATGCCTTACATATGATTTATACTGTTTCATTGCTACAGTTAAAATAAGTAAATTAAATGTTAAATTAAAATTTAAAAAACCCCCGACACAATATTCATTTGTTACCCATATTGAACAATTATAATTTGTGGAAATATGTAATATTCTGGTGGCGGCCATCTTGGATTTGAAATTTATCATAGTGTATAATATTCTACTAGACAAGCCCTTTCATTTGATACCCATATTGAGGGAGTTGTGAAAAAAATATGTGATTCGCCATTTTGTGGTGGCGGCCATCTTGGACCGATTTTTATCAAACGTAGCTAAGAACACTCTCGACTAATTCACCTATCAAACAAAAAAAACAAAATTAAAATCGGTTCATCCGTTCGGGAGCTACGATGCCACAGACAGACACACACACACACACACAGACACGTCAAACTTATAACACCCCGTCGTTTTTGCGTCGGGGGTTAAAAATTATGTGCGAAATTTGAAAATGCAAAATTTAAATAAATATTTATGGCATTTATCGATTGAATAAAAATTTTGTGAATTTTTTAGTCCTTCGGTAGCACTATAGAATCTAATTGACACACTTTTCAAAAATGGGTGTATTACCCTATTTCGATCACTTGGCGACCGCTAGTTGTTATTATTATTGTTTAAATTAAAAGCAATTTAAAATCTCAAAATCTACCAGTCTGTACTGTACCTACTATGAGATTATTAGTCCCAGTGTCAAAATGTCGTAATTAAGAACGAGAGACCTTCTCTCGATTCTCTTTCCACTCAATTCACTAGCTTATCTGGAAAGACTAACCAGATTTTCTTTTTGTAGCTTGTCTACATTCATTTGCTATTCTTTTCTTTTATTCTGCAGATAATTCTATATATTATTTTATATTTTAATCAATCATTAGCATATTACCGTTAAAAATATAAAACGACGAAACTTTTAAAATTTGAGGTCATAATGAATATTTGAAAACTGCATTCAAATCCGGGTGATGTAAACGCAGCTACGTTTCACCAAACGTTGCCGAAACATAAGTCAGTATATCTTGTATAATACGAAGTGTTCTTTCAAGTTATCTATGTTTTTAGTGTTCTGTACCTGAATAGTGTCAACGAGCGCATATCACCTACTAAGTCTCCGTTTGTCTGTCAGCGGGCTATACCTCTCTCATGAACCGTACCTAAAGGTAGTTGAAAATACCGCTCGGAGCTGCATCGCTTTTGCTCTACAGTCGACTGTACCGATGGCGTACTGGTTTAAATGATCGCATCACCACAACATAATGGTTGTTGCTACCAAGTGTTGTGGGTTCGAATCCCACACGGGTAAAAAAATAGTGTGTTCTACAAAAGGTTGTTCCGATTCTGGGTGTTCTTTGTGTCCGATGTTTAATAATTGTACAGTCTCTCGCGTCACAGGATTTATTCCTGATGCGGGAATTGTCTTTTTTTAAAAAGGAAGTCCCAGAGCCGCCATGGCTTTTGTCTTTTACAAGTATTTATATTCAGCAATTTAGGAAAGCGTTGCGCCGCACCGTGTGTCTTTGATCGCTGTGATTAGATTAAATGAACAGCCGACTCGATTGAAACATATTTTATTATTTCCACATCAGAATCTGATGGGGTATGTTAATAATAATTATGATAATACGTTAATAAAATGAGAGATGTGTACAAAAATATTTTTATAAATACTAAGAATCATATCTTCTGATCGGGGTTGTGTCTACGTTGTAATTGTTAATCCTTATGTAATTTTTTACGAATTCGCGATCATTATCTGTTAGGAGGGTCCAGCTTTCTAACTCTACTAATATTTCTAAACTCATACAACTTTGAATGATTCTCTCTATAGATGTCATTGTTAAGAAATCTGATTGCATAATACGAAGTTCTTTTAAATATATCAAAGGATTCTTATCTAGTATTTTAAACATAAATTCATCCGTAAGTTGGATTGCAGTCCCTATATGAATGAATTCAACGTTTAAACAATTTGTCAGAATAAAAAATAACTGTTCGTCGGTACAAGTAGATACACAAGTAAGTTTCTTTAAATTGCGAAATGGTTCAATTTCTAATTTTTTCGTATACAGCGATGTATGTTTTATTAAGGTGCAGTTATATAATGTCAACGTTTCTAAAAAGGGACACATTTGAGTAATATACATAAGAGCATTTAAATCGATTTGATCTACATGTTCTAGGTGGAGGTTTACTAAGTTACAACCTTTAACTTGAAGAACCTGCTTTATTTGATCTGCATAGAAGTCACACGACAATAATTTTAGTTCTCGCAAGTCTTTTAAACCTAACAGTGACATTAAATCATTTTCTAAAGTGTTATGAAAGACAGTCATGCTTCTGATATACGGACACATCTGTACAGCTAACTGCAACTGATTGAATGTGGCGTACCGACTTACGTATGTTTTTATGTTAAAAGTTAACATTTCAGAATAGTTTGAGTCTATATATTCTAAAACTCTGCCAATTTCGTCACATCTCCCTATATCTTCAAGGTTTTTACATTTTAAGAGCACGTTAACGAAACCTCCTAAAGATACAAATGTCCTATACAATTGAATGCTTTTCAGTGTTTTTATATTAGTAATGATATCTATACTGTCGTTAGTGATGCATTTCGAACTAGAAACATCTAATTTCTCCAACAGCTTACAATGTTCTACAATACATCTTAAGATGTTATCAGTACAGTCATAATTTATTATTAAGTATTTTAAACAATGTAGTTCCTTTAGCGACTTGATAATTGCCTCTTCCATATCTGCAGTTTTCCAACCACCTGAAAGTGAGCCTAAATTTAAATAAACAAGTCCAGTAAGCATATTCAATTTTGAATAAAAAACTGATCGTAACATCTTAGGAATGGCATCAATCGATACTACAGTCAAATTTTTGGTAAATAACACTTCTGTCGTTCTTACAATTATATTCATTTGACTGACAAATTTGCTCATAGAACCTCGAAAACCTAATGAACGTTTTGTTTTCTCGAGAAGATCAGTCAAAGCTCTGATTGCTTCATTAGCGAATAAATCTTGAAGCATCCATGGGACATTACAATCTAGAAAAGATCGTATGCGGTCAATATTGTGCGACAATTTTTGCTGAGCAGTGTTTATATCTCGCAGGGCAAGCATTGTGATGGGCACAATCTGCCATTCTGCCTGTTGTGCCACCCAATCGCCAAGTTTGCTAAGTGCTAAAGTTTCCAACTTCTTGGGTTGTTTATATCTTGACATAATCACCTGAAAAAGAAATAATTGCATGAGGTCGTATAGAAACATATTCGGATATTTTTCTAGTAAGTAACTAAATTTCTAATGATTATAAATAAGTAACAAATGATTAACATTAAAAGTACCTAGTCAATATTTGGACTATGCTTCTTATTAATTTATTTTTTGATAGTAGTAAGTAGGTAACTATTTGCTGAATTGCCCTTGCTATTGAAAATCCTTACTACACATAGTTAGTGTTTTGATCTATGTGATGCAAACCCAGAATCTTAAAAAAATCGTAAATTATATACTTTCCTATCACCGTACCTACGAAAACTTACATAGTTAGGTACAGCTCAAAGTTTATATACCTACAGAAAATAACATTTACAATAAATTCGGCTTTTAATTACTTCTCGTACTATTATATAATAATGTAATTAATTAAGCAGTATTGTTTGGATTCGAGATTATTAAAATTATTGTCCTGTTATGTTCATGATTTAACCGCATAGAATAGAATATAGTTTATTGCATAGATCTACGCATTTCATTTATTACAACAATGAAACCAAACCAACAAACTTAACCTATACAACGAATTAATTACTATAGATTTTTATTTGGTAATCAATTATTATCAATTGCATTTACGTAAAACAAAATACTTACCGACATATTCCAATCTTAGCAAGAAATCTGGGTAAAAAGTATGTTTTCGTTTGATCTAAATAACTCCAACAGAATAATTGTCAATTGGTGAAAATCTATTCCATAGAAAATAAATTACATTAGCTTTTCCACTAGATGTTTGTGCCATCTTATGACCAGCAACTGCGCTGCGCATGCGCATGGTGTATTTTTAGCACTGATGACGGTGAAAGCTTGGGATTATTTTTGTTGTGGCGTTCTTCGAAGTTATATGATTTTTAAAAGTGCTCAAATATTATTTTAACCAAATTATATATGTTATCTATGCAGCATTTTTACATCAGCGTACCTACGCTGCTGCACAAATTTTAAATGAGGCCACGACCACAAATGTTTTAGAAAGTATGTAATGCAGCTTCTTTAGGTTTATTGCCAATCCTTTGCTCGTGTATGAACTGCGATGAGATTTTATGTATAATTACGGTTGTGATTCTGAAGTATTTAGGGTCAGTAGCTTGTGGTAGAATCAATAAATATGTATTACGATACCAATCGAGACATTGGTTTTGTGAATGTAAGAGCACCAAATCAAGTCCAATGAGGAATATTACCTATATACCTATTAATATACAATTATTGTAAAATGAATTTTATAAGTTTTATATATTTTTATCGTATGGTCTCAAGAAAGTTTAATCACAAACTGATGAATGCTATAAAACACCAACGGAATATGTTGCAAACACTGACATTATTTTTAATAGTTATGATGACTACAACTTAAGCTTATGCAAAGCTAGAAACTGCAATGCATGCAATGTTCAATAATTGACAGCTTCACTCCGGTATTTTCTAGGCGGTCTTTCATATACCACGTTATAGGATTGCAAGCAGATTTCTAGACGCTGTAGGTATAGCTATTAAGAAATTCTTAAAATAATTATGTTTGCTCACCCCTGGGCCCTGGATCGAGACCGACTCCTTGCGATCAGATCAGGGGTTATCGCCAAGTAACCAAGATCAAGAAAGTCTCATTTTATGTATAATTATCAACAGAAACTGTTAAGAGTGATCAGTGGCGGCCCTAGTAAAATTTATAGGTTTTGCGAGATCCCAAATTTGCGCCCCCCCTTGTATATTTTTATTTACCGTAGTGGGCACCATAAGAAATTCTTTGCAGTTCCTTATCTAAAATCTACACAGTGAGAGACACAGACAACACAGTGGAATCTGTTGCGGATAATTATGTTCTGCTCATTCGCGTTAAAGAGATGTTGTCCATCCGGCTCGACGACGCCGCTGTACCTATATCCCCTCTTAACCTGCTGGGGTGACAAGTTGTACACATGAGAAATAATAATAATTATTATTACAGGTATGTGCCCGATCCAGTTCTCGAAAATGGTCGTGCTACTTTGAATTGGGATCGGTCTATCATCACTGATAGGACAGTTGTGGCAAACAAGCCAGATATTGTGCTGATAGACCGATTGAAGTGCCGAGCAATGATCATCGATGTCACCATTCCGCATGACGGGAATCTTGTGAAAGCTGAAAAAGAAGTTGAAATACTTGAACCTAGCTCACGAGATTGTCGACATGTGGCGTGTGGACTCGGCGATCATTGTGCCGATAGTCATTACAGTCAATGGTTTAATACCTAAGAGCCTCGACCACCACCTGCAGAGGCTCGCGTTAGATGGCTGGATCAAGTCCTTGATCCAAAAGGCAGTACTACTCGACACGGCGCATATTGTAAGAAGATTCCTCTCTATGGGGCCTTAACCACCAGCAGCTTGGACCTTATTCCCGACGTCGGTGGGTCATTTCAGTATTTATATTTTTAAATATGTATAGATTTATATTTATATTTAAAAAAAGTAAAATAAAAATATAAGTTGAAGCTCCATACAAAATCGATCGATATTATGCGGAGTGCATAATATCGATCGATCTTTACAAGGTGAGATTAAAAATTGTAATCGTTAGAAAAAAATTTAAATAAAGAGAATAATAATAATATATTTTATTTCAGACTTTATCCATTGTTATGTTACAGTTAATCAAAACTTGGATAAATTTTCTCATTAATAACAGTGTCATATTTATCAGCAATGACCTTTAGAATGCTATTGCTGCTGCCCCTCAATCTACTTAGTAAGGAGGCGACCCGCTTGCGTATGATAGGATGAAAGTTATCCACTCTAGCTTTTGTAAACATGCCGGAAGCACTACAAAATCGAGGCAGACCCAATAAAATTCTAAAGCCGTTGTTATATAGGATTCGCAGCGCGTTGTCAGATGTCTGGGTATATCTGACCCACAGGCTGCTCGTGTAAAATGTTTAGCAATAGGTCTTAAAGAGAGTAATTTTAACATCTTCACTACAACGAACAAACCTGCGTGCCAGCATATTACTCTTGACTGCCATCGCCCTACGTTCTCTTTCAACATCCGCTTGGTCGTCAAGACCGTCGGTCACAACATGACCGAGATACTAAATTTATATACTCTATTTAACACTACTCCACTTAATTTCACTGGCGGCACATTTAATGGGAACTTACTGCGTGCCTTGAAAATCATCTACCCACTTTTTACATAGTTATACATCTCACAAATAGCTAGGAGTCTCCTTAGTGCATTGATACTTGCACTCAACAATACCATATCATCTGCCTAGCTAAAATTGTTTATAAAAACATTATCAACAGAACACCCGACTCTGGTGCTGCTAAGCTCAATCAGAAGCTCATTAATGTACACTCTAGCCCACTTAACACTGTTTATTTGATTTTTGTACCAAAAGTGAAACAGCCTTTGTACATGTGTATGCACGCCTGTCTTTTTGAGCTTTTGCCATAAAACGTCAATGACACAAGCTCAAAAGCTTTTTTCAAGTCTAGGAAACATGCATACACAGGTGTGCCTCTCTCTGTACAGTATTGTACAGTGTGCTTGAGACTTAGTATGGCGCTTTCTGTAGAAAGGCCGGGACAACAGCCGACTGCGCAACATGTAGTTTTAATTGTTTCCCAAGTTCAGAATCTAGCACACTGTCACAGTACATAAATATACAGTAATCTATCTTCATACAAACGGTCGGAACTCGAGTCATACCTACGCGCCTCGGCGTCGGCATGCGCTCGGCACGCAACCAGTCGCGAATGCGCTGAAGTGACGAACGGACGGTGTGTCGTTTTTTAAACAGTAACCGCGCAATTTTTTACCAAAAATAAATACAAGTATAGCCTATTTAATATTACAAGTAGAATATATTGTGCTGTTTTTGGTTGCATGAATTCCTCAATAACGCACCCAGAGATAACTTTTTTTAGATTACCTGGGAACTCCGAAAGATATTTCTTTTTCTCCTCCTTGTCCATGTTTCCCAAAACAATTTTTAATTAAGCTTTACATTCGAATGCGGATTTTTTATACTTTAAAATATAATAATAAAGCATTCCGTACGTCTCGTTCGAGGCGCAAATATTTTTCAGTCGCAAATATAAGACCGATTTGTTATTAAGTCTTAAATCTAACATAAACATGTTTTTTTTTAAATTAAATCTACCAATCAAGAAACAACATGCATTTTTATTGAACATTTCCTATTCCATTCACAAAGCATTTTATTTATTTAAATAAAATAAAAAAATATTTACAATCACAAAAATAGATAGAAACTCATAGTAGGCAGATTTAATTAAAATGCTGTAGGTGGGCAGCCCTATCGCATGTTTACGTACCGCGCGGCTGTAGGCATTTATTTCAAAAAATTAAAATACGGCCTAGTTACAATACTGTTAGATAGTATTACCATGACACTGTCGAGTACCTTGGCCACCACTGTAACATGAGATATTGGTCTATAATTATTTATTTGTGATAGATCACCAGTTTTGTTTTTTACGATTGGCGCAATAATAGTTCGCGTGAGGTCAGCAGATAGGTAGGAGTGACTCAGGCACACAACTATGGTTACTGGCGATGCGACCAACGAGGTCAAGATGGGTTCTAAAGGAAGAATAGCAGAGCAGGTTTATTTGCATAATGATTAGATCTAAAGCCGTTAAAGGGTTAATTTTCAAATAACGGAGAGAGGAGAAAATTGCTGTAGGCTAATAATTTTCTACCTGAGTGTGGTCATCTTCAGCTGATGTTGTAAATCATTTCGATTTCCGCACAAGTCAAACATTTTTGTACATGAACATGGATGTTTGTCTTGGTCTGGGTGTTTCTATGTATAAAATTTATTTATTTATTTATAGGCATATTAACAGAGTAAACACACACATTTACATAATCACTAACAAAGACAAGGTCGTGTGCTTACGCCAATAACAAATATGCACAGCATTTATGTACATACTTAAAGATAACATAATAATTATATATACGTAAGTCTAATAAAGATTTTACATAATAAGTAACACAAAATTATTAACAAAACATAAGAGAATTAGACAATAAAATTACAACTGAAATAATATACCTAAATAATATATAGAAATTGAGATCATGAATTAAGAATATAAAAATAACTTGTTAAATAATATTTATAACTGATTAAAATTTAGTTCAGTTTCACATTGGTGCCAATTCTGTTGTCACAAAATTCTCTTATCTTAGCTAAAAATCTCTAAAATTTAGTTTAGTCCTGTCAAACGACATTTTGTATTCTGAAATCGCTAAAAGTGACAGGACTAAAATAAATTTTAGAGATTTTTAGCTAAGATAAGAGAATTTTGTGACAACAGAATTGGCACCATTATTTCTCAAAATGTAAGTATTTATAAAAAAATAGGGTATGTACCTTTATATTATGTATGTTTATCCATTATCTAGTTCCCATAGTACAAGCTCTGCTTAGTTTCGGCTAAATGGTGTTTGGTGTATGTGATAGAATATTACATTATCATATACTTTTTCATTTTTAGCATTTTCCTGAGACGAGGATATTGTCCATTGGATAATAACATTAATATGTCCAGCACCGGTATTTTGAGATAATCTTTGCATGCCTTACATATGATTTATACTGTTTCATTGCTACAGTTAAAATAAGTAAATTAAATGTTAAATTAAAATTTAAAAAACCCCCGACACAATATTCATTTGTTACCCATATTGAACAATTATAATTTGTGGAAATATGTAATATTCTGGTGGCGGCCATCTTGGATTTGAAATTTATCATAGTGTATAATATTCTACTAGACAAGCCCTTTCATTTGATACCCATATTGAGGGAGTTGTGAAAAAAATATGTGATTCGCCATTTTGTGGTGGCGGCCATCTTGGACCGATTTTTATCAAACGTAGCTAAGAACACTCTCGACTAATTCACCTATCAAAAAAAAAAAACAAAATTAAAATCGGTTCATCCGTTCGGGAGCTACGATGCCACAGACAGACACACACACACACACACAGACACGTCAAACTTATAACACCCCGTCGTTTTTGCGTCGGGGGTTAAAAATACAAAGAAACCAACGCATCGCTGCGAAATTTTTTTTGGGTAACATTATAAAGTTCACTATACGAAAAACTGACATTGCAAACGAGACAAGAGATGCAATGCTTTGCTTGGGTTTCTTATATATATATATATTTGTAGCTATATCGTGTATATTATATATAAATTTACATTGTGTTTACTTTAGGGTAAAAATAAAAACAGCTATTATTCATACCAATTCTTTATTGATTACAGAAATTAATGGTTTACAAATAAAACATAAAGAGGATATTGGAATAAGGCGCTATTTTAATTTAATAGACTTATGCTTAGTAGTACGATTGAGCTGCACTTTTTATTTCATCCTCAACATCATAGGTAATTTTTGCAGACAAACTTCTGTTTATTGAGCGACACCAGCTACAATTTAATAAATTTATTGAGACGTTCACAAAATAATCTTTTATATTATGTCGTTGACATGTAAATTCATAATATGTTATCATTGTATCGCATAATAACTTTATTTTTGATCTTATGTTGTATTTTGAAACGTCTCTTTTTAAAAACGCACAGGTAGAATTTTGTATACATTTGAAGGTATTTAAACTTTCTTTAGATGGGTAGCACAGCCATTTCTTGCTGGTATTGTATTCTTTAGAAATCACCAGGTTAATAACAGCGAAACGCACTAAAATCACAAAATTCCACTAACACATGCGCGTACGCCGTATTCGTGAAATTTATAAATTGTATTTTTATGATATGGCAGAAATGTCTAAATCCGTTTTGGACTCTAGGAAAATAAGTAGATGGCAAACACAGATTACAGAGAGTCTATACAGACAGATGACAATCTGCGAAGTAGAAATTTCGACCTTCTGAACCTCAAGAATTGATTTTGACAGAACAGATTATACAGAAATCTTTAGTGAAGATTTGAGTTTGGGTACGAGTCTTTTAAGCATGTATAAATAAATATAGGGATGTTTTTTTTATTACGCACTTATGTATTTATATTGTTAGGAAAGGTATAATAACCAAATAAAAAACGAGTGGTATTTATTATTTTTATTTTTCAATTTAGTTTTAAATATAATAATGCTTTATTTTGCATAAGAGGCAATTCTGAAGGCAATCCGAAAATATCAGTACCTTTTAATATTCTATTTATACTTTTACACCAATTGTGTACTGATAAGTGATAACTATAAGGTGTAATCCAGAAAATTTTCAGCCACATTATTGTGTGTAGCACAAATAAGGAAATCTATAGGATATGTAGATTTGATTAACATTTTTATATGCCACAATATTTTATGTTGTTCAGGTTAATTTCTAAGTATTCTATAGATTCCTTAGTAATATATTTAAACAGCTATACTGCGCGTGTAGACGGGTAGGTCAGTTTATTTTGTATCGATTTATACTCTCTTACTGAGATCCACTTGTGAACCGATTCTATATCATTAGATGTCAAATTCGATTCACAAGTGGAGCATTGTATATTTTTTAATTTTAATATTTTCTAATGACCCACCCTGTAGTATAGGCTTGTGAGTGCACACTCAATCTTTCTTGAGTGGCCGTTATCTGATTAAAACTGCGATTATAAGAGGATTCGGCAACTTTATTTTGTGTGGTACTTCCGGTAAACAATTATTTTAATTTTAATAATTGTTTAGCCGAATCCTCGTCACAAATAAATGTATTTGAATGAAATTTTATAAACCTTGTTATCAGTAAAGATTTAAAAGTGTTTTTAAAAGTATGGCAGTCCGGATTATTATTTCTGTAATTATACGCCCGCATTTGCCCAAAGAAATTTTCAATGGGATCAGAATGGAAATAGCATGGACGCATCATTTTAAATCCCTTGTCTGCTAAAAACTGCCATAATCTTTGCAAACTTTTTAAAGTTACAATCCAATTGGCTTATGAGGGTACCGATTTTTCTTTACCTGTACTATCAACAAATCGCAAATTTGTAATTTTCTTAATTGCCTCAGACCAGAATTGGTGGTGTTGTGACTTCTGGGTGACAGCACTTCTCAACGGTTTGCCCTTTTGCATGGCAGCAAAACTTGCTCCGTTAACAATGTCAAAGAGGTTGTCGAAGAATGTTGTAATCTCCCACGTATTTTTAATGTAGGGCTGACAGCTGTTCCATCCAAATAGTTAGCTATAACACAAAAAAACTATTATGTTCATAATATACTAAATTAATTAACATAATTATATCATGTCATTTGTGTTCATAGTACCCTCAAATAACCTGAACACAGGTTTACAGTAAACCAGATGGCAACTATAAATATATAAGTAATGATGTCATCTTATAAAATAAAATTGACTGAATATATTATATTCTATGTACTCGTAAAAAAAAAAGAAAGTGATGTCAGTATATTAGAATATAATCTTACCCATAGGAGTAGTAGTAGACCTTCTTTTACTATAATTAAGCTCATTGCATACATATTTGCAATAAGAATGATCAATATTAGTGTTCAAGTTTTCTGAAACAATGTAGAGTTAATTATTTAATTAATATTAATATAGTTGTCATTTAACAATAGATATCAATAGTGAGAAGCATTAAATTCATCAATACCTAGCTAAAATGTAAATATTACTTAAATGAGTGTATGCTAAATGGTAAAGCAAACAAATTATCTGTGAAATGAAGTTTATGCTCTCCATTGTTATGCAAAATAATATTATGACATAAAAAGTTTTGCTATAAAGAGTGCACCCATAATTTACACCAAATTTTACAGATATTAATGAAACAAATGACCATGAAAAGTTCTATTAGCAATTCAAGCTTAAGATTCTCATTAAAAATGTATATTTTATGTATATATCTCAGGGATAGTAAGTGATTCGTATGTTAAGTAATATTTTGTCTAGCACAATTAGGGTAACTAATACTTATATGAAATTAGATAGGTAGGCAAAATATCTACTTACCAGTGTCTTTATCTAGCGTTTCTGGCACTCCAGAAGCAATTTCACTAGCCGTAAAAAGCGTTGGGTAACCTCCAAGACGAACTCTTGATTTGGCAGTAAGAAATCGCTTTTCAAAATGCTTTACGCAGACGTATAGTTTGCGAAGATCACTGAAACTTTTTTGTTCACTGCTAGATACGCACTTTGACCACTTGTGGACTCCTATCTCAGTTTTTGGCAATTGAATCAGTTTGACGTCTACTGTTCCAACCCGCGACACAGCAATTGTTAAACATGGTAGAAACGCTTGCGCAATATTACTGCTAAGATAGCTTGAGAGGATGTTACGGAAATTAATCAACGCAAAACTCACTCGATCAAAACTATAACGGTAATGACAAATTGTCAAATTTGAAAGTACACCAAAACAAACAATATGGCGGGCTTGAAGGAGGTGCGGGGAGGGTGAAGAGTTGTCAAAATCAATTCTTGACCATAGACCATGCCATAGACATAACGTTGTAAAATTTCCTTCAGAGATTACCACCCGTGATGGCAAACATCCAACTCTTACTTTGAAGTTTTAAATTAATAAATCGAACTCATATGATACTAATAAATCAATAAGTATTATTATGAAATAATAGTAATAAAATTGTAATTTTTATTAATTAACTAAAAATATTCTACAATCCATGTTTGACCAGTGACATCTATCGTGTTAAATTGCATAATAATATGGAACCCATACAAGAATAGTTCTTATTTTGTCCGCTTTTGCGCTGCAATCGTCTGTCAAATGTAGATATTCTAACTGTGATACCCTCTGACCAATTATCACTGATTTGACCATAGATAAGAGGTAAGACACTAATTTGACACACGCAGTCGCATCGCGTTCGTAGTACTTCGCCATTGTTCGGCTGATGTCGTAGAATCTTTCGTTACTATGGTTACATATCTTAAGTACCGTGAAATGTGATTATAAGAGTATAGTTATAGGCAATAAAACCTTAATAACGATCAAACTTAAAATTTAAATCACTTATGGTTGAATTTCGACCACTTGGCCATCGCTAGTTCTAATTTATTGCTATAAGAAGTGAAAATGATTATCTCGACCACTTGACATGATTAGTTGGCCAACATGTCGACTAACCTATTTGATAGTAAGAAGCCGCTAGTTTTTTAAGTGACATATTATCGTGAGATCGTCGATCGGAATAAATCAAGTACCTAGGTACTATAAGCAAAGATCATAGACAACGAGTGCGGATTTAAGTACGAAGTGAAGTGACATATAAATAATATGTCTATGACATTTCTTGATTAGGTTAAGCGAGAGTATCTTGTTAATTTGCTCGTAACTTTTTTATTTTGTTCGTAATTAGATACTTGTACGAAGTTTGTGTGGTTATTTTTATCTATATTACACCGCTGTGAATATATTAAAAATAGTAATATTTCTTATACAACTTTGGAAGTTGACAAAGTGTTAACAGTAACGTATTACGGTATCTAATAATTATTTTTTCATAATTTACTCCGAATTGTTTCAGTTGGTTATTGTCATTGGCAACGTAAGTGATGGCTTTACCATTACCCATACCACCGTGCGCGAAAAGAGATGGTTGTAGTGGCTTAAGTTGTGAACGTTTTGATTATGCCAGTACTATGGCTACGACATTGTTGGCACCGGTAAAAACTGAACGACAAATCCTCGAGCATTCTATGTCTGAGGACGATCCTAATGCAAACACGCAACTACCTAGTGTAGTGGGTACACCCCGTTGGGGCCCGAGACATCGCGGCGCTCAAGAGCTTGCTGAACTTTACAGTCCAGGTAAGATTGTTATAGTATCAAAAACCTGTAGGTACTGGCATTAGAACTTTATATTATTGATATATGAAGTTACTAAAACTTAAAGCAATTCTTTGTTTATATGAGGCAACAAATACCTTTGTTCAGTTCCTTGCTTCTGTGAATTAATATGTTGTTAATTGTTCATTTCCATGAGGTTTAATTTCTCCATTGATCCTCATATAATCAAATTCATAATTCTACTTAGTTTATGTTAGATATTTATGAGAAGGCATATTATTTAAGTGGAATGAGAATGTAATTTTTGTTTTGACAGGCAAAAGACTACAAGAATGGGTGTGTGTGGTGGTTTGTTGCACATTGTGTGTCAGTGCTGGTCTTCTAATGGCCAGATACATACATGCCGATGCTTCATTATTATTAGCAGCAATTGCTGGTGTGCTTACTGCAGATTTTGCATCTGGACTGGTACACTGGGCCGCTGACACTTGGGGAGCAGTTGACCTTCCCCTTATAGGCAAAGTAATAACATTGTCTTTACTCAACTGTATCTAGCTATTGTTGTCTGTGTTTTTGTGCTATAACAACATTCTCATCCGCTTATCTTTTTACTTACTGCAGATATTTGCCATTTCTTGCAAGCCATTTGTATCTTGCTATCACTACAATGCTATCAATATCTGATAAGATAGGAATAATTTATGGGTTGAGTAGTAATACATCATCATGCAATCTCAAGGTTAACAATAAATATTTTAGTGGGTATTTATAACTAATAAGGATCAGACAAGGTTGTTTAGATGACTTCTCCTTTTTGTTCTATAACCTATCAGCTTAACCATATCAAGTAATAATGTTAAAAACATTGTGTCTAGACGCCAATGTCCAAACTATGGTTAATGAGTTAAAATGCAGACCACACACATAGCATTATTTGAGGTCTACTAGGATACAAATATTATGTTCTGTAATCACTCCAACTACTATGCTTTCCATAAAATATATCTTCTCTTTATGAACTTTTTTTATTATAGTAAGCCATTACATAGAAAGTCATTTACATCTTTTCATACAAGTGGTCAGGGTTGCTAAAAACAAGCAATATAACAGATTATCAGCTTTTATATTATTATTTGTTATGTTATCACATGGAAGACCTTAGAGAGGTTTCATTCATTTGTTTATCTTTTTAAATTGTACCATTTCATATTTAAGATCATGGTGTAAAGGATAACTTTTTGGTTGGTAATAGTTAAAATCAAATATATATATATACATCATGTCCCAAAATTCAACGATAAGCGGGCATCAAAAGGCGCACGTACATATGAATACTCGAGAAAAAAAAGAAAAATTCTTTCTCGATTTTTTTTCATTATGAAAAAAAGTGAAATTCTCAGACAATGGACTCCCTTTATTATATTTTTAAGTACTTACCATTGCTTTAATTTTATAAATACTCCTGTTTCTTTTGTATTGGCAACATAAGTAGCACTACCATCCATCACAATTCACAATCATTAAAATTTCCAGAATGCTTGTAGCTTTTACACAAAAATCAACCAAACTGATGTTGTTTTCTTAAATTATGTAAGATTTTGACTTCCAAATCACTTTCACTCATCGTGGTGAAAAAAACAAGTATTGACACTACTATGGCAAACGTTTTTAAAAATTGGCGCAACTAACTACGATTCTAAAATGGTATTATATTCTAGGCAAACTAGCCACAAAAATAAGCATAGGTACATTTTCTGAACAACAACCATATTTCGTACATTGTTAGTGTTGATAGTAATCACTTTTACAATGTACTCAAAATAGATTATTTATTTCTGTTACTAAATCAAAACAAATGATACAAACAATAAATTTATTTATTTTATTAATTTACTATATTATTAAAATCACAATAAATGTTCGAACTGTTTGCCATTGGCAGTAATACAGGCACGACATCGCCTTAAAAATGATCGTTTTATACTTCGTGCATATCTTCTTCTTTTCATGTGATCCGCAGCCTGAATTATTTTTTGGCGAAGCTTGTCTAACGTTGCAATGGGTTTTGAGTAGACCCTGTTTTGAGACAAATCCAATAGAAGAAGTCCAGGGCATTTAGATCCGATGAACGGGGTGGCCATGAAGGTGATCTGAAAGTCAAAATCTTACATAATTTAAGAAAACAACATCATTTTGGTTGATTTTTGTGTCAAAGCTATAGGCATTCTGGAATTTTTAATGATTGTGATGGATGGTAGTGGTACTTATGTTGCCAATACAAAAAAAACACAGATGTATTTGTAAAATTGTAGCAATGGTACTTAAAAATATAATAAAGAGAGTCCATTTTTTAAGAATATAGCTTATTTATTTTCGTAATGAAAAAAAATATCAAGGTACAATTTTTCTTTTTTTCTCGAGTAGTCATAAGTAGGTCCTCCTTTTCGTGCCCGCTTATTGTTGAATTTTGGGACATGTTGTATATTACATACATATATTACATAAAGCCCTGATTCTTATGCTGTAATTTTTCTTTCTGTCTTTTTATACTCCTCCCATAATAACTGGGAGAGTATAAATAGACATAAAGAAAAATTACAGCATACAATCAATAAAACATGAATCATAAGGTAAAACACATAGAATAGAAAGTTATATATTAATAAGATGTACAAAATTTTAAGTATTGTATTTAAGTATTCTCATTTCACAACATAGTATACAGGTATCATTAACACCACCACTGCTCTGAGTGCTGTGTGCTATGGTAAAGAATCCCATTAGGCAACCATATTTGTGATTTATATGTGATTATTCAGACTAAAGATTTATTTATCAATAACAGTCACACAGAATTTGCTCTCAAGTGCTGTGAACGTAACCTTAAAAGACTATTTGTTATTATTCTATTAACCTTTTCATAACAACTTTATATGCACTAGGTTGTACATAATTTTGTTTATTAAATGAAATAGCAATACTATGATTATTGAGTTATCACAAACTGTTAACTTATACTTGATATTCAAGTGAACAGTTTGTGATACTGATAACTCATAACAATAAAAACTTGGTCCATGAACTCAGTGTACACAAAACAATTGCATGATTATACTATCATGAGCATTCTCGGATGTAAATATATTATCTAACGCGACTTACTTCCGGAAATATTATCATAAGAAAAATATTGTTCTCTGTTCCATAAGCTAACTCATAGTTTTATTGTCTCATTGGTATGAAGATATGACAAACACACTTGCCCATATACATTATTGTTCGCATTCTATAAATTGTTAGAAATGGTAGTCAGAATTTCTGTTTATAAGGTTCTGTCGACCTATACTCCATTTGGCTAGGTACTTACCTAAAGGTAAACAAGCCTTAAAGCAATCTGCCTATGAAGCTTGGACCACGGCCTGTACTAACAAGGAATCTAACATCCCCGAAGTGAAACGCAAACTAAATGCTGCCTCGAGGCTCAATAAGAGGGTGGTTGTCAGAGCTAAGTTTGATTTCGTCGGCAGGATTGGCGAGCGACTTGCCAGCTTCCCTTCTGGGAGTCGCGCTTTCTGGTCCCTCGCCAAGGGTGCCGAAGGTAATTTTTGTCAGTCGTCCTTGCCACCACTCAGAAAGTCGGATGGTAATCTGGCCTCTAGTGCCAAAGAGAAGGCCGATTTACTGGGTTCTCTCTTTGCCTCAAACTCGACTATGAGCGATGGAGGCGCCGTACCACCTACTATCCCGTGGTGCGGTCATTCCATGCCGGAAATCTCAATTTTACAACGTGAGGTCCGGCGGGAACTAATGTCTCTAGATGTTCATAAGTCGAGCGGGCCAGATGGCATACCGGCAGTGGTACTAAAGCAGTGTGCTCCTGAGTTGTGTCCAGTATTGACGCGCCTCTTCTCGCTTTCCTATTCCACAAGACAAGTGCCGTCTTCATGGCAGACCTCATTCGTTCATCCAGTGCCAAAAAAAGGTGACCCATCGAACTACAGGCCTATCGCCATAACTTCTCTCCTCTCCAAGGTGATGGAGCGGGTGATCAAGTCTCGGCTCCTGAGGTACCTTGAGGGTCACGATTTGTTGAGTGACCGACAATACGGTTTCCGCCATCGTCGCCCAACTGGCGACCTTCTCGTGTATCTCACACACCAATGGGCGCTAGCCATTGAGAGCCAAGGTGAAGCATTGGCTGTCAGCCTGGACATGGCGAAGGCCTTCGATCGGGTCTGGCACAAAGGTCTTCTATCGAAGTTACCATCTTACGGACTGCCCAAGGGATTATGCGAATAGGTTGCCAGCTTTTTGTCCGGCAGATGCATCCAAACTGTGGTTGACGGTGATTGCTCTAACCGCATGGACATAAATGCTGGCGTCCCGCAAGGCTCTGTGTTGTCCCCGACGCTGTTTCTGCTGCATGTCAATGATATGTTGTCAATTGATGGCATTCATTGCTATGCGGATGACAGTACTGGTGATACTTATTACACGGGCCGCGCTAATATCCCTCGATCCACAGTGGAGGAAAGCCGCGAACGGCTTGTGTCTGAAATCGGAAATACTCTGGATAGAGTATCTGAATGGGGAAGACTAAATTTAGTCATGTTTAACCTAGCTAAGACACAAGCCTGCGCGTTCACCGCTAAGAAAACCCCATTTTCTGTGTCTCCACAAATCCAGAACACGCCTCTCACCATCTCCAAGAGTATTGGAATCCTTGGCCTCGACATATCAAGTGATGTACAGTTCCGCTGTCATTTAGAGAGCAAGGTCAAGCTGGCTTCCAAAAAGCTTGGTGTGTTCAATAGAGCTAAGCGATACTTCACTGCGGGGCAAAGACTGCTTCTATATAAGTCGCAAGTCCGGCCTCACATGGAGTACTGCAGTCATCTCTGGGCAGGAGCACCAAAATACCAGCTTGATCCTTTTGACGCGGTACAGAGACGAGCATTGAGAATTGTCAATGAGCCCAAACTCACAGACGGTATTGAGCCACTAAGTTTCAGACGGGACTTTGCCTCCCTTTGTGTGTTCCACCGCTTATATAATGGATTGTGTTCTGACGAGTTGTTTGAGATGATGCCCTCAGCTACTTTTTATCATCGCACCGCTCACCATCGGCAGGGATGTCATTCTCACACCTTACAACCTAATTGGTGCCGCACCAAACGGTTCCGAAGGAATTTTCTCCCGCGGACGCTCAGGTTATGGAATTAACTCCCTGCCCAGGTTTTCCCACAAGGCTACAGTATGGGGTTCTTCAAAAAGGGCGTTAAAAGGTTTTTACAAGGTCGGCAACGCGCAAGTGATGCCTCTGGTATTGCAGGCATCGATAAGCTACGGTAACCATTTACCATCAGGTGGGCCATATGCTTGTTTGCCACTTTAGTAATATAAAAAAAAAAAACAAATAAACTACTGCTTAAACTAAAGGTTCAGTTGATTTAGTAATCGTTATTGTTGTATTTACATTTATCTTTAGCAGCATTTTATTTTAAACTGAGTTATTAGATAAACATAACAGATTGTTTACCTTTAGTTAAGTACCTAACCAAATGGAGTATAATTAATCGAAAGAATCTTTGCAAGTAGTACCTACGTGACTAATAAAATACAAATGCCACTTTATGGTTTTAACCCACAGACAGAGTACAAGATAAGATAATATTAAGGCACCGAACTCCAAAGTAAGCACGATTAAAACTATTGATAGCAATATGTTCAAACGAAATTCGTATTCGTATGAGATCAAGCTTGAACAAGCAAATCTTGAACTTTGATAAAGACATACTCGTTTATTTACATACATGACAAAAGTAAGACGCAGCCATAAAACTTGAAGAAAAATTAAAATGAATCTGTACGTTATTATATGCCTATAAAACGCTTATCATCTAGTCGTTCATCTCCTATATACGTACGCAAGCCGACAGCTTCGACAGACAGAAGGCGCTATGTTCCATATAGTGTACTTGACAATTAAGCGAGCTTGAAATATAAATGCAGCCGCGGCAGAATGGACATAAAATAATTCCAGCCAGATATCTCTGGAGTAAAATAAATAACTATGGAGTAGCCTTAGTGATCGATAGTAGTAGCGAAACTCCGCCTCAAAGATAATGTACTAGGAAGGTATTATCATAATAAAGAAGGGAATTAAATATAATGACCACCAAAAAATACTCATTGCGCAGCAAAACATGCTTACTAAAATATATCATAACGAACACATATACGCCTCAAATCACTGCATTCCGTCTCGGAAGGGTTAGGTTATGTTTGGTTCCTTCTTAAACCTACCCAGAAATAGGAGCCCCGCGAAGCGGGGCTCCGTCGACTTATTTTGATCTCTTTCAATATATTGTGGTTTTAATTTTGGTTATCATTTACTATTTTTGACTGTTATATTCTACTATATCTGGTGATAAGTTAAACATAAGCCTTAAAGAAGTGGTACATACGTTTAATTTTTCGTCGTAGTTGAACTACGAATGATATTGCAAGGCTTTCTATGTAGATTGAAATTAAACAACTTATAGTACTAGAGCCGTGCTATCCTTAATCGGTATTTTGGTACACTGCAATTGTTGGTCTAACTCGCATATTTTTCATTAGGATATATTGTTATGAGTGAACTTGACCTTTTTTAACAACAAGAGTAGCGTACATACTTACGGCTCGCCTGCTAAGCAGCAGTTATCTATCATCACACCCAGATCACACTCGAAGGAAATGCAGATAGGATAAGAGGAAAGAAATGGAAGAAAGATACATTTACCTTAAAGATGCCTTCGGATTGTTCTATCCTGTTTTACCGGGCGAAACAGTAACAGTGCTGCTACTACAGGGTTTATACATGTAGGCAGGTATTGGTACTTCTTCGGGTAGGCCGGGTCATGCGCACTGTAACAAAATAATTGGTAACGGCGGGATCTTCTTTGTGTCGTGTACACAAGGCTATTGTCCCATCTTGGTAACGTGGGTTGTTACTGATGGCACTATCAGAATATACATACGTCTCTAATGTGCATAAATGTATTCAGAAAATTAATTAAACCTATAAATTGTAGAAGGCGCAAAAAAGCTATTAACTCAGACCCTCTGTTTCATTTAGTTCTGGCCTACGGTTGACTTCTTTGTATTAATTAAAATATACGGCGTTTACGTTTTTACGCCTTGCTTGCTAAAGAAAAGTTATTTTTAGAAATATTTAAATTTATAATGTAGAAGTACGAAATACGAATATAATGATAATGTTGATAACATACTTATGTTTAGATATCGTTTCTTAATGTTATATTGACAATAAAGTCAACGAATTATCTGGATGATATTCGCTATAATGTTCTTTGAAGTTAGTGATTGATTTTTGTAATAGGAGCAATTTATTGTTGTCGCTAGAAGCATTTTCTTTGTCGTATCTGGGTGCATCTATGCACTTGTGTATACTACTCATGTAGCAACAAACCCACTAAAACAATATATACAGTTGTATCTGAAGAAAGATCACGTGAAACTTTTAGGTCTCATTAATTAATTGGTCTAGCATTAGTGGTAGACCGCGATCTACACTTAAACCTAAAATTTTGATCAAACTGGGGCAGTTAACTGAAATGCTATTATCTCTGTCCTACAAATAATCACAATAAACAACGTTAAACTTGAGGTAAATCAACTGATCATGCGGTTTATTTTGTTTTTGGTATAGCGCATGTGTTTATTGGTCGGATATATTAACGATGGTTTTATACACATTCAAACAAAAAACTTAGAAAAGACCTGAAAGGGAAATAGATAAATGTTTGAGTCTACCTAGCGATTGGGGCGATTGACCCGTTTCTTCGTCTTTTACCGGAATATTTCATTTGCTTTTTATATGTAATAACATTACTATTAAAAATTTAAAATGTCTCACTAGTGTGGACTAGTTTCAGATATAAACTTTTGATGATGCGTACTTCTAACCCACGCAATAGAGACAAAATTACTAGTATTTCTACCGGCACACGTATATCTATGACGACCTTGATGATGAAAGGCAATACCGTTGGCATAAATCGACTAAAATGTCAATTCTACCAGGTCATTCCATTTATCCATGTGAGATTGGAGGTGACTATCACTGATTTCCCCTTATTTTCGCAGCAACTACACACACCGGCAAAATTAGAGGAACACAAACAAAATACATTAGTTTTTGTGATTTAATGTCTTTTACTTATTGTTTTCGCTTCATTTGACATTGTTTGTTTATTTTATGTAAGAATAAAACAAAATTTAGGGTTTATTGGGATTTATTAAAAAATAAACAATAAAAGTGGTATAAAGTAAAAATTTTGATGTTTTCTAATAGGTAAGGACAGAGCAAAATTAAAAGAAAAAGTAAAATAAAAAGAATTAATTGCACGTGTTGCCTCCTCTTGCCCTTGTAAGGGCTTGGATACGTCTACCCATGCTCCTTATGACACCTTCAATCAGTTCCTGAGGCAAAGTGTCCCATTCTTCAACCAGCGCCAATTTCAGCTCTTCAACATTTCTAGGAGCTGGATTTCTTGCCCGGACCCTTCGTCCAATCATGTCCCAGACATGTTCTATTGGATTCATGTCTGGCGATCGTGCTGGCCAGTCCATCTGGGTTATACCGATCTCATTAAGGTAGTCACACACTATGTGCGCAGTGTGGGGCCGTGCGTTATCGTGCATAAACACAAAATTTGATCCTATAAATGGGGCAAAATGCATAACATGGGGCTCTAGGATCTCAGTTATGTACCTGTGTGCAGTCAAAGAACCGCCATCGATGATGACCAGAGCGGTGCGTGCCGCCAAACTTATACCACCCCACACCATAACAGACCCTCCACCGTAAGACGTTGTTTTGGAAAAATTTGCTTGATGGTAACGTTCTCCTCGACATCTCCACATCTTCTCCCTTCCGTCGATGAAATTTTCACAAAAACTGCTTTCGTTAGAGAATAAAACTCGACTCCACTCATTGGACCAATTTTGATGCTGACGAGCGAACGCTAATCTTGCTACTCGATGGCTCACCTCAAGTTTAGGCGCTTTTGCTGGCACGTATGACTTCAAACCAACTTCATGTAACCTTCCCCTCACTGTTTGTTCACTAACACGTACGTTACTCACTTCTTCCAAAAGATTTCGGGTCTGAATAGTTGTCGTTGTCGTCACGTCCGTTTGATGACGATTTCTCAAAGTTTGCACCCTTCGAAAACGGTCGTCTACAGCACTGGTTGCACAATTTCTGCCTTGGCCTCGCCTGCGCACGTAAGATCCTGTCTGTCTGTATCGTTGCACATTACGGTGGATCACAGATACTGATACACCCAACGTTCGACTGACTGAACGGTAGGTGTGACCTTCCTCAATCATTATTTCAGCCCTGGCGACTTCAGTTGCTGCCAAATCACTCATTCTGTATGCAATACAATGTTATCTATAACTCTCCAAACAAAACAAACAAAATGAACTAGGGCCACCATTGACTGCTTAAACCAAATTTCTTATCAAAAACACTCAGAAGCGTACATTATAAACAAACACATAAGAGGGTATAATTTATGTTAGAAGGTTGAAAACTGTCAAAAATCTCCTTAATTTTGTATGAAAAAAAGGGTAATCATTTAAATAACAGAACCACTTGTTGAAATACACACATGCTTTTAAAAAAAGGCACCTTTTTTATGTGTTTCTCTAATTTTGCCGGTGTGTGTATTTGATCAAGAATTCTTATAAACAAATAGTACATCATAGTGTGTGGGAGTGTAATCTTTGGCAAAGTGAACGTAACATTATATTTTATCATTTACAAATACTTATGGCCCATAGGCTAACGTAACCGCTTACTATCAAATGCTTGTTTGCCATCTTTGCATAAAAAAATTAAGTGTTCGTTAGTAATGCTTTTAGAAAATAGTTGCGCTGAGCATCGTGTGCTTTGAAAATTCTTGGCAGAATCTTCCTTGCGTATGTATAAGTAGGTTATATAGGTTTTCAAAATTCAGTACGCTTAAAATCTATAAAAAGACATCCTGTAACTTGGTTATTTCATTCCAAATGCTAATTCGGTATGGAAAATTGTGTTTGAACAACTATGAACGTTCATCTGCGCCATATCCATTTTTAATTAATTTTCCTACTATTATTTTTGCAAACGAAACAAAGACTGCAATTATGGCCTCAAATTTTTAATTAGCAATTTCGTCTTTGTCAATTAGAACAACCTGTTTTCAAGTCGACAGCTGTTTGGTCTCAGAATCTAAATGATCAATACAATGTTGATTCTGAGACCCAACAGCTGATGTTAATTCTGTAGATATGAACTGCGAAATAAAGAATATCATTTTTAAATAAATTTGAAATAACGATAATTATAGGTATGGTGATTAAATTCATGTTAAGTTTATGTAGTAATTACTCATGTTGATCATTTAATGCGTGTAGGTTTTCCTGAAGTCAAAGTCGTATTTGTTAATTTGTAACCGGAGTTATTATCGTAAGTTCTTGTGTACATGAAATTTATAAGTTTTATAAAAGGATAACAGTATTGTGCACATTGAGATTTACCGTGTAGCAGAGTAATATTTACTTGTAAAGCTAAACCAGTCGTAAACAATCTTCGTGTTGTCATAAATCCACACAACTTTAATTAACACATATCCACGTTGAATTTCAATGTGACCAAAATGAGTCAAACAGGTAACTTTTGTTTTTCTGTTTAATTAAATACCTTGCGTATTTCAATACTATTTGCTACGTAATCATCGAGAATAGAGTTATATACCTATTATAAACACTATTCAAGGAATAAACGTTGAATGGTACATCTTTGTACATATATAATTATATATTTTACTATAGCTAATAAAACTATAGAGGCCAAAACGTATATACTTTGAATAAATTTGCACATGACATCTGTTAGGAAAAACACGATGTGTTTTTAATTTTATATATGTTTATCGGTCTGATCATCAGAATACCTGGATAGTTTCCAATAAAACGGCGGAATACGTCCTGAGATGTATCTTGACTATAGCCTAAAGAGAGGTCAGCTGTAGGCAGGTTTTATACATACATACATACAAAGATAAATTCACACCTGTTTTTCAGAGGGGTAGGCGGAGACTACGGATTTCCATTTGCTACGATCCTGACACACTACTCTGGCTTCATTCACTTTCATAACATTCCTCATACACGCTCGCCGGTTTAAGGTTCTCTTAACCTGGCCTTTATCCAGAACGTCTCCGATCTGATCAGGAAACGTTGGCCTAGGTCTTCCCCTTGCGACTGTTCCATTCACACTAGCCTTATAAACTTTCTTAGTCAGTTTGTTCTCGTCCATTCTTTCTACATGCCCAAACCAACTTAAAATACCCTTTTCTATTCTCGTCACTAAATCCACTTTTATGCCGCATCTCTCTCTAATCACACTATTCCTTATTCTATCTTTCAAAGTCACACCACATATATTTCTCAGCGCTCTCATTTCTACAGCAATTATTCTGCTCTCATGCTTCTTTTGCCATACCCAACTTTCACTTCCATGCATAAGTGTAGGCACTAATAGTCCTCTATGAACAGCCAAACGTGCCTTTTCGGATACATTTCGACTGTTCATAAAAGCGCGTAGAGCGCCATTCACTTTATTACCAGCAATCGTTCTTCTTTCAATATCTCCCTCATGTGTACCATCCCTTGTAAACAAAGTACACAAATATACAAACTCTTTCACTTGCTCCACTTGTTCTCCATCAATCATAATATTGCACATCGTCATGCATACCTCCCTTTCAAATACCATTACTTTCGTCTTGCTTACATTCATTTTCATTCCTTTACTCTCAAAAGCACCATGCATAATAGTTACCATCGCCTGTAACTCTTCCGCTGATGACGCAAGTATTACTTGGTCGTCGGCATAAAGTAGACATTTGACAAGTAACTCATTCATTCTTAATCCCCATTCACAATCTTTTAAATCTTTCAAACAATTGTCCATGTATAGGTTAAACAGCCAGGGTGACGCTACACATCCTTGTCTAACACCTTTTTCGATGTTAAACCATTCTGTGTAAGTCCCATTTATCCTAACACAAGCTCTGGAATCTTCATAAAGAGATTTCAGAGCTCGTGTGAGGCTGCTATTCCCTCCATACATGGACAAAACCGACCAAAGTTCATTCCTCACCACTTTATCATAAGCCTTTTCCAGATCCACGAATGCGCAATAGACCTTTTGACCTTTGGCCAAAACTTTCTCGGCTATGCTCCGTAAGGAAAAGACTTGATCTGTACATCCCATACCCTTTCGAAATCCCGTTTGTGCGTCCCATATTTTCTCGTCGGTAACTTTCACAATCCTTTCAATTAACATTTTCGCATACAATTTACCGACGACGCTGAGCAAGCTAATGCCTCTATAGCTTTTGCAATCTTGCTGTGAGCCTTTTCCCTTGTATAAAGGTACTATGACGGCCTTGCACCAATCACTAGGTACACGGCCGGTATTCCAGCACAAGTTAAAAAGACGGCACAACTGATTTACTATGAGACCCTGTCCAGCTGTCAGCATTTCGACTGTAATCCTATCATAACTACCAGCCTTTCCTAATTTCATGCTTTTCAATGCTTTCATTATTTCATCTATACTAATAGGGCTCTAACTTTGCCCTTGCCATTCCTCTCTTTCAAATAAACTTTCAAAATATTCCTTCCATCGATTCAGTACGCTATTTTCTTCATTCAGTAAACTTCCATTCTTATCTCTGATCGATTTCAGCTCTGTGATTAGGGATTTACCTCGAACCGAGCGAATGGATTTCCAGAAAAACTTTGCGTTAGTCCGGAAACATTCAGATAATCTTCTATCAAACTCGTCTTTCATTTCCTCTGTTTTCCTTTTAATCACATCTTTCACTATCTTCTTCATTCTTATAAACTTATTCCTAGCTTTATTTACATCCTCATTCGTTGCTTCTTGTATTCTTTCATTGGCTCTGACAGATAGCCAGTCCAACCATGCGTGCTTCTTCTCACGTACTACCTCTTGCACATCTTTATCCCACCACTCATTCTTAGATTTTATAATTTTCCTCCTCTTGCTCACACCGCACACTTCTGACGCTACAACAACCACTTTATACTTAAATGACTGCCATAATTCTTCTATATCATCAATGTCACTAAATCTTTCAAATCTTTCCCTCAATTTATTGTTATACTCGTCTTTCAATACTTCATCTTGCAAATTTTCTACTTTTATTCGTTCTTGGGCATTTGTTTGGGTAGGTATATGGTGTCGCCATCCTTTGAAGAGGCCCCGTATCCGGCTCATAACCAAAAAATGGTCGGTATGGACACCAATACCTCTATATACTCGAGTGTCCAAGACATTCTTTCTCAATCTTTCATCCACTACAACAAAGTCAATCATACTACTTCTCACATTCTTTGCTTCCCTTGTATACTGGTAGATTCTTTTGTGGGCAAACATAGTGTTTGTCACACAAAGACTCCACTCCAAACACAGCTCAAGCAACCTTTTCCCGTTCTCATTTACACTTTCGTCTCCATACTTGCCTAAAACCCTTTCGTATTCTTCACGCTTTATTCCCACTCAACCATTGAAATCCTCTAACATTATCAACCTCTCGTGTTCCTTGCATTTCCTCAGGACATCTCTTAAACTCTCCCAAAAATCTTCTCTTTCTTTCCGTGCACTCTGAGACATACCCGTTGCCATGTTTACGGGTGCATAGACCCCTACCACGAACACACGAGTAATCCCCACTTTCATTCTCATCCATAATAACCTAGCATTCACATATTCAAATTCTTTTACGCACTCATTCATTCTAGCAGACAAAATAACACCAACTCCCTGACAGGCTCTGGTATTGGTAGGCACGCCGGACCAATACGCCGTGTAGGGTCCATGCCTAGTGGTGTTGCAACCTTTCCTTTTCGTCTCATTCACGCACAGGACATCAATCTTTCTCTCATTCATCATCTGACATACTTCATTCAATTTTCCATCCATCCCTCCTCCGACATTCAATGTAGCAAAACGGCTTTCCGTAGGCCACTGTTCGCCCTCGCGAGAAACGAGACGTGACGGGTGGCGGACCGCGTCGCCGCCATGCGGATAATTTGTATTTGTAAAATCCATAGGCGTTCCCACGATTGGTAGGGAAAATACTGTACACTTCCGCAGAGCCCTTTACGGAGGTAAGGTGGATCCATCCTGTGCCCTGTGACCACCAACACAGGCACCCTCCGTTCAAGACCAGCTTTCCCTCTGGCCACGAATCCATCAGCAGGGGTCGGTTAACACCTTGGATCGGGGTTTATTTTCGGGTCTGCTCCCTGAAATTTGGTTTGACTTCGGAGTTTTCCTTCTCCTAGACAGGTTGCAACCCAATGCTAACGAGGCCCATCTCCCCGGGTGTGATTTCCGAGTTTTCCTTCTCCTAGACATGTTGCAAGCCAATGCTAACGAGGCCCATCTCCCCGGGTGTGATTTCGGAGTTTTCCTTCTCCTAGACAGGTTGCAAGCCAATACTAACGAGGCCCATCTCCCCGGCTGTTTTCAGGCAGGTTTCACCTCTATTAAATGCAATGTACAAGAAGCATTTCATGATGAATAAACAAATTTGATATTATTGTGAAACGTTAAAATTTTATGTTAATAAAGTCAATATACTACTTATATTCACACTCAATGTTATTATATACAAATACAAAAAGATACAAACCAACACACGTAGTTTGTTTCTTTTCAACAACGCTCAATTTTTCATTAGGTCGAGCAGTAAACAAAATAAGCTGACGTTTACATTTAGTACTATAATTATTATTATTTTCTTTCTTTAACAAAGACAAATAAAATATAAGTTACGCGTTAAAAACGACGTGGTAAAAATTGTTTATCACAGTGCTTAGTTAGCTAAGTATAGCAGATAGTTAAAATCTTAGTTTTATCAAAATGAGGGCAATCGATATATACAACTTACCTCTCATTAGTATGCTTAGCTTAGCTTAGCTTTCATATACTTACCTAAGCAAAGTGGACTTTGACCTTGCTAGATATCTATATATTAACACTAGCTGACCCGCGCAACTTCGTCTGCTTCATATAAGATAAGAGAATTTACTCCGTTTTTGCAACATTTTTCATTACTGCTCCGCTCCAATTGATCGTAGCGTGATATTATATAGCCTATAGCCTTCCTCGATAAATGGGCTATCCAACACTAAAAGATTTTTCAATTCGAACCAGTAGTTCCTGAGATAAGCCCTTACAAACAAACAATTCAAAATTACAAACTTTACCTCTTTATAATATTAGTATAGATTTATTAAAATTGGAGCTGGGTCGGTATTACATAAGTAATATCAATTATTATTATTATTATAAAATACGTTATACTGAGTGACCCTTAGGGAAAAGGTGGCTCAGTTGCGTCAGTTGTCCCTCTATCTAAAACTATATCACCTAATACTTTGCTGATTGTGGTTTATTGTGTGTATAGCTGCCAATTCTTGAATTATATGAGTATTTCATTGTGAATCTAATTTGGCATACTTACTATAATAATATCATATTTGCGACTTAACTCTTTTGTATACTCATATACGTTTTCACAGAAGAACAGTGGTATATCCCACTGACTAGTATTGCCACTGGAAGAATTATATTCATCGTAGTCCTGTGATAAAGTATTATTGGATATGCTCAAAGAACTAATTGAAAGATAGCCCACCAAATAAATAAGTTAATAAGACGCACTGACTGGGATTAACTGTAGGTACTTACGTACTACGCAGCTACGTTCATTATACCTTTTTACGGTCACGATCGCGACGTTAGAATTACTACACATTAAATATTTTTGCATATTTTATTATGTTTGGGAACCGTGAACTTGTTTGTTGAACTTAATTACGTTTAGATAGTACATATAGGTATACAGTCCGTATACCAGACAGATTGATGTAATACAGTCGTGTCCTTCAATCAGCTTTTACATTTTACGATGGGATCAGCCCACTAAACATCTATGTATTATTTATCTATAGCCATGTTTGCACTTTAGTTATGGGTGTAACTATCATCTGTTTTTGACAAACAAACGGCCGCGCTTTTCGCCATTACTTTGGTGGGGTATTAAATTACAGGTTAAAATAGCCTATTCTTGTTAAAACAGTGGTTGTATCATACGATCACCTTTAATAGATCGTCAGCGTTATTCAATGTTTTATCTTAATTGTTAAATAATTAGTCGCTCTAAACTTTAATTCAAATTAGTTTCAAAGTCCGTCTTTGATCTGATGCTGCACCGTAATATAATTAAGAAAATAATATAGATGCTCACAAAGGCACAGATAGTATGTTAATTATTAGTATATATACACTTATACAGTATTCACAAACAACGCTGTTCTCAGTAGCTACTGGGCTAAGTATATGGACTGTTCGATACATTCTGCAATAACCACATATTCCACTTCTGAAAACACTATCATGTAAAAAAGCTTCTAAATATATAGATATATTGATAGAAATGACAAATACCTAATGGTTATTAACTTATTACTTAAAGCTTAGAATAGAATAATTTATTTGCTTCGTATGTAGTAGCAATAATGTAAAATTTGATTAAGTCTTTTTTATAATATATCAGAGATACCAGATATAAGTATGCCAAAAATTTTGAACAATTACACATGTCAATAGAATTGGTAAGTTATTATACTATTATTGATAAATGTAAAAGATGACAATTCTTTAGGTTTGATAGCAATCTTACTTATCGACGAATTTTGTTTAAATGACGTATGACGTAATTTGCAATATATTTAGCAAAAGAAGAATTCCTTTTTTAAATTTTTATTCTTGTATAATACATTCTCTTAGTGCGTCAATACAAGATACCTATTATATGTTAATGTGTTCATAACCTCGGTTTGACAGACACAGTCGTGTCGTTTATTACTACCAGACATACCTATTGAATATTATTAAATAATTGATATCTATGCAAACGGTTTCTTGTGATAGGTACAAAAACACTTAAAAACGGTGATTTGTTCTTTATTTCTAACAACCCTGACCAGTGCTACTGAAAATAATGATAATATCTTATGTTACGAAGTTTTAATATAGATAATAGCACGTTTAATAATTTATACTAAAGAATCTGGCATGTGTGCATGGTTCGCTTCGACACACAGACTCTTGCGTCGTTATCGTATAGTCTGATAAGCTTCTGTTTTTAAAGTTCTTTACTCAGACATATTTAATACTATAGAAAACGATTCTTAGCTGTAAAAGTCAGATGGTGGTCACAATCAGGTGACTAGAAACTGAATGCATTTACTTGGATGTCCTAAGACTAAAAAGCAGGAAAGGCTTCATATAAGTATCAAAGTGGTCTTAGACGTTTGTTGTTGAAATTAATATAAATTTATTAAATATTTGGCAATCCTTATATTTTATGTACCTAGGTACTTATAGTATTATTATAAAAGAAAGCTATACAGAACACATTTTATCGCTTGTATCTAAGTTTTCCTCTTATTATTGCTAAGTTTGATTAGCCTTACCAAATTATAAGTTTGTGCATTACTCATTCTCAGTATCATCATCGGATTGTTATTCATCAATAGATAGATATAATGAATCACAATGTTCTATAATAAGTCATTCATTAAATAATGTTTAGAGTTATGTTGTTTGTGTACGTTCTCTTTGTTTGAAGATGTTATTGGACACTAAAGGTTTATTGGTATTAAGTGCTTAAAGGTACAAAATCGATTATATCTGAACATTGATTCGATCGATTGTAAATGAACATCACGTTGTCATTTAATGTCAACTATATTGGATATCGGCAAATCGACAAGTTTACCACGCAACTGGGGACAATTTAAATAAGACTGCTGGGCAGGTACATTTGCAATTTATGTAAATCACTATATTTTGTAAGTTGTCCGGTAATAAGTATCTAATATAATTCTTGTTACGTGGTCTCATATTACGTTGGACCTAAACATAGCGGGCGGAGAAAGGATGCTCTTTACCTAAACCCTCGTAGATATATAAATAAGTTAACGTTAAGTGCCATGGCAAAGTCGGACTAGCAGAGTACATATATTTTTTGTGTACTTTGGGTCGGCAATAAACTACAATATTTTTATTATAGTTCTCGTCACTTACCATCATTTCAAAGTATACTGATATGGATCCGCTATCTATCGCCATGGCTGTTAATTTAAAAACTGCCAATTTCGTTTCCGTTCGACAAGCATATTAATCCATTATTAATTTTGTTGCCAGGTTTTAAGATAAATGTTGGTTTTAAAACCTATATCCCCCATTATTCTTTATTATGTATATCCTTACATATTTATTTACTATCTCACGTGCTTGCAACAGGAAGTGGTCATTTTCTAGGTGTGTTGTTGTTTTGCCCTGTTCACCGATCTGATTGCATGTGCTTGACATAAGTTGGACTCCCTTGGATTATATTGTTTAGGGCCATGGCCGCTGAATCGCTACCAGTAACACGGGTGACGTGTCGTAACACAAAAACTGTTACATAGTATTATTAATTTTTATTTATATAAATATAATTCGTAATGGGAATCATGACCGGTCGTGGTCACAAGCTGACAGTCAGTTTATGACCACGGCCTGTATAACCTACTCGAGACGCCAAATACCTATGGGTAAAGTATAATTATACATGAATACGCATACTTCCTGTTACGAATTAATCATGCACTGCGAAAGTTTAAAATGTCGTTATAAACCGAAGCTTTTTATAACTTTTATTTAATCACTTTCAGTAGGCTCTTTACGCTTACGTGATATTACTTATAAATTGCAACATTTATAATAGGGTATCAAATAAATAATATAATAAACACAAATTTTATCTCATACCTAGGGTGTAAGTAAAAATAAACTGTAGTTTGTATTAACCAGGCTCTCTAAATGGAAATATTTATTATGCTAAGTTTTTGAACATGCTTCATCGGCTTGTCCTGTATACAGGTTGTCCGGTAATTAATGGATAACCTTGAAATGTCTTACAGTAAAACCGACGGCCGTTCAGAAAAAAAATATATTCAATAGCTAGAAGGAAAAAGGTCATACTTTTGACTGTCATCTATTAGCATAAATAGTGTTTAATAATAAAATAACAAAAAACCGATGGAATTCATTCATGTACGGTCGTAGTGTACAAGAAAGTTAAAAAGGTAATTTAAAAAATCATAATCATATTCTTTCTGAACGGCCATCAGTTCTACTATCAGACATTTCCAGGTTATCCATTAATTACCGGACACCCTGTATAAGCAAATCTAAAACGCAGTGTTTCACACGCTTGTAGCTGTTGTCGTATCGATTGAAAACCCTAGTGACTTCTAATACCTACTTAATTTGCGCTTATTATATGGCGGCGTATCGAGACGTATTTTTCAAACTGGTTGGGGTATACCTACCTAATAAATAGGCTTTAATTTTGTTTTAATTATTAATTTTCTACCAGTAGATTGACGCGTTTTATTCGACATACACGTCTGATGTCACTTCTAACAATCATAAATATAATCATGTAATTAATCACAACATCTCAGGCTCCAAAATCTTGAAATTTATTATTTGTCAAAATGTATAAGTGCCTATTGGAAACGATTTTATGAAATTTCTCTCTAAGGGAAGTAAGATTGCTGTATCAAATCCGTTGTTTAATTTAGAAATATAATTCATCATGAGTTATCGCATCCGATGGAGGGACGCACCAGATCACTAGGTTTTATAAAATATGTAACTAAACAATAATTAAACGTACAACAATATAAACATATGTCCATTTTGTTTCTATATGTACTAGTATTTCTTTCCCACCATCGAAAGATAATGCGGTATGCTATGGTTTCAAAAATTGTGCGATGAACGCAATATAGTAGTCGTTATGAGTTCACAACATTCGATGATTTATTTTTTGTAAAGCCATCACAAAGACTATACGCAGTGCTGATTTTTTAAAAGCTAAAGTGACATTTATTTTAGAATTACTTTAGTTTGACAAGCATCAAAACACAACGCCCTGAAGACCACATTTTATAGTTCTGTAATATAAGAAAACGTAACAAAATAAGTTTGATTATTTTTTATTTGTCAATTATATATTTACGTGGTAAAAACTACTACCGTAAATAAGACACGTATATTAAAAAAACAAAATTATTCCTTTTTTATTTATTGACACTGCTTAGAAATCAGATATATTCCTCTATACAGAAGAATATATACAGTCTTCAATGTGCGGTTGGTACACTATAAACAATATTTTAAATACTTATTCTATTATTTAACAAAAACTATTGTACGTACAAATGCAGCATTCAGTCGCCATGCCTATTACAGAAAATTCTGAGAAAACTTATTATAATTGAGGAAGCCAAGACTTAGGTACATTATATTTATTAATAATATACCCTATTATGCACGCAAAGCGATAAAATCAGTAATCGTAATTATTTGCCAAACGTAATTAAGATGACAATAAAATTACAAGTAAGATTTTTTTTAACCTGTTTCAGAATTTCTTGCGCCCGTTTCGTGAGCATCACATTGACCCTACGTCAATTACGCGACATGATTTTATCGAGACCAATGGTGACAATTTCGCCATAACAATACCCGTTCTAGGGAGGATTGTATGGCAGCTTCTCACTTACGACGACGCGACAGTCGATGGACAATTCCACTGGATTGCTTATTGGTACTTGTGTTGTATCTTTGTAGCAATGACAAATCAGGTAATGATCTTCTTATTACATTGTATGCGTAGAACTTTTAATTGGAACCTTTGTATATACGTTAGAATTTTATTTGTCATTTCACTTGGCCTCTGGATGATTAGTCACATTACACAATACAAATTTCACAATTACAGGCTATATAAAATAGAAGCAAATAACTAAATTGTATTCATTAGTATTAATAAACACGTTTCAGATTCATAAATGGTCGCATACATATTTCGGTTTGCCAATCTGGGTGGTGTGGCTACAAGAATGGCACATAGTGTTGCCTCGCCGACACCACCGCATTCACCACGTAGCGCCGCACGAGACTTACTTTTGCATCACCACCGGCTGGCTCAATTGGCCGTTAGAAAAGCTTCACTTCTGGTCCACGCTAGAGACTGTGATAGAAGCATTAACCGGCTGTAAACCTCGGGCCGACGACATGAAGTGGGCGCAGAAGCGCTCCTAGAAATTATTTATTATTTATTTCGATAACGATATTAAATTTTTTATACAGATACACTCGTCCACATCTACTGAATCAATTATTATGAGTAGGTTAACTATTTCGCTAAGTAAGACGAGTCAAGCTATTGTGAAACATGTGTTGCTAATTTAAAATAAATATTGCTAGATACATTTTCATACATTCACAATTTTCATGAACAAAATAATATTTTTTTAAATAAAGCTGAAAAGTGTTGGACCATGCATGATAGTCGACTTAACGTATATCAATTTTAAAAATTGGTTGTTATTTCTCGTATAGGAATATAACTAGCTGTAGTATTTTTTAAGACGTTGCAAATCAGACAATATTTTTGGGTTGTTAGTAAACTAAAATAAAATAAAAAGTTTATAAAATGAGGTTTAAATAGTTAAAAATCATTGCGTTATATTGACTAGAATTAATGTAGTTGACTAGGTAGCTACGTTTTTGTTTCTGTTCAGATTTCATTCGTAGTGTAATTCACACGTATTATGTTTTATGGTAGTATCTCTGGGTAAATGAATGGTAACATTGGTGATACAAGAATCAGGTAAGAACAACACGTGTTGCTGCATGCATGTGTTTTAAGTGGCCTTGTGTAAATGAGTAGGTAGAAGAGATAATAAATTTTACAATATTACTATGTAGTAGAAAGAGGACAGACCATCATGCATGAGTCTTAGAGCTGATCGTATTGTAGGTAAGCGTATAAGTCGGCGCGCAGCGCGTTTAGTTAAGAGCATCCACGGCTAGGGCAGTGCAATACAATAACGCATTTTGATAATATTATTGCCACATCTATAGTACGGACGTCAAACCTTTGATGTTTCGCGATATGAGTCAATATGAGACACATTGGAGTGTGAGGAAGTGAAGTATTCTATCTTTAGAAATCAGACTATAGCAGGTGAAACTAAACAAATACTGCCTTCAAGACTTTTAGAACCTTGAAACTTGCGGTATAAAAATATAGATGATTTAAAATATCGGCACGATAAGATACCAGTTTATGATTATGATATAGTAGGTAATGTAACTATCGCAGGGAAAATCACAAAGTGCTGCATTTCAAGTTTAAAATATGTAAAATATTGCCGAAAATGGTATGCCCCAATATGAATAAAATAATTTTGTAATGTTTATCATCAATTTTAACCTTTTTTTGTATTGCACTTGTAGCACACCAGACAGCAATATTTTTATTTAATAAATCATACGAGTGAAAAATAGGCGTTAGTGTACCGCTGACTCTAAAATGGTACTATAAAATCTTGTAATAAAACAGTGTTGCCGTAATGAGACTATATTTTTAGGGAATGGAATATTTTTTCATGACGCTGCAAATACTCAGCTATAGCACAAATGTAAAAAGCCTGCTATAATATAATAAGTTGTAATGTCACAAACATAACTCAAAGTGAAGTAAACATGGGCGATTCTACATTACAGTTGAATCGATACCTATTAACAAACGTCCTGCTGAACGGTGCCGTAGACACGCCGCGAGTATGATACTGCAGGCACATGCAGCTATTAAATTGTGGCAGCTGGGCGGTTTCCCACGGATCAGAACACCGGTATCCAGTCACAGGCCTAGAGATTCACATATTATTATGTGTGGTCCCCTCAAAATGCTCAAAGTTTAAGAGGATCTGCAATGCATATGTTATGCATCCATAGGTAAGCAATATTAACCAGCCAACTGTGTGTTGGCCCACGCACAATATATGTATATATGTTACAACGCAGGGTTCCGTAGCCACGTAACTAATTTGTTTAAGTATAATGTAACGAAAGAAATCGCTTTTGCGGTATATTATTTTAGTTTATGTAGTAGTTATTTTTTTGTATAAATTGTACAAATAATCTTATATTATACATATTCACATAAAGGATAAATAATGGGCACGATGAATCAATAAGGATTGCTTGACTATGGTGCCCTACAAACATTTAAACTTAGATTATTTGAGAGGACCTGATTATAATCGCGACAGATGCACGACATAGGTACCTATTAGTCATGCGTGAAACATCAGTAATGTTTTTTTGTTTCATGGGTATTTACATTATTGTCAGAATGATGTAGGTGGTGCCTTTCATATACGTTGTACATACCTAATACAACTTACTTATACAGTACAAAATACTATTCAATAATAATATTTCATGATTTCAAATAAAGAGCTAAACCAGAGCTACTTATTTATATTATGTGATTTAATATAATTATGTATAGATCATTATGTAGGTACTTTCGAAACCACAGTGTAAGAAAAGTGTGATCACCCTCGCCTGACTGAGTGTCGTGGCACTTGGATGTGCCAGGGTCAATGTTTATTGAATGTAAGTAGGGTTAATATTTACTATCTTACATCTTTTATTTATTAGATAACTAACGTTCTGTTTTATGAGTTTATGTCACCGACGTTATGAATTAACTAAACTATTTTGGTTGGACAACTAACTCGACTAACATTATCCCCATGATCGACTGGATAGCAGACACGAATAATACCTACTCATTTTCTCATCGTTCTTGACTGTGTCGTATCAGAACATGAGATAACGAACATTTAATGCAACGCTTAAAACATGTGTAAAAGTAAATTTATATTTTTTATAAATTCAATAGTGTTTATCAAAATTTATACTAGTCAACTAAAGTTTTGCACCAACTGTTAATGACGAAATATTCTCTTCATAAGAACAAAAATTAATAAATCTCTATGTTTTAGTTATTATTAACCTACTATAAATTGGGACAAGCAAAGCAATAATGGGTACGAAGTCAGAATAAATTTCATAAGCAAAGAGAGTACAATCAAGCTGAGCAGTAGCACGCAAGGATATAGAACGTTCAGATAAAAAAATAACACTAATGTTCTAGGCTGTCACCCGAAGACACTGACTGCCATGATCTTATAATATTTAAGAACTGATGACGAAATGTTGCTAAGTTGTTTTAAGATTTAAAATCTTGGTGTCTTTCGACCCGGGTGTAAAGATCATTAATTCTCTCGTGAAGTGACTATTTTATGCGAGCATATTATGTAAAATCATTGTATTCCGAAAGGACTTGGCAGTTATTGGTTAGTTAATTAGATTTTTTATATTTTTAGCTCGTGTAAAGTACCTAATTATTGTAAACAATGATATTTTAAATTACATTTCTAGTAATGGACGTCGAAAATCTGCTGCTCAGACTATTTTGTTCTTACCAACAGCAGACGTTATGACAATTAGAACTAATAAGTAGCAATTAGCAAGCTTTACATATGAAACGAGCTTTAAGAAAGAAATATAAATTTCAAAGAAATGTGCTTTAAATGATTTGCAAAAGATTTGGTTGAACCGATTTCGTTTGAGACTAATAGAAAAACGTCCCATGAGTTAAAACTTTTTGAGTCCTTCACTTCGCGTGAGCAACATATCTGCTTCGTTTCTGTATATTGAGATTTTGATTGTTTTCAATTCGCCATCATGCATATATGTATATTTACCCGTAACTGTATATTGAATGCACCTTTATTTAGCTGTGTATAACACTATTGTCAATTCGGTGACACGAACAATTCGAATTTCTTTGACTCTAATTTGATCTATGTAGGTGCTCTTACCTGTATACTTAAGGTTATTGAAATAATTAATGTGTATATGTATACAGGTGTTCTACCAAACTGTTCATTAAAAACTACGCCGCCCTTCGTCGTGTACATCATGCATTCTGTATGAGTTACCGTTGCTGTTGCGTAATAAACGGCCTAAAATTTATTTTATAAATAAATGATATCGATAGGCTCGGCCAGAGCGTCAATTATATTAAATATTTAAACGTATTCTTGTTGATTCAACGTTGAAGTTTGTCTAAAATTAATTAGCAGTGACCGTAAGCGTTCACTTGGACTCTATTAGTATATACCTATAGGTATGTACGTCCATACAGAACGTTAGGCAGTTTATTTATGCAGGGTTAAACATAATAATAAAAATAATGATAGCTATGTTTTCAGTAAGTAATTATGTACATATTTCGTAATATAATAAATTGGTGTGAAACTATTTTTTGATTAGTTATTTATTGTAATTTCAACATCAGAAATGTCGTAAATAAATTAAGCAATTTTTGTGTAACCTAAAAAGTCTTCTAAAACGATATTATCATTGAAGTTGTGTGAGTGCAAAGTGAATATAGTATGAATTATTTAATTAAAATGTTCATTGCCACTAGTACATGCCATTAACAGTTCCATGATGGAACTACTGATGTTTTTTAATCACTAGTTCCATTTTAAACGAATCTGGAAATAATGGAACTAATATTCAATAATATTGTCTTCTGTTTACGCGAATGTTATTCATTGAAATTAAACTACTATATACGGATTTTATTGCGTTGTTTATTTATCACTGTATTTCATAATTTTGAAACTGTTACACTACTAGGTACTACTACTATTGAATTTTACTAATTTATAAGCTAATTAAATTATTTAAACTATTTATATTTAGGTTTACATTTTCCCCGATGTTTTGGTTGCTTTTTAGCAGCCATGGTCACGGGGAGTGATCTCTCAGTAGTAGTAGTGTAACAGTTTCAAAATCATGTAATACAGTGATAAATAAACAACGCGATAAAATCCGTATATAGTAGTTTAATTAATGACTAATACTGAATTTTGTTATTACTATTTCCATATTATTATTTTAGGCACTTGTGATTTTTTTAAATGGTGTCATAACAGTAGAGGTATGAGCACTTGTAAAAATTTTTAAGGGTGTAAAATCACTAGAGGTAAATCACTTGTGAATTTATTTAAGGGTGTGAAAACACTAGGGGTAAAGATATTTTTACTATTATTTTTACCAGATTACCAGCTATTTGTGTTACAAATTACTAGTAAGAATACTATTTAACGTTTAATACTATTTTCGTTAACCCCTCCAGCTAAGCTAAATATGCTTGTGTTAGGAGTGGGTTCACGTCGATAGTGCAATGAGTAGGATTAGAACCTTTTTTTAACGTATGGAATTCCGTCGAGGATACCTCCTCGCTGAGCGGGCGAGGAGGTTATGTCGGAGTTACCCCAGGGTACCGACTAAAATCACACGGTGTCCCTTCACGTGCCTTTTATGAGCCGGAATCGCGGTATCTATTCACAAGTGTATTTACCTCTAGTGTTTTTACACCCTTAAAAAAGTTTACAAGTGTATTCACCTCTAGTGTCTTAACACCATTAAAAAAAATCACATGTGCTCAAAATTATAATATGGAACTAGTGATAACAAAATTTAACAATAGTTTCATTATTTTCAGATTCGTATAAAATGATACTAGTGATTAAAAAAAATATCATTTGTTCCATCACGGAGCTGTTCATGGTACTAGTGGCAATGAACTGATTAAAACGATGCTAGACAATATCAATTTTAATTTTATATAAATATGTGCAATAAACTGAATTATAACATCTTTATTACCTATGTGACCAATGATTGATATACAGTGTGTATAATAAACCCTGTCCGATCCATTAAGGTCTTGTTTCTCTCATAACAAACATGCTAAGAAAAATAATGAATAATCAATATCATCGTAAAACGTCATATCGACGTTTTGTTTGATCAGCATTTTTACCCTTAAATTACTGAAATTTCGCACAGTCTAGCAACACTTCACTAAACTTGACAAGGACGCGGAGGTTGGCCATACTTTTGGCGGCATTTTTCTAAGGCGTAGGTAGGTAGGCGCGGCGTAGCGCGGCGCGGCATCGGTGAACCTTTATGATCTTTAGTGATACCTAGGTATTATGATTAATAAGTTGTTGCTATCGGTAATCCATTAACATATTATTTTAAATAAATTAAATTTACTGGGGTAATTTTTTTGATCGATTTTATAAAACGATGACACTTACGTACTCATAATAAGCTAGTGTATAACAGCTTTTAGGATCGGACAGGGTTTATTATACACACTGTATATTTGTGAATTTCAAAGGTTTGTAAAAATTACTTTCTAGAAACAAAATTCTATATAACGTTATTAAGTGTTAAGGATAACCCATTCGCTGCGGCAGTAAAAAATACTTTTATTAGCCAGTGCGGTTTTCGTCGCAAACGCCGATGGACGTCCTTCGCACCTCATAAGGATAATATAAAACGCCGATTGGCGTTTTCAGCACTGTTTAAAAAAATGTTGCATTCTTACACTAAAATCTTGAAAAACTACAAATACGCGATACGGGTGGTACGATAACGATCGTATTTGGTGTTAAAAAATAAATTGACATCGCTTAGGAGTATTTTTGTGAAGTTTTTGTTCTGTAATAGTTGGATTGTGAAAATAAGGAGAATATGGCGATAAACGGTAAATAAATTATTTTAATTAAATAATTGTACTTTACTTTTAAACTACCGTCTCTGAATACATTTTAGTTTTCAATGACAAGAAAGGCTAAATTGTCATTATAAATTAATATCAGAGGTTGTAAACCTTTTTTTACTTTTATGATACTACTATTAATTATTACATACACATTATTTTCATGGACATTTCCACGAATTCCACAGCGATAAGACTAGTCTTTTTATTGAGTTTTCGTTCCGTTTTAGTGAATTTTAACTTAAGAAGTAATAATATGTAAATATACGTTTCTCTATTGATTCACAAAATATTTCATGTCATTAAAAGTCATAGCTAACTCGTTATGTCAAAGCGAAATAGGAATTAAAAATAATGCGAATTAAAGGCATTCCTAAAAATATCTCAATTATAGAAAAATAATATTAACTAAATATATTTAGTATCAAAAGTTGTTAAATCCTGGAAAACGGCCCTTAGGCGTCTTCAGCACCTAAAAAGTAATTCGCAATTTTTCTAAAAGTTAAAATTCCAGAAACGTCGAGCAGTATCTTGCTGTGTTTTAAAAAATATGTGCCCTTGTTGCAATTTCTTTTTTTTGTGACTAGTTTTCGCAAAGATATGGCGTATTCCGCACCTGAATATTAAATAAAAAAACGCCGATAGGCGTCCGCCGCAACGAATGGGATAATATGTATTTAATTATGTACATTGTACTATCGACTTGAGCGCCGGTTGACCACTCCTAAGGTTATAATCGCATAGCAGGCCAACACTTGTTTGAGTTTTTTTACAAGGATTTTTTTAAGGGCGGAGTCACTTAAAGTTAACATGAGAAAGCGATTTTTTTTCTGAAATGATCAACCGTCGCTCAAGTCGATAGTACATAATAAAAATACGAAAAGTAATATTGTGCTCTTCTTATGATGTAAGGGAGACTGGGTTACTCATAATTCTGTTAGCTATAAAACGGCCTGTAATATACTTACATGTCATAATAGGTGCTGCTATGGGTACCTAATTATAGCGAGTTTGAAAATGTGATAATTATGTTCAGGTTAGGTTAGGTTACGTGGCAAGCCTTGAAATAATATTTATTATAAATAAGAATCCTCACAATAATGTACGTAGCTAGGTAACCTACTACCAAGAATATTATGTTTGATGAGCGTCTATTACATTTAAGTTTTGTTATTATTTAAGTATTACATACGCAGAGCAGTTATAAGAAGTTATTAGGTTCTTGTGATTGATTCAATGTATTTAATTCTTGTCTCTTATAATACATTAAACACAAAACATTGGTGCATACAACTCGATACATATAGGTAGCTTGATACGAGACAATAGCTATTTTTATATTTATTTAAAACCTAAGATAAAGTGATATACTTTAAGTATTATATTATAGTTAACATATATTTTGTTCTCGGGCATTTTAAAATACACAAATAAGAATTTATTTCGGGCTAAATAAGCAATGAAAGTAATGTATTGCAATGCTTTAATATTTTTATTGAATGATGTGTATTCTTAACACGAATTAATGTTACGTTAATAATAAATAAATATTAACGTTATAATTTGTTTTATTTAAGCGATAGCAGTTACCTACCTACATTTCTCGAGAGTCCTAGAGGGCTCAAATTATCTTGATAGCAAAATATGACATCAAAATTATTTCAGCGGTTTAGCCGTAAACATAATTGACACATCTGTTCTTGCATTTCCCTGCAATAAAAGTAAAACTGTGAGCTCAGCAACTTTGAACGTAGTTTAAGTTGACAAAAACGCCTTTTTTTATTTAGAGCTCATGTACACGAATTCAAATGTGTTTTTATTGCTGCTGACATGAGGCAAGTCAACGATCTATGTGATGGTAAGCGGTAAAGCTCATCGACATGGCTGCATTGTCTTGGAACGACAGAAACATTTTCAATGTACACAGGTAACAAGCAAGTAGCTGCCATGTGAACCACATAATATGGCCCAAACATAAATAAGTCTGAAAGTCTATAAATATTTAAGTAGGTACTTCATTCGGAGTTGCAAATCAGAATATCGTTTTATAATTTGATAACGTTATTATACCCTTAAGTTCTTAGTCAACCAAAAAAATACAAAATACCTAAGTATGTAGTTAGATTACCTTGTGACACATTAGAGGCTAATATGTAACTTTATTTTAAATGATTAGGTACGCATTATGCATAATTTTTCGTATTAATTGAATGTAGGATGTGCTTATTACAGTTCTCAGAGTTAGAAGCAAAGCTAATAAATCCAACAAAAAAAAATGCTTAAGCTGAGGTACAGTTTGTCTATAAAGTCGTGACATTAAATGATGGCGCTGCTGACATGCACGTAGCAACCCTATATAGTGTGACCAAAACGATTATACTAGCAGTTCGTTCAAGTAAAATGAGTAAAAAATAAGACATATTAGTCATTACAGTCATATTTTGTTTCTGTTTTATTTACAGTAGGTACCACTGCTTATGAAAAGTTTTACTAAGCATTTTTAATTGAACCAAAATAAAATTATTAGGTATAGTTACATACATACAGGTACGAATTGATAACCTCCTTTTTTTGAAGTTGGTTAAAAACTAAGATTAATCACTGTCACTCATCATCGGATTCCTAATATTCAACATCAATAAACGTTTCGTTGCCACTTTCATCAGCAGCGCTGTCATCTCTACTGCTATCACCACTGCTGCTATCATCGCCTAAGCGAACAATCATCTCGTCTATGTCTCGATACAGGTGATGTCCTCGCTCGTAGTACTCTTTTTCGAGCGTCTCGACGTGATGACAGGAGTTTTCCATGATTTAGGTGTGATGTTGCTGTAGGCCTCTTCAGCAAGTTGCTCCACATCACGTGACCCAACATTTTGTGCTGCTACTTTTCGTTTTAGGTTAGCCCAAATGACCTCAATAGGATTCAAATCACAGTGATACGGTGGAAGCCGTACCACTATAGCCCAATGTCTGTCTCCCAGTTACCCAGTTACCCCTACCCATAGGTATGCCAAATTTCACGCAAATCGGTCCCGTAGTTTTTGATTTATCAAGTAACAAATAGATAGACAGACAGACAAACTCACATTTATTACATCAAGCAGGATAGGATGTGTAATGTATGATAAAGTAAGATTGTGAAAATTTTATAAAACATATAGGTATTATAGGTATGTAAACAATAAAGAACAGTCTTTACCATATACGAAGAGTGAATGTAGCTCTCATCAAGATAAATTATATCTTTTCTTAATTCTTCTTGAAAATCTCAATTTTTTTATGATCGCTAAGTATTCTTGTCGCTTTGCAGCAATATCTGATTGTTTGATTAGAGCATTTCAATTATATTGGCATTTCTTGTTTTTTAAATTTTACGGACAACTTCAAGACTAAAATCAGAATCCAGGTCAGTTCTAGCGAAAAATGCTACAACCTTGCCCGGATTTTTAAGTGTTTACTCGATAAATCCTCAAGTTTAAAGAAAGTCATATATTATTTCTATTGCAATTCAATATTGCTAATAGCCAAAAAAACACTTATTAACCACCAAAAATTTGCTTTTAAATGGTAGGCAAACATGAGTTACAAACTACAACATTGCCTAGCTCAATATCTTATAAAATAAATATTTTGCATATAATTTATTTCCATGTTAGACTTCTCAGAGTCTTTAATTACGATACAATACCTTTTTTAACAATGATAGGCAAAGTTGAACCGGTTTCTCTAGAACTCGCATACAAAAGTAAATATGCTGTAGCGCTGCCCCAAAGTAAATAAAAACATCAAATATTCCATAATAATGAAATTTATTTTTTGTATAAAATCAAGGTAAGTATGTATACATATATGAAATCAAAGTTGAAGAACATTCTTCTTTTTTAATTGTTATATGTAAGTATGTATTATGTTCATAATTACTTGAATTCTAATTAAACGTTTTTCTTTGTAAGTATCAAAATCTGTAGGTAGCAAAAAATATTGTAAAATATTGTACTTTTAAGTTTTTTGTGAGTTATTTTTGTAAAAGTTGATCATTTCAGATACAGACTTTTCAGCGCGACATCGTTTAATATTTTGAGTAGCATGCTGAGTAAAATCATGACGCGTCATAAAACTACGTACCCATCGATCGCCTGGCATTTAACCATTAAAAACTTGCAATCTGTCATTTTTTTCCAAATAATTGTACACAACAATACGCAATTCCAACAGAGTCAGTGGGGAACCAAACTCGGCTGATAGGTTAATAACGTCAGCTATATGTTTTTCTTCTTCTGCAGATATTTTTGTAGGACGGCCAATAGATTTTTCGTGAAGATTCTTACATTTATTCTTCTCAGCCTCGTATGACGATATTTTTTACATGCGACTAAATCAACCGCCACAATTAACATGTCTTGCGAATAATCGGAGTAATGCCTAGCCCCTGGTTTTTTTCTGCTCTTTGTTTGCTTACCCATATTTAAAACTTGTCGAACAATATGATAACATACTATAAATAACAAGAATAATCCATTTGAGATCGTTAGTTTCAAACCACGAAAAAAGAGCTAAACAGATTAAGTTTATTTAAAAAAATATCTAAGAAATAACCAAAATAATAGATTGCACGAGTGAAACCACGGGCGATTACGAGTACGTTGAAAAAATTAAAAGTGGTAGCCCTAACCCTAGGCAATGTTGTGTAAAAATTTTCGGCAATTAGACACAACTTTGCCGACCATGATTTAACTGTTTAAAATGATATTTAATACACAGAAACTAGTTCAAAAATATATGATTCAGTTTTATCATAGGGTTGGTGACTTGCTTTTAGTAATACCGTAGATAATAAAATCATTTCACAACGGCAATAATTTAACATTTTTGAATTTAGACAATGTTGAGAAGTGACGGCAATGTTGCAGCATTTTACGGTATGCCAAATGTTGCCTTTTTAGGCATACACACAAAAACATGCAACTAAAGACAAAAAATGCTACCTGAAAACTTTAGAAATCACTTTCCGCGTGCAACTCCGATTTATTTTACTCATTTTTGAAACTTTTCTACGGAATATTACATATACCTATGAATATAATATATTGATATAAGGTTATACCTATTTATTACTTTTATTCCATTTTTTGTATGTTTTATTTTCTTATGTATTGGTTTATAATAAATTATTGTTTAGTAGGCCTGCGAGAATTTTGCAGTATAGCCTACAACGCTGGTAACGTTGTAGTCTATACTGCAACAATAGCTGACACAGTGCCTAATTCGATCTCTATGTACCGCCTTCTATTAAATTGTATTTACAACTGTTTTTTTTTTAAATTATGTATGTATGGAGATTCAAATAAAACAAATTTCTTTTTTCTTTCTTATTTATTGCAATTTAATCAATACAATAAAAAATACAAAAGGAAACTGTTCCACAACTCAAACTCGATCACAGCATTGACAGTTGATGTACTTGTGTTAGGTGTTGCCACACTCATGATTAATGTTAGTTCCTCAAACATTCATGTCACGACTTTATAGACAAACTGTAGGCTAGTCTGTCCGCTAACTTAAAAGCCGTTAAGTCATATGCGTTCCACATCAGTAAACGTCCTTTTTGTCAGTGGACGGCATTAGTTCGCAACGAATTATAATTATATATTATTACACCTAAATCTTCCTCATGAATGACTCTGTCTATTGGTGAAAACCGCAATGCGGCAGGGGACTTTGTTTTATAAAATGCACCGCTAACACAAAATGTCTTGGTATTTTTTGCCGTTTATTTGATTTTTTGGAAAATATCTTAGATTTTTAGACCTTCGACAATACTTTACTATTCAATAAGTTATAGCGTGTACAGTGACCGGTAATTCAAGCCGAACAGGATTTTTGACGGCGAGTAAAGGAAATATATCATTACATCAGTAAGACGATATAAGATTATTGTATTTTATAAAAGTAATTCTTCCGTTTTAGTTCATATCTTAACTAAAGATCAATTATAGTTCGCGTATACATATGTCGAACCGTAAATTTTGTGATTATATTGCTAATTTAATGTTCAAATCAGAAAATAACAACAGAGACCGGGTATTTTAGACATTTGATCAACAGATTAATATATATGTAGCAAGCATTTGACCTACCGCATAGTGTTGTGAGCCAGAGATCATCAGATTCCTGGTACGAGTATATCGATATTGATAGGTGTATTGAAGGAGAGTTTCGGTTAATCAAATTTCGTTCCAAATACGTAAACTTATTTATTTATGTATATTTGGAAATTATTAATAGAAACATACAAAAGCTAACTACATACATATAATTTTTTATATATTTTTTTTATGAGGAACGTTATGAAATTGAATGAAGCCAGAGAAGTGTGTCAGGATCATAGCAAATGGAAATCCGTAGTCTCTGCCTACCCCTCTGGGAAACAGGCGTGAATTTATGTATGTATGTATGTATATAATTTTTTACAGATTTTTCGTTGATTCTGAGGTAAGAAAGGTGTGGATAAAATATAAGGAGAGGTGATGTATGGAGACTGCCACAGTACACAAAAATATGCTCTTTACATTTTGAAGAATTATGTTTTCGTGTGGGATATAAGAAGCGGATTCTTCATTCGCATGCAGTGCCGACAATATTTCTTAATCATCCACTATCTTGTCAGCCAGTGAATGCAAAATACATATATGTGTGTAGTTAATATCGATATATATTTAATGAATAGTAAGAACAATATATAACTTAGTTCTAGATAGTGTACTGTAAATGCTCTAAAACTATTATTATGAAGTGTTTTGTTATTTATGGCCACAATTTTATTTTAAAGGAGTAAAAAGCATTTGATTACTTTAGCACAGCGTTTCCCCTTAGGGGATCGCCATTCGATGGTAAGGGGTTCGCCACATGATTTACGTAATGGTGGCTTGATGACTGGCAGGCACGCGCGGCACTAAGGAATATACTACTCTCTACTGAGAGAAGAAAGCCAACTGCCGTCCAATCAGAAGCGACACACGTGTATACTAGAGTGCCATTGCATTTCCGCAGTGAACTAACTGAATAAAACGCGGTAAATTCAAATAGGTGTTGCTGATACAGAAAATTATAACAGCTGGGTGATATAAGGGAAACTCTCACTCGCAAATAATATTTAGAGTTCGAGTTTCCCTTATATCTCCACTTTTCACACCATTTTAGATGTTATGGAATGGAATAAAACAACTATTAAAAGCAAAAATTATGTTTTTTTTAAATTATTACTTTTTTGCAAAGATTTTGTTATTTAATCTTCTGCATATTCTCTATTTTTAAGAGTCACATATCTTTTAATCACTATGTAAAAATCAGAATTCCTAATGTGATTAATATTTAGAACACGGTGCTCTTCACATATGCTAAAACTAAAATCAACTTGAGAAAGTAGCTGCATAACTCTTTAATATTTTCTTTAATATTTTAATACTTTAATATTTTCCACCTAAGATTCTTCAACCAAAATTTATTTAATATACGCCTATGTCTCTACACAGTGCACATAGTTTTTATGAACATAGTTCAAGCTACTACTTTAGCTTACTAACTTGTAAACATGTGTGTAGGTTCATATGTCACATCACTTAAAATGTTTTTATGCAAGCGTCACATTTATTACTTTTTAATTTTGTAAACAACACAGCCACTCACAATTGCACAAGCTTGAGCTTCAGGAGTTGCTTGATCTACTGCTTCGGTTGCATCAGCTAATACTTCATCGAAATTCAGCATACTTTGAGAACTTTTAGGCTCTTATTGTTTGATTGATTGATCGGGACTAGATAATAAAAATGTATTTAGATTATCACTCAATGAAGCAGTATCTGCCTCACAATTCGTCTTATGGCCATTGTTTCTCAAATTACTAATGAGTCTTCCATAGTCTCTCCACAGCATTCATTGTATGAATCCAACCTGCTTGAGATGGTGGTGGAGAACCTTTGGAACTTAAATGTCTTACATAATGAACTCTTTCATATATTTAAATATACTTAAATGTGGGCTGTGTTGTGTCATGTTCGGAGAGTGCATCTTACCTCCACGCAAGTCTTGACTGTCCGCATTCACTCACGGTGCAAAGGCCATGATAGGAAGGTTATCTGGACAAAAAATCTCGCTTCTGACGTGACAAGTACGCACAGAGAAGCATTGGCGAGCAAGAAAATGCCTAATGATTTAAAATCGACACTTTCCGAGGTCGTCAAAATAATAAATTACATAAAGGCGCGTCTCCTAAATTCAAGACTTCGCTTTATTATGCCGAGACACGGGTAACATGTTTCATTACTGCTACATTGTGAAGTACGCTGGTTGTCAAAAGGCAGGACATTGGCTCGTTTTTTTTTATGAGATAAGTGGCATACGAGCAGATGGATCGCCTGATGGTAAGCGATTACCGCCGCCCATGGACAACCGCAACACCAGAGGAGTTACAAATGCGTTGCCAGCCTTGAAGGTTTGTAGGTCGTATTGGTCCGGAAATACCGCAGGCGAAAGTTCATTCCACAGTTTAGTTATGCGAGGCAGAAAATTTCTGGAAAAACGCACAGTTGTGGACTGCCAACCATCTAAATGATGGGAATGTAAATTCTGTCGCGTAGGACGATGGCGAAAAGAGGCGGCACGGATCAGTCCGAACTATTCCTCGAAGCACTCCCTATAGTAAAAGCGATAGAAGATGCATAGCGAGGCCACATCTCTACGCAGCGCTAAGGGGTCTAGCCGATTTGAAACAACCCGGCAGTCGACGATTCGAGTCGCTCTCCGTTGAATGCGGTCCAGAGGGAGAAGCTGGTACTGGGGTGCCCCTGCTCAAAGTTGAGAACAGTATTCCATGTGAGGCCGAACCTGCGCCTTGTAAAGTAGTAGGCAGTGGCTCGGCGTGAAATACTGTCTCGATCTGTTGAGCACGCCAAGCTTTTTCGAAGCTAATTTAGCCTTATCCTCTAAATAGCCGCGGAACTGGACTTCACTCGATATGTCGACACCAAGTATTCCAATATTGGCTGAGGCAGTTATGGGGATGTGCTCAAAACGAGGAGATACGACCAACGGCAGTTTTTTAGCGGTGAACGCGCAGACTTGTGTCTTTGTGGGGTTAAATCGGACTAAATTAAGTCTGCCCCAATCTGAGACTTTCTTTAAAGAGGTCTCAATTTCAGACACATGTTTGTTTCGGCTCTCAATGACGTTTACCCGAGAGATGATAGCGCGGCCGGTATAGAGAGCATCGCTCGTGCTGTCATCCGCGTAACAATGAATATTGCTTATTTGCAACATGTCATTGATATGGAAAAGGAACAGAGTAGGCGATAGCACACAGCTTTGCGGGACACCAGCATTTACAGGCATGGAGTTAGAGCACTCACCGTCGACTGCGACCTTAATGCTTCTCACGGGAAGCCCATAGGAAGGGAGCTTCGAAAGAAGCGCTTTGTGCCAGACACGATGAAAGGCCTTCGCTATGTCCAAACTAACCGCCAAGGCTTCCCCCTTTGTCCCGATCGCCTGTGCCCAACGTATTTCCGATTTGAAAATGAAACCTGCCTTAAAAGAGTGACCTAAGTAGCTGAAATTTTTTCTTGTCTCAATGAAACGAATGCTTCGATGCAAGGTTCCACGTGCAGTGTAATCACTGTGTAGGAAAAAATAAACGAACTGATTAAAAAAAAAATAGAATTTTGGAAAACATGCTTGAGATCAAATCTTTGAATGTTTTCCTCTTTTGTATGAATTTATCACGACCATCGTCCTATCCGTTGATTCCGAAATAAGGGCCAAGCTAATATAAAAAAGGATGTCTGTGATAGATTTTTGGGCTGCTAGACAGGAAGAGTATCCCGAACTCTCACGCAAAGCGGTAAATGTCCTTTTACCATTTGCTACAACATACTTATGTGAGAGTGGGTTTTCACATCTGGTTATGATAAAAACGAAATACAGAAATCGACTTGATACCGAGTCAGAATTAAGGTTAAAATTGTCCAAAATTATTCCTAAAATTGACTCAATTTGCGACAAGAAACAAGCCCACCCATCACATTAATATTAAAAAGATATTTCTTTTGGCACTGTATTTATTACCTTTTATTGAAATAAGAACCTTATTTTCTTAAACAGTCAATTTTATTATTTTCTTTGGGATGGAGGGATTTAATTAGTTAGTTAAGGGGTTCGCATTATTCGTCATCGTTATCTGGAAGCTTTAAAAGGGGTTCGTGGAGCAATAAGTTTGAGAACCCCTGCTTTAGCATAAAGAAATATTCAGAAATTTGCGTGTAAAAGAAGTGTAGGATTTTTATACGAGTGTAATAGTAGATTTGGGCATCTTGAAAACGGTTTTTTTAGTTTGTCTGATATAGTTATGTTCGGTCATTATAATGGGTAGTTTTATCTGTGATTATTCTCCTATCCTAAAATAATAAATATGTTTTATATGCCAAAATAGTGCTGGTCTTATACTTTTTTTGGTTAAATTTATAATACCTAACACATGCCCTACCTGTTACCCAAAAAATAAACGCAAAATATACTATGTAGGTATGTGTGTTTTATATTTACCACATATACCTAATTGTTTATTGTACATTCTCATATAATAAAGAAAACTTATTGAAGTTGTTATAAATAAGTAATAACAGATATATTATTTTACTAGTAAGTCTATGTTCAGAATTGGTTTTTCATATCTTTAAGCATCCTATTCTGCATTGTAAAATCGTAATTAAAATAAAAATCTATTGAAAATAATGATATGCTATTTATTTTTTTTAGATTATAATTTGTTTGACCGATGTCAGTGTATTTCAAGTAGGGAGTTCTCTTATAAAATGGAAAAAAGGATACATGTATGACTAAATTAGATGCTATACCTGTAAGCTACATTGATTTAAGACTATGTTCAATCATTCATACCACGTCATAAATTAACGATGATGTTTCAATTTAACCTTCTTTATGTTATAAATGTCATAGTTTTATATAAATATATTAGTAAGACAAATTATGGATCATATAGTTATATATAGTTCACAAAGTGAATTAAGAAATTAAGACGTTACAACCAGGCTCCACTATAATTCTGTGACAACCTAATCGAAATGACATGCACTTAAAGGTAAAAATATGCATAATCGCGTTAACTGCCGTTACGAATGTTATTTAGACCAAAGCAAAAGTTTAAACAATATGGGCCTTTGCTATAAAACATTGTAAATATGAATTCTTAATTAAATCCGAAATCCATGCGAGTTAGGCCGCGGGCAACAGCTAGTAATATATTTTTCATCGACACAATCGCGATACCGGTAATACACTGCACTATTGAACAATATCTGATTAGTTAGAATTGTATAGTCAAAATGGAGCCTATTTTTATTTTTATTTTATAGTAGGCAAACGAGCAGATGGATCGCCTGATGGTAAGCGATTACCGCCGCTCATGGACGACACCCGCAACACCAAAGGAGTTACAAGTGCGCTGCCGGCTTTTTAAAAAGGAGAACTTTAGTAGTTTTTGCCCTCCAATTTGTTGATCTTAAAAAGAATAACGATAATGACTATGATCTTGCTAAAATATGCTCCATCTATAGTTCTACAATATCTTTGTTTTGTGATATGCAAACGACATTTACTGATTACTCTAAGGGTGGTAAAGCAATTTTACTGTCGACTGTACATGACATCGTCTATGATGATAAACAAAACGTTTCATCCGGATTTATGTTGTGTTATGTTATTTAGAGATTAGTCGTACGCGTTAAAACGTGTACTTTGTCTTTCGAGTACGAGTACGTGTAAAAACTGGTTCCATAGACTAATTCCACGAGTATTTAGAAGTACGAGTTGCAGTGTCACCAAAAATGAAATTGATAAAATACAGGATACTGAATTTTCATAAGTAGGACTGAATATTTGTGTATAGGTTTAATAAAAAATGTTTAATTAAAGTAATAGCAGTATTAAATATTGAAAACTTCTTTTCATACTTTTACAGGCTTAGAACTGACAGCTTTGTAATGAGTGAGTCTATTGTCATTGGATATCTATTATTCGATTCATTTCACTCACACAAGTGTCAGTCGAAGGAGTCTTGCAAGGTTACGAGTACTAGGAGTTCAGTGAATTCAAAAAGTTACGCGTGTACGTCGAACCGATCGAATCGCGTATGCGTTCGCGTCTTGGCTTAGCGATCTTTTATTTCGAGTTCTGAAACGGGTGCCTCTGTTTGTGTTGGTGACTTTGCACTAGATTTTGTTAGTACTTCTAAATACTCGATACTAGTTTGTACGCAGACGAGAGACTCGGTCCCCATACGTCTTTGATGAAACCTAGTATTAAAACCTGTTGAAGTAAATACGCCTCATCTCTAATGTTATTGTATCATTAACCAAAAGTAAATCTATTTTTTTTACAAGTCTGCTCGGTAATTTGTAACACTTTCATTACCACTAAGATTTTCACGATGTTTTCTCGGATGCCGCCTACATTTTACGTTGGACTCGCTAGGCGAGTCGCCGGCGCTGCAACACGAATTGAATCGACTCGCCACGCGAGTTCAGTGGCATTGCGTTAGGGTAAAAACAATGTATTGTTATTTTTGTGGCCGTGACAGTGTACGTTACGTGTTTAACGCAATTAAAAAGTGTTTAACTAGTATACGGTGTAATTTAACATATAAAAATGGCAAGAAACACTATAGATAAAATAAAAGGTAACTTTGTTTCGTAATTTATGCAGTGGCTGTCAATCATATAAATAGTGGTTATTGTTAAGGTTATATTTTGAATATCTAATCTTGTTTTTATAACAGAATAAAAAACAATTTCAACCGGAAATATTTTGATACGGGCTTTTTAAGAATATAGTTTAAAAAACAGTACAGTTTTAAAATGTTTATTGTGAAGTTTCGAATAACAGGTCCAATAATCGAAAGCCAGTTCACAAAGATAGATAACAGATAAACGCGTGCGATGAGGAAAGGGCCCTTCATAACACTAATATTTAAATAAAATTTACAAAGCTCGCTCACACTTAAAGACATATCGGAACTCTCGCTCGCACTCCTAGGATTGTGTGTAACAAAAAGAAAGGAATTTGTTGAAAGTATAGTTTATAGAAAATAGGCTTATGATTTCACAAAATAAAACCCAATAGGTTCAAATAAATGTTTATTTGCAAGTGCATTCCTGGAAGATTGGCCAATGAGAGCTTCGCAAAAAACAATGTTATCAGTGCTTTTATTGCTTACTAACCAGCGCGTTCATGTTAAAAAATACCGGTTCCTTTTGTTTTGCCGGCTATTTTTTAACAATGTGAAGGGATCCATAACTCTTAAAGTAATAGACCGAGAGTTGAGTTTGTGTTTTTTGCACCGTTTATTTAACAATGCAAAACGCAAGGACACGCTCAAAAACTTAGAAGTACCCCATACCTTTGCCTATATAATAACACCAAATTCGAGCCCCTACAAGATGTAGAACACAATCCGCCGTTGTTTTACGAGTGAATGTGACTTTTGGTAAAATGAAAATAAACGTATCTACCATATAGATATTTCATTAATAAAAGTTTGAGAATCTATGTCAGTGAACTCGCCTAGCGAGTTCAAGGCAATGCAGAATAGTTTATTTTCTTTCGATTATAAACTGGGTCTGCACACCCGGCCCACCACGTAATTCTTTAGATTAGGGTATATTTAGTCTTCAGTATTATTTTAAGCAGAAAATACACATGCATGTTGGAAAAAATAGCAAACACATTGAACTCGCCGGGCGATTCTACGGCGCTGGAATAAAATTTACGTGGACTCTCCGGGCGAGTCGGTGGCACTGAACGTGTTAAAGGAGGAACGTCACTATTGGCGCACTTTATGCAATTGTTTCTGTATGTAAGCACTTAATCACTAAAGTATGATTTTATTGTTAGACATTGTATCTTTGCATTGCGCGTGGTTCGGATGACATCTGTCATAGAACCCAGTGTAGTGTGTAATTGATGTCATGTACCTATGTTATACCTGTGTATGTGTATGTAATCATCATGTCTATTTAATCATGCGTTATCCTAAAATAAAGAGAGTATTATTTGAGCAGCCAGTGGTATCACTTCTCTCCCCAATACATTCGTCCTTACATGGCGACCCTGCCTACGGGCCTTCGCGCGCGCATAAGATCGCGTTACTCGCGTTACCGACACCTTTATGCCATATAAGGTTCGTGCTTCAAACAATTGGACTTTGGTGAGCGAGTTTAAAGATGTTTAAATTATTAGTAATTACGCTCGCTATTGCGACACGTCGTGTTCGTTTCTCTGTGCAAAAATACTACAGTTTTGAACTAAACAATGGGTGGTAAGCAAACTAAGGAGGAGACCTTAGTGGTGCAAAACGCAGTTGGCGGTTCCAATGACTCACATCTAGAAGAGGTAAAATTCCATGTTTCTACTATCACTATACTGCTAGCTATAGTGGTACTGGTGCTGGGAATCGGCGTTCTGTACTATATTTTGCTGTTGTACCGACGTTGCCATATACGTTGGATAAACCAGGAGATATACAGGAGTGCATTATCTCGGCGATCGAGCTCCAGGCAGAGTGGCCATTCTCCTGATAAAGGATTACATGGGCGACCCAAAGTCGAGATGGTATGAAAATAAAGATAGCAGTTCCCTGTATACTCATAACGGCGACGACCTATGATCCCTAGTGAAAGTGTTAAAAGTGGATATCTAAGTGATGAGTGATATCGGTTAAAAGCGTAAATAAAAAAAAAAAAAGTGTTCGGATATATCTTATATATGCGGTCACGGTAAATATTCGGTAGACAACAAGCGCGTAAAATGGACTTTGAACTTTATAACTATAAGTATTTTATTATTCGTATTTTTTTTTACTCTCAGTCCTATATAATAAATAATAATATGTTATGTTTACATATAATGTGTAATATTAGTGTTAATTATGGTAAGTTATGGCACATACCTTAGAAACTTTATATGAGGAACTCAAAGCTATTAAAACATATTTGATAAAAATTGGCCCTGACCGTAGACGAGGTAATATATTAGATAAAAAGTTATCTGAAGCAAAGATAATTTTTGAAAAATATGCTAATGTTATAGAATTAATTTCAGCTGATATAAAAAAGGGTAAAGTGGGCCAAAACGAAAAAATATTAATTGATAAGTTTTGTATTAATTTTGTGTCATTGTATAATCGAATTTTAGAGTTGTGTTCAATGGCTAGTACTAGTAATAGTAGTAATACTTGTGATAAAAGTACCAACCAAGATATAAAAATGGAGTCTTTTAATTTGAAAATAGCTCTTAGTTTGTTACCTATGATTAAAACTGATAATGAATATTCCTATAAACAATTAATTGATAATATACAATATTATAGCTCGCTATTAATTAAGGATGAGTGTAAACAAAATTTAATTCAGTTTGTATTAAAGAGCAGGTTGTCTCAGCATGCTAAATTACAATTGAAATCTGAATATTCAAACGTTGAGGATTTAATTACAGATATGCGTAGTGTTTTATTGCCTCAAAAGTCACCTATTGCAATTCAAAATAAGATACAGCGATTAAAACAAAATAATTTGTCTATTGAGGACTATGGTAACCAGCTTTCGGAACTTTTTGTGGATCTTACGGTATCCCAAGCCAAAGGAAATTTGCAGACGTATAAAATAATTAAACCTTTAAATGAAAAATTAGTAATTAAAAGATTTGCCGATGGCTTGCGAAACCGGCGTCTCTCAACTATCATTGCAGCTAGGAATTACGAGTCGATGATGGACGCGATACAAGGTGCGAAGGATGAGGAGACATCCACGGCTGGCACGTCTTCAGATTTTGGTGAGATACTAGGTATGTATTCTCCAAGAGGGAGACAACAAAATTATCATGGCTATCGTAATAATTATTATAATAGGTCATATTTTATAGAGGTCGTAAAAATGATTCCAGTGCCCATCGCGGTCACCACAACTATCGTGGGGGTGCGCAGGCGCAGCAGCAGAGCCGCGGAGCCACACAGCGTGGTCGAGCATCATCGCGTGGTACAAGTAAGTCCTACCATAGTAAACGCGGTAACCAAAGGATATGCCAAAACTATTCTAATAATAACCGTTCGGTTCAAGTTTTAACAGATGCGGATAATAATGAGACAATTAATCAGTTTTTACGTGAATAATAAGATTATTTTAGCTACTGATACTAATTATTACATTAAGTTAACCTCAAATAGCATACCATATTCGTGGTTAGTTGATACCGGCGCTACAATTTCGGCGTTGAAATATAAGTATGTTCTAGAACAAAACATTCCACTCCATAAGGAGGAAGTAATTATAAATGGAATTGGTGGCAAAGTCCATGCAATTGGATATGTTTATTTAACGTTGACTTCGGGTGATCATCGCCTTAAATGTAATAAGTTTTATGTATTTGATTCTCTGCCATGTAGGGCAAATGGCATCATCGGTCAAGACGTTCTTAATAAACATAGGTCTATATTAGATTTTGGTAATGATACTTTTACATTATTGACACAGAATAATTTTAAACTAGTTTTACCTTTACTTAGATATAATAATTCATTTGAAATTTCACCGAGATGTGAATCTATACATTACTTTCAGACAGACTTTACTGACGAGTGTGTCGTACATTCTAAGAAAATTTGTGAGGGTGTATTTTTAGCTAGTTGTATTGCAAAACCAATAAACGGTTTAATACCAATTAAGATATTAAATACAACGGATAAGTCGTGTACATTATCTGACGTTAATCCGTACATAGAAAAGTTGAGTGACTATAATATTTGTAATTTTGATAAGTCAGGAAATAATGCGAGTCGAGTAAAACAATTATTTTCAGCTTTGAACTTGAAACATCTAAATAAGGAAGAACAAATATCTATTGAGAATTTATGTGCTAAGTACTCGGATATTTTTTATTTGCCAGGCGACAAACTGTCTACCACCAATATTTATAAACACTCAATTAGTTTGAAACCAAATGTTGTTCCTGTATTCACTAAACCCTACCGTTTACCACATTCACAAAAGGGAGAAATTAAGCAACAAATTGATAAAATGTTGAGTGAAGGGGTCATAGAACCTTGTCGAAGTGAATGGTCTAGTCCTGTGTTACTAGTCCCGAAAAAGATGGATAGAACCGGTCAGAAAAAGTGGCGATTAGTTATTGATTATCGTCAATTAAATAATTGTATTGAAGACGACAAGTTTCCATTACCTAATATTTCCGAAGTACTCGATTCACTTTCTGGTTCAGTTTATTTTTCACATTTAGATATGTATCAGGGTTATTATAACATAAATCTTGAAAAAGATAGCAGAAAGTACACTGCATTTTGTTCAGGACAGTATCAGATGACTCGCATGCCCATGGGGTTGAAAACGAGTCCAGGATCTTTTTCTAGAATGATGACTATGGCTATGACTGGTCTAACATACGAAAAATGTCTAGTCTACTTAGATGATTTGGTGGTCTTCGGAAGACAGTTAAGTATTCATAATAAAAATCTACAAGATGTATTTGAGCGGTTAAGAAAAGTTAATTTAAAACTTAACCCTCAGAAATGTCAATTTTTAAAAAAAGAGTTGCTATATTTAGGCCATGTAGTATCGGGCGACGGCGTATTACCTGACCCGGATAAAAAAAAAGTCGTACAAAATTATCCGTGTCCGACTAATGTAGATGAAACTAGGAGATTTGTTGCATTTGTTAATTTTTATAGGAAATTTATTCCAAATTTTGCAGAGTTAGCCTATCCACTTAATAAATTATGTCGTAAAAATGCTTTTTTTGTGTGGGATGAAACATGTCAATACTCATTTGAAAAACTAAAAGAAAAAATATTATCTCCACCAGTTTTACAATATCCGGATTTTTCTGAACAAAATGAATTCATTGTTCAGACGGATGCTTCTAATTATGCAATCGGTGCAATTTTATCAAATAAAAATGGTAGACCTGTATCTTTCGCTAGTAGGACACTAAATAAATCTGAAGTAAATTATCCAACAATTGATAAGGAATTGCTAGCTACAGTGTGGGCAATTAAACATTTTCGGCCATATTTATATGGAAAACATTTTAAAATTTTAACAGATCATAGACCTTTAATTTCGTTATTTAACATGAAAGATCCATCGAGTAGATTATTTAAATTTAGGTTATTGTTAGAGGAGTATGATTTTACCATAGAGCATGTTAAGGGTTCGGATAATACGGCTGCAGACGCATTATCTCGAATTTCCATAACATCTAATGATTTAAAACACATGCATGAATCATGTGTCTCGGTTATGACTAGAGCTCAGAAAAGAAACTTAACTGACAATACTTCTAATAACGATACGAGTAGCACTTCTACAGTTTGGCCTGATCAACCAAACGTCGCTCGTATTAGTTCAAACGAATCTGTAGAACTACGTTTTATTGACGCTTGCAAGCTAGAGGAGTATACGAAAAATGGTACTATACATAAAGAGAGTAACACTTTTATATACGTTCCTAATGAAAGAACTATATACGTTATATATGTATCTTCTCCATCGCAAATATCGCGAGACGAATTTGTGAGAGAGTTACAAGTCTTTTGCAAAAGTATAAATATTATGGAAATATATTTAATAAAAAGTAGTAAGAATAATATTTTTATTGAAAAGTTATTAAATGAGATAGATAAGACAAAGAATTGGACCGGTCCCCAATTACATATCGTAAAGGATGTACATCGAATAGAAAATAAAGATGATAAACGAGTAATTTTGAACGATTTTCATCTCTTACCCACGAGTGGCCACGCGGGTGTGAGAAGAATGTTCAATAACATAAAAAAATATTATTATTGGACAGGATTAGAAAATGATATTAAAGAGTTTGTCAAAAGATGCGACAAATGTCAAAAACAGAAATATTCTACTCATAATATTAAACAGCCAATGGAGATAACCACCACAACGCATACTGCGTTTGAGAAAATTTATATTGATTTAGTAGGACCTCTAGACAGAGATAGTTATAATTACAGTTATATTCTCACGTTACAGTGTGAACTTACTAAATATATTGAGGCCTATCCTTTAGTTACTAAGACAACGGAAGAAGTCGCGAAAGCATTAGTTAATAACTTTATATTAAGGTATGGAGTACCGAAGGTGATAGCGACGGATCGGGGGACAGTTTCTCTCATCGACATTTAAGGAGGTATGTAAGCTTTTAAATATTAAACAGTTAAACTCTACTGCTTATCATCACCAGAGCATAGGTGCGTTGGAAAACACGCACAAACATTTAAATTCATATCTTCGTATTCAAACAGACAATCACCCTGAGACATGGAGTACATGGCTCCCATTTTGGTCATTTTGCTATAATACTTCGGTTCATTCATCTACTAAATATACTCCTTACGAGTTAGTTTTTGGTAAAAAGTGCTGTTTACCAAGTAATTTTACAAATATTAATAGAGTAGATCCACTCTACAATTATGATTATTATCCATTTGAATTAAAATTTAGACTACAGAAGTCACTGAAAGATGCAAGAGACAACCTACTCAAAAGTAAATTAGAACAAAAAGAGCGTTATGATAAAAATGTAAATCCAGCAACTTATCATGCTGATGACTTAATTTTAGTTAAAAATAATATGTGTAATAAGTTAGATTGTGTTTATAATGGACCATATAGAGTTATTTCTGATGAGTCACCAAATGTCAAAATATTAAAGAATGGAAAAGTCGATACCATTCACAAAAACAGAACTAAATTGTACCACAAACAGTAATACTTACATACATACTACATTACATTTTTGATAATTTATTTACCTATTTAAAACTATTGTGTTTTTTTTGTATTAGATTAAGGCGTATAGTATTTTACGTACTATGTAGATAACTAAGAATATTAAAATAAACAAAATTGTAATTTTATTTTATTTTTACACCGCCTTGGGAGGTGTAGTGTGTAATTGATGTCATGTACCTGTTATACCTGTGTATGTGTATGTAATCATCATGTCTATTTAATCATGCGTTATCCTAAAATAAAGAGAGTATTATTTGAGCAGCCAGTGGTATCACTTCTCTCCCCAATACATTCGTCCTTACACCAGTATAAGATTGGATGTAATTGTTTTGCCAATAAAAATAACCAATATTGCACAATCAAGTACTCATGACAAGCAATATCCTAGCGCACAACAAATAGAGCAACGTCGCAAACCTCTATTAGTAGAATACCACTGAGTAGCAGTGGTAGGTATTATAATAATACGAACATTAGTACTAAAAGACCTGGGACTAAATAAAAGGATAATGCACATTTACGCTGACACGTAGATGGAGTTTATACTTTATACTCTGTCTACGGCACTGACACGTATAATAGGTAATGTCAAAATAAGTCAAAAGTCAAGATATTGTCATGTCAATGAATTGTCATCGAGAAATTTTAACTCCAAGAAGAGAGAGATCAATCTTCTTATCGTAATAGTTCTCTAAATATATAACATCACTGGATTTTACGTCGTTGCTTAATTGCTAGTTATTGCGTTAAGATATCAAGCTCTAGTATTTTACTATGGATAATCGTGCAGCTAAGTTAGCCTTGGCACGGAAAAAGGTAATGTTTTCATGTTTACATTAAAATTAGGTCCTGCTAACCGGTAATTAAGAGGACTGGTGTTTGGGATATCTATCTATTTTAACCATGAAACTATCTCATCTTGTAATATAGCAAGTTCGCTTACTAGAATAGTAATAATTAGGTGACACGTCATTATTGTCAGTGAAAAGCAGACTGTTCTGTTGCTCATAACAATGGTTTATGATTAAAAGATACAACGCATTATTAGATTTTACATAATCTTATATGACAATTAACAAATCAATGTTTCAGTTAAAAGACCATCAGGAAAAAAAGACAGTCCAAAAAGATGATAATATTGTTAAATCAGACATGAATATGCAGTCAAACTCGGTTCAAGAATACAGTACACAAAATATGGACGAGTTTATTGTCACTCCAAGTAATGAAGGAGTAGCACAAACCAATACTGAAACACCAGCACCTGACAACATCACTACAGACAGTTATAATTTGCCACTTGGTCCAGTTGAAGTTAAACAGGCCAATATTACAGAAGATATTCAAATACCTGTCAATGACATAAATATAACTGAAATATTAATATCAAACAAGAGAAACCTGGAATTGCAAATACATGATTTACAAACAAAGCTTAGTCAACTAGAGCATAATCATGCTCTCGTAATCAATAATTTTAAAATGTGCAGTCAGAGAGTTATTGATTTAGAAAATGAACTACAAAATATAAATAATAAATATCTACACACTACACAAGAGATGTTAATAAAGGACAGTCAAATCAATGAACTAAATTGCTTAAAGGCATCATTATCAGAAGATAACAATAATTTAGTAGAGCAATTGGAATTTACAAAAACTATATTAAATGCTAAAGAAGCAGAAAGTGATTCACTGCACAGTCAATTATATAATCTTCAAAGTCAGTATGATGTTATACACCTGCAATTACAACAATTAACTAATGGCTCACACACTTGTCCACCCTATGAAAAAGCTCTTGATATTGAGAAAAATGAAGCAAGTTTACAAAAGATTGCTAATTTGGAACAACAATTAAGTTTGCTACAAAAAGAAAGGGACCAAATTAATTTACATTATGAGCATTATGTGGCTGAACTAAATGATCAATTAAAATCAGCAATTAAGAAAAATTTTGAGCTCAACAAGGAAGTTCAGAGTTTATCTAATAGAGAAAACAGTCTTATTGAACAGATAAGTGATATGGAAATAAGAATCCAAAACTATAACATTGACAAGAAAAGGTTTGAAATGGATCAAAACACAAGCAACATAAGGGTTTTACAAGAAGATTTAAAACAAGTTCAGGTATGTACAGTGGCAGTACATTCATGCAAGCTCAAACAGCCCAGTTTGCATTACTAAAATGTTACTGCCAGAAAACTAGTATATTATATTAATCTGACATCAATAGTTATATAATATCTCACAATTGCATGTCTTAAGCATAATATAGTCTTATTCAGAATGCACATGCAAGTGAAATTGAAGAACTCATCATATTAACTGGCAAGCTACTGCACCAATACTAATGGTATAATTCGGGTTGTTCCATATTCATCCTATGACGTCTCATCCTATTTCTTTACTCATCCTAAACTAGAATTCCTAACTCGTCCGAGTACAATACTTTAATAAAGTTTCATTATTCAACCGAAATGTGTTCCTTACTCTACCTATGGCAAATATTACCGAAAATAGTATGGATAGCAAAATAATCTTTAATATTTTATTACAATATTGTATAACGAATAGTTATTACAAATAGGAAATTTGTATAAATAAAATATTTGCTTCACATGTACCCTCACTCACTTGTAACAGTCATAAAACGTGGAAGTGGTACAGCGAGTGTTTCATTCTCTCTTCCACTTATGGGGCCTTACGAGAGTAGTCTCAGTGGTGTGCATTGTTGTTTTTTGTAATAACTAGGTATTATGCACACGAGTGAAAGAGATAGCTATATAAAATATTTGCTTCTGACATCCACAAACCCCATGACCCACAAACCAGTTTTAATTGTTTTAACGATGTTGCAACATAGTCAAATATCTAAACATACCAATTTTATTATACATATATTTATAGTTTACCTCTAACTGACGCGATAAGTGCATCTCGTGTTATTCAAAATGCATGACGACCATAACAGTGACTTACGTTATGTGCAATCGTAACGAGGTCGGCAAATGTAGTTATATTCAATTTCACAAAAGAAGAAAAAAATAAGGGTTGTACCATAATGTGTTGCGTAAAAGCACCGGATTGCTTTGGAAACGTAAGAGTGCTAAATGATGTCGTTATAAAAGAAAACCTCATATATTTGTTCTCATAAATAGTTCCTACTGTTGTGTTTCGTTCGGTGAGTGAGTGTGCCGGAGGCCCAATCATACTCTTTCCTGCTCCTTCTCCTTCCCACTTTCTTTCCTTACCTAAAGGATTTGCAAGGCGCAAGTGATGCCTCTGGTGTTGAAGGCGTCAATAGGCTACGGTCACCACTTACCATCATCATGCATGTTTGCCACCTTAGTAAAAAAAATATGTGGTTTTTATGTAAGTACTGTATATACTTTCATATCAATTTAGTAAAAAGCTTTTATTTTGACATTATAAACAGACACTTCAATTTTATTTATTTGTATATATAGATTACGAAAGCAGTATTTTTTGTTCAGACCGCCAAAACAAAACTTAAAGCTTTTAAGTAATTTCATAATCGGTTGAGCTAGGAATACTTATAGGTGAATCAAGAATTAAAAATTGAAATAATTGCTGTCAGTTGAGTATAATGAACATAAATAGGTTGAATTAGGAAAAAAAACAGCATAGGATGAATACGGAACAACCCTATAATTCACTATATGGTTAACATCTAAATCCTTTATATTTATGTTAGATGTCCCTTAAGTTTATGACTATCATATGAAATGGAAATAGCTTGAGAATGCACATTTATGTTTTGGGATGGGAGTTTTTGAGTTATACTTGTGCTAGTAGGTATTTTAGTTTGTTTGTAAAGATTGTAAGTGTTCAAAATGTCCCAGTTTTACAGGAGTATTGTAGTATCTTCATACATTCAATTTATACTGAATAAAAAACCTGTGGTACACAGTAATATTTTGACAATTTTGTCTTAGGCTCCATGTGATGGGGAGCAAGTTTGTACAAATACAATACAACCAATAGGTTACTCTATTTTTCAGAAGACTAGAAGCCAAAGGAACACCTCAAAACTGCTTGGCTTCTATTTTATTAATTAGAGGAAATCAAATGTAATGATGATACAATTATGATGTATTTTATTGAATATTTACTTTTAGGAACAATTAAAGGAATTACAAATCAATCATAAGCAGCTACAATGCCAGTATGCAGAAAGTGAAGCTAGAGTAAAGGAGCTTTCTGAACTTAAGGAAACTGGATGCAACCATGACAACATAAGCATATCTAAACTAAGTGCTGACATGACAAGTGATAAAGTGGCTGCTCAAAGAGCCACTGAACAAAATAAGAAATTAAAACTGGATGTGCAAGGCCTAGAAGATGCATTTGTAAAAATGGTAATTTTTTTAAACTATGATTGTTAGTATGTTTGAATGCAGAATTTGTTTTCACTTATGCTATTTATATATTCTGGATATTATTTTGCTACCTATTAGGATTCTTAACATGGTTGTTTAAGTGTTTTGCCAATGCTTATAAGACAAAAGCGCCATTTATTGGAATTACTCATAGCTACAATGCGATTGGTGTACGGCCGTTTCCAATATTCAAACTAAGTTTACGGATAGATCACTATCCTCTGTTACCAGTAAGATGTTATCTATCCATAGTCTACGTTTCACAATCAAGGATAAGTACTATCTATCCCTAGCGAACAAGAGATAGCTTTGTCCTCTCATCTATCCGACCCTTTTCAAACGTTTCGTTCTTTGCTACTACGTAATTCTTATTACACTCAATATATTTCATTTTAATTAAGTTATTTTTAATATGTGTATTTCGAAATGTTTATTAGTGTAAATATTACTTTAGAAAAAAGAATTAAAACATTATAACAGTTTTCACGAACTATTACTTGCTTTCAATCAAAATCTATCACGAAACAAAACGTTTTGTAGCTGAACTGACATTTGGTTCAGGAAATAGGACGCTTAGACGCTCCCATTTATACTCAAGAGAGTAGACGCTACACTTTGTTTGTTTGTATTTTTAATTTATACCATGATTTCTGTAAGAATAAAATGAATGAGTGTTATTTATCATAAAACAAAAGGCATTCAATTGAGTCTATGTTAAAATTAAACTTATCTTTTATATGTCACACTTATAACTGGTTGTATCGAAGTATTTAATTGATTCACAGTACTTTTATTGAGTCTAAATCTGTATGCAAATTCGTAGTCATTTAATTTTGTCATATAATTCACACGCGGCTTATATTCCTTGTTTAACGGTATATCAGAAGTATCACGGTCACTGCCTTCATCACAATCTTTTATCATTTGAAATAATTCCATATCACTGTCATCGCTACTATAATATTCCATTATTACTAATACAAAGAGTATTAATATTAGTAAAATTAATTTTCAAACGGCTATCCGCATTCGTAATCGCTCCAAGTTGACGGATAAACAAATGATGTTACTAGAGTTAGCTCCGCCTACCGGAGAGTAACATGAAACTTTTATTGAAATGCAAGTAAGACTGATTTGTATAAGCGCTCCTATCTCTAGTAACCTATCCGTCCTCCGGATGATAGAACTTCGGTAGGTATCCGACAGTAGGTTATTGAAAAGCAAGTAAAGGCAAAAGGATAGATTTGTTTATCTCTAGTAGCTTGAACTACAGATAGATAGGTTATTGGAAACGGCCGGTAGACAACTTGAACTTATTAGACATTGCATTTTTGGCAGCTGCTATGTTTTAGGACCGTGGTCTTAGTTTAACCTGGGCCAACCGCACATTAAAATGAAGCCATGACATCATTGTAATGTGCGGTTTGTTATATATTTTAATTATTGCTGTCCTAACTTCTATGTATTAGAATAAGACATTGACGAGCACTGTTTGAACAATTTTTACAGTACGATTTCGCCAAATTTGAAGAAAATAATTAATAGCACACAATGAAAAAATTTGTTGGTTTAGAGTATAGAACCTAGTAACTTAGTATGCATCATTACTTTAAAGTTTTGTCTTTAATTATATTTCTGTGAATCAGCTACCTAGTTCAATATTATAATAATTACAACTTACTTTTTGATTATGTAGTTTCTTTCCCATATCTGCATGCTTCTCTCACAGCAAAATCCATGAATTACGGCCACATTAACTCCGAGCTATAGTTTTAGGTCCTACATAAGGGGTGACCCCTGACCAGATATAGGTTCTAAATTTTACTCAAGTCAGGCTTAGAATTGAGACAGCACAGCAGTAGCATCTAAAAATATTTATGTAAGAAAATAGTAATGAACAAAGAAAGCTTCAGGCCAGAGGCACTATGCTACTATTAACTATAGGCATGGTAAGCATTAACACAAAGAATATATAGGTAGAAAGCTCATTCCTAGTCCACTATATAGATTTCGAACTTTGAATGATAGGAATATTGATACTATACACAAATGTTTTTGTACATTATAGACCAAAGATAAATTGGAGTTAACAGAAAAATTGACTGCAGAAAAGTATCTTAATAGAGAACTAACAATTAAATTGGCAGAGGTTGAAGAAAAAGCTAAAGATATGGTAATCAAATTGAAAGCTAAGGATGAAGAGATGATTAGATTACAATCAAATTATAGAGAAATTGAGAAACAGTGTGAAGAACTGAAAGATATTGGCAGAAGAAATAGCATAACTGTTACAGAAGAAATTGCCACAGAAATTCAAGAAACATTTGAAGATAACAATTTGCATGTAGAATGTGACACAGAGGCTGAACATAAACATTTAACTGGTGAAGTATGTGTTAAAAACAGCTTCCAAAAGGAAGATGCCATGTCAAAATTACAAGAAAGATTTTTAAAAATAATGGGCGAAGTTGCAGATTTGTCAGATGAAAAACATAGACTGGAACATATAATTCTACAACTACAAAATGAAACTGATACCATTTGTGAATATGTAGCTTTGTACCAGCAACAACGCAGTTTATTAAAAAGGAGGGATGACGAACGAAGCACTCAACTAAAATTATTCCAACAAGAATGTGGTAAACTAAAATGCGAGCTTGAAGAGTTAAGTGGTATACTCGCACGATTTGCTGATGATAAAGAGTTGTTATGTTACTTCCAAATTGAATCACGACGTAATGATATGGAAAAAGTAATGTCTTTATTGAATAACTTAAAAAATAATTCTCTCATTGATCCTAGAAAGAAAAGTCTTGAGTTTAAAAACTTTTATCCATGTAACTGTTGCTCTGGTAAACTGATAGAGGTGTAAAAATGTCGTCGTTATTAAATTCAGTTTAATCTGTATTTTAGATAGTTAATATTCCAAACTATAATATATTATGTTATTAATGATTATCCTTTTTTATTAGAATTACAAATATTTCATACCTTCTGTCCGCCAGGCGCCGACGTGCCTGATCTTGGTACCGGTTCTATTGTAAGTCTACCTGAACTAATAATACATTTAGTGACATTGACACAGTTACGTTTTCCAAAATCTAATACGAAATTATTTATTTCTAATCCATCCAAAAAACAATAGCCTTTTAAATTCTAGAAGGAATAGTTGTTAAATAATGGTAAATTAAAAAAAGGACCTCCAACACCATTAATACCTACTATTATGTGATGAAACTGTTATTTTAAAACTAGAAATGCAGGGGAAATAGCTATAGGCCCCACTACAAAATCAAATATAGTCAACTACCCTATTTAAAATTAGCCAACTAAACTTAATAGTTGCTTTAACAAGAAATATAAAAAAGGAATGCTTTGAGATTTAATTAATTTTATTTGTAACATCTCGATATCTACATGTTAAATTATAATTTCGGTAACAGGTCCTCTAATTATGTGGCAATGAGCATAAATTAAATATTAATAATAAAATCAAAAAGGAAACTGAAATAACGAAAATACTATTTAGCTTACGATATTATTTAATAAATAACATCTAGATATCTATGCAATATACTCCATAAATATTTTAATGAAACTTCATGTTATTTGAAGAGTACTTAACGTAAGGAATTATTTGAAAGTAAATAAAACTGCATTAACATAAAGGCTTCTTAGAACAATAACAAAACAGGACTTAGCTATTCCTAAATTCTTATCATAACAGGTACAAACACTTAAGAATTTTGTCCTATTCAATACCAAGCTGAGAGTAATATTATTGGTTACTCTGTGTACCAAACAATAATACCGGGGACCTAGAAACCGCGATGACATCGTACAGTTTTAGGCGTAGTATCTACTATGCAGTGTTAGATATAGGCGCATTGCTTCGTCCACGATGTGTTGCTATCGTTTAATATTAACATTTTTCAGATTTACTACTACTGACAATTATCATTGTACCGTAAGAATATGATACAGAGTGTAGTACATATTATAGATATACAATAAAAATATTTCTAACAAATTTTCTATTACAAATAGGTACAACAATAAACGATGAAGATAGGTATATCATAGATTATATTATTATATAACCTGAGTATTCTACTGACGTAAAACTACTTTTATAAGGCGTCAACTTAAAGAAAATATACTTGAAGAAGAGTTTGGTTTAGCTCAGTTGATCGCCCGTGATTACCGTGATTACGGTTAATTAAAGATCGAAAATGTATAGGATCGGATTTAAAAAAAAATTGCAATCATACAGAGGCGCTTATAGTGAATAGTATCCCACTTCTTTTACATTAGCAGTTTATTATTGTACTTAATAAGAACTATAAAATTTTCTGTGCCTATACTCGCTATATTCATGGGTAACAGTAACGTTACGGACTAAGTTTTCTAAGCCCGTCAGCGTCATGAAAAATGTACCATACTAATTCCTGTAGTATTAGTATGGTACATTAGACCCTACAGTATATGCATTAGTAAATGACTAACAGAAAACAACAATAAAACCATTAACAGATATAGGTAGTTAATAATATCACGAGGTCAATTCTTAATCCTCCCTCTTTTATATACATATTTATAATATAAGACACTGATACTACATAGCATGTTGTCATGAAACACTCACATGACAAGATAACAATAATCACGTCATACTTCTTACTTAGGTAGGTAGGTACATAAACATAATTAGCTATAGATTAACTTATAAGAGAACTATTGGTAATGTGTATGTGTATTCAACTTGAGAAAATAACACAATTATTGTATATTATTGATGCTATTTATAAAAAAAACCTAGATATGTTACATGCACTCTAAAGTAATATCCAAAATGTACTCAATTGTAAGTAATTGCGACCTTTCATACAGAAAAAGGACAATATAAATCCGTCACGAGCACGACAAAGACATCCAGACTGTGTTGCACTATTGACGTAGATTTTAAATTAAAGCGTTAGCTTTCTTATAACATAGCTACACATTAGGAAAACGGACACTATTGTGCTGTGAGACTAACTTAGCGCGCCATTTTATATGGACGTAACATATCTTTACTTTATAAAACCTATCACTAGGACACCCGCAACTTTGTTCGCACGGATTTATGCTACATGGGCATTATGGTTTATTGGTTAACTCATTCGAGGAACATTTAATATTTTCATTATATCAAATTATAAACGTAATGTTGTTAAAAATGCATTTAAATAACCAATTCTGACCGGATATAAAATAGAGCTCAAGCTGTGGCTCAGAAGCTACTCAACTTATTGAAATGAAATGCTAAGTTTTAAGTTAGCGTGGCAGCTGTAGCTAGATCTGTACAAGTAGATCTAAAATACTCTTATTTTAGGTTTAGGTACTTAGCCATCTTTAAGTTTTAGGAGAAAAAATTTACAGAGTCACAAATGCTACAAAGCATAGAATGGAGATATTTCCCTTTTCAAGATTTTTTAGTTACTGTCCATATAAATTTACAGTTTTAATATAGTTTTGTAGATAGATTGTTTGATGTAGGTACCTACGCATGCTTTTTCTTGTACAACAACTAATATTTGTTTTAAAGTTTTGCCGTACCAAAATATGGACATATCCATAAATATTTGGATATCAATATATTATTATGAAGCTACAGGATTTCATGAGTTCAAGACTTCTAGTGAGTTATATATATATACAGGTTGTCCGGTAATTAATGGATAACCTTGAAATGTCTAAACGGCCATCAGTTCCACTATAAGACATTTCCAGGTTATCCATTAATTACCGGACACCTGTATATATGTATATATATACAGACTGTTCGCTTAGACGAGGGACATATTGAAGGAGAGTACTCAGTATTCGATTCTCGTTCCAAATATGTAATAAACATATAACCTTATTTTTTGACACAATTATCTAACAAAATACACAATTTATGAACACCAAGCGCGCGAACCAAGACATGCAAATAAACGATAGGTACTATCGACATGAGCGTCGGTTGACCATTTCAGAAATAAAAATCGTTTACATATGTTGACCAGTTGAGTTTGTATCGCCTTAGAATCAGTAAACAAATGTAAAGTGTAAAAAACTCAAACAAAAAAAGGGCCGTGTCACGGGTGTTGGCCTGATGCAATTTAACAGTACCGTCACAAACTGGACTGCCGAAAACACCCTCCCCGCGCGCACACCACGCCCCGCACCTTTGTCCTGCGACGGCGATGCGCCAACAGGACATAGATACTCTCGCGCAACCAGCAGTCTGCACGAGTGCATCGCTACTTCCGCATTTCTGCTAGCGTGCTTCCGTATTTCGCGTCGATCCCGTGTGCATCGCGTATTTTGTGTAAACATTTGTGATAAGTTGATAACAGTAGAATCAGTTTTAAAAATGTCGACTTATCAGTATTCCAATGAAGAATACTGGGATATGGTTCGTGTCTATGCACTATCCAATGATAGTGTTCGAGGAGCAGTCAACTTGTACCGCGAGATGTTTCCCAACCGCCAGACTCCTTCGTACAACCTGATGTTGGGCATCAAACACCGATTGCGAACATTCGGACAATTCACCGTGCCGACGCATGCCGAAGGTCGTGGGAGAGAGCCATACCCAGTTCATCTCCAAGAAGCCGTCTTGGAATACTCTGAGCAACACCCGCAGGAGAGTACCTACTCGAAGTGCAGGAAGGCGGTTTGGAGTATCAAACTCAACCGTGTGGAAGCTACTCCATGAAGAAGGAATTTACCCATATCATTTTCGTCCCGTTCAAGAACTGGAGGCTAATGATTACCAGCCGCGAATTAATTTTTTCCAGTGGTTTTTGTCAAATTTAAATAACAACATTTTGTTTACGGATGAAGCCACTTTTACAAAAATGGGAGTATTTAATGTTCACAATGAACATTGGTGGAGCAGTGAAAACCCATATGTGACACGACAGGACGCTTATCAACATAGGTTTAGTGTGGGCAGGCATTTTGAACAATTCGAGGGAAGACGATGGACGATGTGCCCCTCAGTGCTCACCGCAACCTGTACTATCAACATGACGGAGCGCCCGCGCATTATCAGGTATGAGGACGTGAGTTCCGAAACGCTCACTTTGGTGATAAGTGGATAGGTCGCGGAGGGTCTGTACCGTGACCGGCTCGCTCTCCTGATCTCACCCCGTTAGATTTTTACTTATGGGGTGAAGTGAAGAGATTAGTGTACGTAACGGAATACTCGAACAGGGAGAAGCTGAAAGCGCGTATCACTAGTGCATTTGATAGTGTTCGAACTGATCCATTTGTACTCAATCGCGTTAAAGACAATATGCGGAAACGGGCTGAACTGTGCATCGCACGGGAAGGTGCTCATTTTGAACAACTTTTAAGATTAGTGAAGATTTTGTAAATAGTAAATTATCAATCAAGTTAATCGTTGTAAATAGGTGTGATTCCTTTTTTAAATACGCCAGAAATACTTATGTATTACTTAGAGCCTATTAACATCGTAAAGTTAATATTCTAAATTAGTATTTACGTTAATTGAAAATGGTTGTGTATAGGTATTTTTGCCTGTCTTAAGCCAGGATCGAAGTATGAAGGGAAAACGAATCATGCTTAAAGAGAAAATGACCTTTGAAGTAATAGGTAGTTAACGCTAGCCACTAGCGCTAGAGTGTCCAAACGTTGCGAGACTTTTTCACGAATTGTTTGGTAAGTTATTTCTTTTTTATTTTTCAATACTTTTATTAGATTCGTGTATTCCTAAACTACAGCTGATTTCAATATGTCCCTCGTTTAACCGAACATAATGTATATATATATATATATATAAAACACATAAGTAAAAAGACAGAAGCCTATATAACTCGAAGGGGTAGGCAGAGGTTAGCTACAGTCCATAACAGGCGACCCTATTTTTCATATATTTAACTTATTTATGATATATTACATCACAAATGAGTTAGGTATACGGAATTGTAGGAATCTGGAACTTCTTTAAAGGTACGTACTAAAGTATCACTATAACTTGAGCTAGAAGTAAGTACCTTCTCTTATGAGAGAAGAATGATCACGTTTGCTAACATGAAATTATATTATTATTATTTGGTTTCTTTTCATAATAGTTAAGTTTGATAAGTACATACAAATAAACATTAAAAGGAGAATGCGCACATGTAGTTTAGGTACTCGGGAAGCTCTTGGCTTAGTCTTAAGTATGACAAGACAATATCTTTGGTTTAGGAATATTACCGTGACCCGCTTTACATCATAGCCAAGCCATATGGTTACACGCTAATGGATCTAAGTAAGAACTTATACAAGTGTTTGCAGTGTAAGTATGGGCAATAGTGGCCGATAAAGTTCCGCTGGCTTAGTTACGATAGTTGAACAATTAAATTCTACCCAAAGTATTGAATAATTAAAATTACCTGCGCATTATCCTATTGACGAAGCATAAGAAAATATATATGTTCAGTCCTTCTTTAATGATGTTTAATTATTATTCACTGGTCACATAAGGAGTCTTGTGAATCATTATTAATTACAATAAGTAAAGCCATTATCGATTAAGAAACCTCTAATAGCATTATTAAATAAGGACAGCAATATATTTTAAGTAGGACAAACACAAGAACATAATTTACTATACGCTACGCAGGGAAGATTCGACTTAAAATATTCGCAGTTTACTAATATATCACTATTGAGGATTATATCGAAGAAACAACATGGTAAGCAAAGATCAGATTATAACAATATCTTAATTAAGCATTATATTGAGTATAGTTTTGGTACATCCAATCAGTTTGGAAGAAATGTCTTTTTATAAATTACCTATAATATATTATTAACATTAAGCGCATCACACCTCCACACCTCCACATCCTTAAGTAATTTTTATATAGCGTAGGGGCAATCTACGGCTCGTGGTTATAATGGTATGTTCAAGTAATAAGAAAACCGTTATAATTTATGATTACCTATTACAAACCATATTACATTATGGACAATGCTTTTAAGTGTACCGGAAATGTATTCTAGGACATATTTAAATGTAGGTATACTGCTTACTATTCCTTTAAAGTGGCGTATTATAAATAAAGTATTAAATTTAAAATTTGGGATGTCAATAATGAAAATTCATTTAGATAGAATGGCGGGATGTGTACAATTAAGGCCAACGTTTATAAAGTTATATTTCTGATCTGACTGACATATGAAAACCCAATGACAATAAAAATAGAACTATTTAAATCCAAATAATAACGCGGGAATCCATATAATTTGTATCTATTGTATAGTAACGACAACTGTAGGTATGTAAAATATAAGAAACATATCGTTGCTTGAGAATTTTCCAAGGCAGATGAATAATCTGATGTTAAATATAAACGGTTGCTTCAATTTGTAGCATGACTCACAAAACCTTTAAAAACACTTTTTGTACTTTGGCTGACTAAGTAGTCACCTATCTGAAACAGGGCCCTGGAGCAATACATATATAGCCACTAACACATCACAGAATTAACTGACGAAAATCTTCTTTAGTGTCTTAACTGTCAAATCTGAAACAAAATAAAAACAACTTAAATAATTATATAGCTTGAATATCGAATGGCAGGATCTGTGAAGTCGGAGGATTACCATGGCTGTAACCTTTGCAATTAATGGATAGGTGATATAAGTATGCGACCCAAGATTCCCAAGGACTCAGTTTTTCGGAAACGTACACCTGTCTCCGTGGTATCGGTATGCAATTACTTATATCTAGATTTGATAATCGACGTTTTTAGTTAGATCTAAAAGATTGATGTGTTAAATAATATTTTTCGGGTTTTCCAAAGTGGTATTTCGAGGTTTATAGATTCCTATTAATCGTATGAGTATTTTTAAGTTTGTTTCCATAATTCTATAAAGTGTTTACGTAAGTGTGATATTTTATTATGGGAATATCGTATATATATATTGTTTACTAGACTATTTGGAATATCATAGAATAGTAGTGAATATTAGATTAATTTTTAATTACTGTAAAGTAAATAAGTACCTACTGTGTATAATCGCTTATATGTTTTGTTTGGAATTTCTTTGTTTTAGTCTTTCTTTGTTTTATTTAAAATAAATCTTTAACAAAGTATTTAACAGGTACATTATTCTAGATGGACAGTCTATATTTTTTTGGTCAACCCGCTCAAAGTCAGGCCGCCCAGCTTGCATAGCGACGATATCCTGACAAGATAACATGCCAAGATAAGATATTCTATTTAAAATTTATAATAATATGACGATTCTTCTACCGGACACAGATGCAGACTATCTGCTGCTACCATGCCATTTCAGTAATATAAAACTCTACTAATTTCTGTGTTGATTTGCATATTAGAAACCTGGCAGGAGTGGTATGAAAATGAGCTAATAAAATAATTAACGCACTATTATATAAGAAAGGTATTATTTACCCATCTTCATTGTAATAGTGGCAGGTATTTTTTTTATTTTGTTCTTCAAAATGACCACATTCCGCCTGATGGTAAGCAGTCGTGTGGTCTAAGAGCAGTGGCCTCCACATCGTCCTCATAGCAGCGGGGGCGATGTTGAGGTCTCTACTTTGACGGCCTGAGAAGGTGCTTTTTCACGCCCCGCTTAAAGGACCCATGATTGAAGGAAGAAGGAAACACGTGCCTTGGCAGAGAATCCCATGCCTTGATCGTTCGGCAAAGGTATGATGACCAAACTTGTTTGGTACGCACTCTAGTCGACTCCACGGTGTAAGGATGGCATCTGAGCCCAGCACGCGTTGTTCTGGATAGGAAAGGGGAGGGCGGGATAAGGTGGAATAACTCTTCAGAGCACTCCCCGTAGTATATTCTGTAGAAACATGCCAAAGAGGCAATATCCCTACGGAGTTGCAGAGGTTCCAGAGAATTCGTGACCTCTGGATCTCCGATGATACGGACAGCCCGCCGCTGTAACCTGTCAAGAGCGTCTAGCAAGTACTGCGCGGAGCTATCCCAAAGATGAGAACAGTACTCCATGCAAGGGCGCACTTGTGCCTTATACAATAGGCCCAGCTGCCCAGGCGCGAAGAACCGCCTCACCCTGTTCAGAAATCCGAGTTTTCGCGAAGCTTGCTTAATGACACTCTCGATGTATGATGTATGTTTTGGGATTAAGGGAGCGGCAAATATCCATACCTAAGATGGAGAGGCTGTCACGTATCACCAGTAGAGTTTTTTTCAGAGAAGGGAGGAGAAGGAACGTTGAAAAATAGGATACTTATATCATAATTTCAACCATTAAATCTCGGACAAAGAAAATTGGGTAAAGGCCAGGTTAAGAGCACCTTGAATCGACGGGCGTGTATGAGGAATGTGATGAAAATGAATGAAGCCAGAGAAGTGTGTCAGGATCGTAGCAAATGGAAATCTGTAGTCTCTGCCTACCTCTCTGGGAAACAGGCGTGAATCTATGTACGTAAATCTCGGAAACCAGTCAAGTCCAGTAGCAAATGTACATATACGTCGCCGTAGTGACTTATTTCGTCAGTGTCGACGTCGTTTGTTGTACTTACTTCTTAGATCTTATGTGAAAAATAAACTTACCTAATTAATCGTCCTTTTTGGGACTGCCCGTATTGGAGTCACTATTTGGCTGAAAATAAAACATTGTAATCAGTACCTATTATTATCATCATTGGTTTTTGTAATTTTAAATGATTGTGTTGATCAAACATTTTCTTTCCTGAACAACGACTAGAAAATTTATGGATTCTGCGGCACTGCTGTCAGCAATAAAGCAACGAAAGTACTTATGCGTGAGCCGCACACCAACGAAATTTTAAAGATAAATATAAATAAAAACTAAATGAAATATTATGTTCCCCAAATGTTAAATTTAAATTAAACTTGAGAATACGAATTTTATAGGCAGTTTACTTTATTTACAAATTATTACATTTTATGAAATGAATTATTATGTAATCTTTAGTTTTCCATAATAATCTACGTCGATTAATCTATTTATGTAAGTAAGTGTCTAAATAATTATTATATCTTTTAAGTGATTTATTAAATGATTTTATATTCAATGTAAAATTGTATCTTAAATGACTTACCTACCTACCTACTTTCTTTTGTTTGACAAAAAGGCCAAAATTATTATTATACTTATACGAATAAACAACCTAGTTATTACCCTTGGCTTCACTCGCATCAATCACATGGATTACCATGCATTAGCATACCAGGATATAGTAAATATTTTATATGGTAATTTAGGACGTGATCTATCTATCAAATTCATTTAACAGTTCAAATGTGTGCTGATTCACAAACTTACACATTTAAATTATTTGAATAATAAGATTGAATTACCTAAAATTTATTTGGATGTAAGTAACAATTGTTACCTTATTTTTAAAACAGCCTCTGGCATAGACAAGTTAAATCACTGTCTTACTCATCATTAGCATACTGTTTCTATGTGTCATAGGATTTTATTTCCAGTTCATCTTTATGTAGTAGTCTTTATGTAATAACATATTGATGCATTTAACATTATGTTAGTAAAATGCTCCTGCTTACCTCAAAATATCGGTGGTAGAGTACTACTCCATAAACTACAACTATTGAGACTAGAATTTGGATGACAAGCCATACAATAACATTGCATACTTGTGCTTGACCAAAGAGTTCTTTGCCATTTTTAATACAAAGCATAGACTCAGTAACCATAATTGCTCCATACACCCAACACTGAGTGCCAACTCTTTTGCAATTAGGATCCGTAACATAAGTGTAATATTGTCTGCAATAAAAGTATTAAGTTATAAAAGGAAATGTTTTAGTTATCAATATCTGACATTAGCATAATATTCATAATCAGAGGAATTTAAGATTGGAAGAGGTTTGATACTTACTACTAGCATAAGAACAATAGTACAACCCAGTAAGTATGTTTTTTAGCATTATTTCTGGAATTTATTGCATTTCTTTATAAATTTAACATTTTTTAAATCAGCCATGTCTCACCAATGTTTGTTTCAATCTATAATTTCTCTGAGTATGCATATAAAAATATAAAAATTACCTCACAGATGGTGCAACAATAACTCCTATAAGACAAAGACGTGCTATCACCAATGGATGCGAAGGTGGCATCTCAAAAATATGTTTTAAAAAAAATGTGTTTAGCTCAGAGATTTGCCAAAACACTACTAGTTGACTGAGGGCACAAAACCGCATGTAAGTACTTGTGGGATCCAACCATCGTACTGGTGTCCATGTTACTGGAGTAAACTGGAGTATAGCTCTCTTTATTTTACCAGTAGTTGATGAAATGTCTCTAAAATAAATATATTATATTTCATGTACATAATAGCATACTTAAGTTTTTATTAGTTAAATTCAATATTAAAGAATCAGGCTTTACAGAAACATATAGCTAAAATATTCTTAAAAAAATATTATCTTCTTATATAGCAGTTTTCACAAATTTCAAATGGTTTTAACTTATTTTATAGTATATCTACAAAGTTAACAAAAAGATGTTATTGAAAACTCTTTCTTGGCTGACAAAATTCAGTATATAAAAATAGGTATCAGCATGGTATCTTAATGATGACAGAATCTATTGCAAGAATCAATTTAAGTGCTAAGTGTGAAATAGACATAATAAAACTGTCTTACCTTATGCCCACCCATGTATACTCTCTCATTTCTAAAGCTTTACAAACTTTAAGTCCACACCATATACCTAAGCCATTGCAGATTAATACATCTAATATGACTGAATCCCACCAACATTCTAAGAAGTTAGGTAATAGATGTGCAAAGGCTACTTCTGTAATTTCCCACATTATAGATATAGCCCACAATAATCCTGCATGTCTAAACAGAATAGCTTTAAAGAGCCATCCAAAGAAGTGACCCCAAGCAAACACATCCACATGTGACCACACTTTTGATATACTTATATCAGAGCAATTTACTGCATACTCCTGCAATACAAAAACACAAGTAATCCTTAATTGCATATTAAATTACATTCCATATTTATAATGACAATATGTGTATTTTATATTATTTTCTGTACTAGACCAATAAATAAAGTAAATTTGTAATATACCTTGTCCATGTCAATGTGGAAGTTTCGAAGGTTTGGGTCAATCCAGTACATTATCTCATAGACTGTTGAGTAGCTTTGAAATAATAGGAACAGTAATGCCAGTAGGTATAGTACTGACATGCCAAAAACAATCCTCCAAACAGCAGGGTGAGGCCGAGTAAAAGGTCCATTGGGAAAGGTAAGAACAGAGACTATTAAAAAGAAGAACACTACACAGCATATACCAGACCATATGTTGTCTTGAATACTTGACTCATCTCTGTAAGTAAGAGGATTTAACTCTTAAGTAATAAGTGTAACACAATCAGATTAGATTATAATAAATATAAAATTTACTCTAGGATAATTAGAACCACATGACATACAACATGTCACAGATATAATGCACAACCTCAAACACCCCAATTAAATTATTAAATCGTAATAATTATATAATCATTAAAATGTTACTTTTATGTACTTAAATATTTTAATTTAATGAATTAGTTCTCCTTATCATGTGCAGATAGTATGGGTATATTACAATAAATCTAAAATTATTGCATTTATTGCATCAAAAACCTTATTGCCTTGAATTATGATACATTTTAATTTATTTCAGCTGTTTAACAAATGGGTGACTATAATTTAATTCGTTGTAATTATTTTAGGGATAAAAATTACCTATATTAAAAATTACTGGAATCGATTCAATAGCCGATTTTGAACAAACTACTTTCAGGATGTGCGTTTATTATGTTACATGTTGTTTATTTGATTATTTTACAGAAAGTGATTCATGTCAAAGTAAATATAAAAATCATTGTCTAAAACTATGACATATTTCTCATGGACTTAGGTGATTGCGACTCATTAAAATGTGGTTACATCATAAGTTAAATAGAATAATTTAATTAGAAATAAGGAAAAAGAAACATGTTATACCTTACAAACGCGGTGTATATAACTGAAGCAATGGATACTGCTAAAAGTGTAATAGTATGAGGTTTGTAGAAAAATTCTAATGATATATCATCCACCGGTCTTTCATTAATAGAACTAAAAGCGTCCATGAATTCATTATTGCAGAGCATCGTGCTGCTGCCCGACATTGTTCTTTCTTTTGTATCTTTCATGTTTTTAACTTTAAATCAATACATATAAATTAATTAAATAACATTATAAATAAGGCTAGACAATAGACAAGTTACAGGTAATCACATTGCTGAACCAAAAACCAGCCCAATGTCATTCATGTCAATAAAATTGTCAATGTCAGTCAGTTGGGTAGTTTTGCCACAGATTTTCTTTATATAGACCAAATATATGTTCTACAATATCTTTGATTGAGACACCCAGTAGTTCTTACATTATTTCTACCGATTTCTACATAGCTCAACCATAAATAGTGTTAAATACAGATCTAAATGCATAACATTTTAAGTTATCACATCATACATAATTATGGTGTAACACCAGTATTTTATCTATACTGTTTGAGAAAGATCAGGGTCAAGTAAGAGTGTAAAACTATTCTTTGTGGACTATTCTGTACTGTTCTGGTCTTGCCAAGTAATTATAGCTTTCAAATATACGTATACCATGTTGGTATTTAAGTTTGGTTGTTCCGCGGGTTTTTTTAAATTAAGGTAATGTATATAACAGTTTTAATTGAATAAATAAATCCAAGGACTTACGTACAACAAGAAAGTTACTATGACGTATGTCTGAAAAAGAGATTCCGGAGCTAGCTGTGTCTTTTTGAAAAAAGGTAACTATGCTGTACTGACCATGTTGGACTCATTGATTTTGAACTAGATTTTTACACACATGAAGGATATCAAACAACAGCAGGTATAAAATATATAATCTCAATCATTGAAATTAAACTACTTATTAAATATGACTAAAAAGTTTTGATGATTGATTTGGATAGATTTTGGGGCGCTAATTACCTACGGGCAAAATATTTAAAAATTTCCATCACGTCAGAATTTTTAATTACTAATCATCCTTTAGTTTTGCAAAAATTACCTAAGCCTGGCTAGTTATTAATTAATATTTTATTTAAATTGTTTCTTATTGAACAAAAAACACATTGAATGGTTGAAGTAGACATTAATGAATGAGTTCTCATAAATTAAATTAAATAAAACTTTTAATTTACTAAGTCACATACCCTTATTATCAAAAAACTGGTGGATTTTTAAGTAATTTGCTAAATACCTCATTTCTTGCGTTTTTTTTAATAGAAATTAATCGTGAGAAGACAGTTAATGAGGGTAGATCAATATTTTTTGTATAAATAGCACCATCATAGTTTTTAAAAATCAGTACATTTCGTAACGCTTACTTGAAAAATGTCATCGCGTAAGTGTTTAAACTCTCCGGACAATTTTTGCTACATTTGTGGGCAATTTACGCTGAGAAAACAGCAGCGTAATATAACCGAATTCATAAGTAAACAGTGGGTCCCACATAAAGTTTGTACCACATGCGTTCGTGAACTTCGAAAGTGGTCAAAAGGGAAGAACAATACCCTTGATCTCATATCGCCTGTGTTATGGAGAGAACCTCAGAATTACATTGAAGAAAATTCGGAAAAATGGGATGTTCGATGAGCATTAAACTTCACTTCTTTAATTTGCATTTGGACTACTTTCCTGATAACTTGGGAGCTGTAAGTGAAGAGAAAGGTGAAAGATTTCACCAGGATTTGAAGGAAATGGAACGTCGCTATCAGGGAAAGTGGAATAAAATAATAATAATAATAAGCCCCCTAAAAACCAACCACACGTCCTGATCGACCACCTGATCACGTGGGGGGCGGACACACGACATATAACTTACTGGCGTGGCTAACGTGGCACTGGTAGGTACCTGCTCTTACTCCTAATCATCTATCCACCTAAATGGTGATTAGGAGTAGGAGTGGGACCCAAGCTAAGGTGAAACAGCATACGCCGAGAGCTGCATGGCTAAGGGGGAGCTTAGTCGCTAGTATGCGAACTCTGAAGACTAGGGGACCTTTAGTAAACGCAGGGCTCTGCCGTGGTCGACCTTTATGTCTCTAGCTACTCGTGAAAATAAAATGAATAAATATAATATCAAGAAATACAATCGTCGAGCGCTACCCAGTTGTCGCAAGAATTCTCAGACTGATGAAGACACTATGTCGTTATTTTCATCCATCCCATCTACTCGCCCTTCATTCATGACTAGAAGATCTTCTACTCTGTCCACTTCTAGTCTATCTAACAGTGTTGTGCAAGATGTCTATTATGACTTAAAACTTCACATCCACTTCGGGCGCCAATACTACAAAGCGCATACAATGGACACCTGATATGAATAAGTTTATATTGCGTACATATTACCAATTAACCTCATTAGATACAGATACAAAAACATACCTTGAACCCTTACCCTTCACGTAAAGTTCTTAGAAAAATACCCGAATTTGCAAATAAGCCGACAAAGAGTAGGAGACCAACGTAGAACTATAATCCGCAATAAATTACTACCACAACATACAATAGATCAGATACGAGACGAAGTTAAAGAAGAACTCAATCAACTAAAACCAAATTCCCACTTAGACATTCCATCGAATCTGATGCAGTGCGACCTACATCACCATAATTTAACTCACTCGCCACTTACAACCTCACAAAACCTGAACTCTCAAAACATTACTCAAAACCGTAAGCGATATAACAACAAAGCAAATACATTATCACTCCACAACACCACAACCAGTCACTATAATAATACATCATCAACTTCGGCTAGCGATATTTCACAGGAGGCACACGCCACTCAACCTGTGACCACGAAAGCTGGTAAAACAAGAGTGCGTATGCAATGGACTGACGAATTAAATACGTTTATCGTGCGTACATATTTATATATCACTAAACTTGAGACAGAGAGGACTATGTATTGCAAAAAACTCCACGAGCAATTTACATTAAGATATTCACATTTAAAAGTTTCAGCACAGAAACTTTCTGATCAAAGAAGGGTTATTATTAGAAACTAATTAATAATTAATAGCCTAAAACAAGATATTTCACAGATACTGAAAAAGGAACAATTAGAAAATAATGCACTTTTATTACGACATCCATCACAAGTCAGCTTAGAAGAGACCACACAATTACCATCACATACAAACTTTCATTCTTCACCATCTTCACCCACTATCACATTAACCACACAACAATCATTCGCTACACTAGACGCCTCCACCCACATCAATAACTCATCTAATATTACGATTCTGTCACAAGAAACAGACAGCACACATACCTCTCAAATCATACAAATACATACATCGACACAGGAATTAATTAACCAATTAGAAACTACACTTATCGAATATCGCGATGTGGACCCAGCAGTTCGTCCTAAATTACCTAGACTAAGAGAAAACAAAATGCTGTACGGATTAATTAATACTTTTAATGAACATATACTCGGCAGATTTTTAACTACAGAATTAGATTTAATATGCATACATACACTAGTATACTGCAGCGTACTAGTTATAAGCAAACGTTTAGGATATAAGATCCATACTCTGCATAAAGACACATTTACAAAGTCACGTGAACTCCAAAAACCTAAGTGGCAAATAAGAATAAAAAATGACATAACAAGTTTAAGAGCTGATATAGGCAGGTTAACTCAGTATATAAATAATAACAGGTCTAGAAAAGTAGTTTCAGCAGCGCAGTCAATTTTCAATCGAATGAAGATTCACACAATTCACGAACGAAATAATGTTAGACCAGAAGAGTACTTGGATACACTAAAACAAAAATTAACACTAAAGTCACAACGCTTAGCTAGGTATCTCAAAGCATTACAGAGAACAAAAGATAATAAAATGTTTGCTTCACACGAAAAGAGCTTTTATAGGTCACTAAAAACTAGAAATTTACCGGCCGATAAGCATAATGGGTTACCTCAAGCGGAAGATCTTAAAAACTACTGGGCCGATTTGTGAAAGAAACACAAAGATCACAATTATAATGCTAGATGGATAGACGAAGAAGCAAGTAGAATGGCAAGCCTTGAAATGATGGAATTACCCGATATTACTACTGAGGATGTAGCCATAGTTACAAGAAAAATGAAGAATTGGAAAGCCGCTGGAATAGATAGTCTGCACAATTTTTGGTATAAAAAGTTTTTCTCACTTCACGGTATACTAGCAAAAAATATTATTACCGAAACTATTAAAGGTCATCAACAATTGCCCAAATTTAAAACAAAAGGTATTACATATATGTTACCAAAAAGTTCAGATTTATTCAATTACAAAATCATTACCCTCAAAAGCACAAAAGAATAATGTTTTCTTTGATTCCTAACAAATTTGTAAGAACGAAAAGTAAGCTTACTTGGTCGCCAAACACGATACATCATTTCATTTCATTTCATTTATTAATCCAAAAACAATTTTTACATTGTGTGTGAATTGTGTAAAAATTTCTACCTACTGATTACAATTAATTATAATATTATTCAATTAATTACATATTCACAAATACATGCTAATATAATTAATTATGTAAGTCATTACAATTAAATAAAAAATAAAAAAATCAAACAGTAAATAAAATATTAAATAATCAAATTGGTGAACACAATAAATTCATTGATACATAATAAATACTATAATAATTTATGTCAAAAAGTGTCAGAATAATGTATATGTCAATAGTTATTAATATTGGATACTTTGCAAGTCGTCAATTGAATACAAGCACTGTTTTAACAAGAACTGCTTGAGATTACTTTGGAAATCTTTCTTGTAAATGGCCGCTTTAAATTCTACGGGCAGTTTGTTAAATATTTTAATTGACCTATAGTAAGAACTGTGCTTTATTACGTCCAGATGAGGGGTATGTTTGGTCTGTAGGTCTTTTCTCCTAGTGGTCTCTCTTACTTGCCTTTCTTCATCAGTCTCATATTCATGAACATATTTACGCAAGTGAGTAAGTAATACAGACACATATAAGCTTGGAACTGTCAGTATATTTAACTCCTTAAAATATGGTCTACAGGATTCTTCTTGTCTAATTCTGACCATGGTTCTGAGCGCACTTTTTTGAAGTACAAAGGCCTTGTAATTATTATAAGCATAGCTGCCTCCCCAGAATAGGATGCTGTATCTTAATTTTGATTCTACCAAGGCAAAATATACCATTTTTAAGTGATCAGTATTTATTTCATTTCTGAGACTTCTGAGAACATAGCACGCCGAACTAATGGATTTTTCTATATGTGTCAATTCTTCCTTCCAATTTAACTGATCATCGATATATACACCTAAAAACTTAGCAAATGGAGTTTGATTCACAGTTTGGCCATTAATTTTACAAGATAATTTATCTTTATTTTTAGAAGTCGAACGGAACAGTATGGCATTGGTTTTATGCCATTAACTGTGAGGCTATTTACACTAAACCAGTTATAAAAGGTGTCTATAGTATTATTTAGTGTATCATTAAGACTATTTATGTCCTCCGCAGACACAACTGCATTTGTATCATCGGCGAACACTACCAACTGAATGCAGCCATTAACAGTTTCGATTACATACTGTATGAGATCGTTTATGAAGGTTATGAAGAATAGTGGACCAAGTATGGAACCTTGCGGAACACCAGCATGAATTTGTGTCATTTTAGACCTGTACGTTTCTTCATGAAGTATATTTTTATGTGTAGACTTATGCGTTTTAGATAGAGCTTGGATCTCCACAAATATTTTCCTATTTTTTAAATATGATGATAGAAGTTCCAAGGGTTTTCCCCTGACACCATAGTACTCAAGTTTTCCTAACAGCAAATTGTGATCTACTGTGTCAAATGCTGAACTTAGGTCTAGGAAGAGGCCAGCCACTTTTTGTTTGTTATTCATTCTGCTTGTTACGTCTTTTATGAGTGTGTAAATCGCATCTTGTGTCCCTACTTTTTTTTGGTATCCGAATTGTCTACTATTTAAAACCCTATTCAGATTAAGATGTCTTAGTAATCTATTCTTTATCAATTTTTCAAAGATCCTTGAAGTTGTGGGCAACAGCGAGATAGGCCTATACATCTTTGGATCTGCTCTCGATCCTTTTTTGTGCACTGGTATTATTTTTGCTATCTTAAGTTGGTTGGGGAAAATCCCTTCGTCAAAACATTTATTAAAAAATGCACTCAATGGTGCCGCTAGTACGTCTATGTTATCTTTAATTACTGAAATTGGTATGTCATCATAACCACTAGATTTTTTAGATTTTATGTTATTCACTATTTTATGTATCTCTTTTGGAATAGCATGGTCCAACACAAGATCTTTTTCTATTTTTTTTGTACATTTGTGTAGAATATCCATAGCTGGTTTCATATCTATACAAGTTTTGTTTGAGTATGAACTAAATTGCTCAAGAAAAACCTCAACAATTTTCTGACGGCTCTGATGTGATTTTGTCGTCAATTTTTAGAATTAATTTCGGTTTGTTATATATTCTTTTATTCCTATGTTCATTTATTATTTTCCAAACTTCTTTAGATATGTTTTTAGAATTTGCTATTCTGGACTGTGTTTCTAACTTTTTAGAAATTGTAATTATTCTTCTATACAGGGTTAAATATTTTTCCTGTATTTTATTACAGACTCACATTGTATGCTACTTTTGCCTGTACCTACACAGAAAGCGCTTCATTTTGCTGGACGTTTTTATTCCTTTCGATACCCATCGCAAAGGTGTAGTTCGTGTCCTGTTTGTTTTGTATGTCCTTTTTTTAAAGCTGTCAGTGAAGATTCTGTTCAAAGTCTTCAGAAATGAATTTATGCCCAGATTATACCAATTTTGTTGTAGCAAAGAATTCATAAATGAGGATTTGTTTTTTACTGTAAATGTCCTTTTTGAGACTTGTATGATTGTATTATTGTTGAATGTATTTGTTGTATTACTTTTTGTTACTGTACTACATAGTAATCCCGCATGTCCATCTGCTAGGTCATTGTGATCAACTTCACAGATTTTTATATCATCGTCCCCTAGGTTAGTAAAGATATTGTCTATACAAGATTGAGATTCATTTCGGATAAATGTCATGGTATTAATTAAAGGTCTGAAGTTATAACATGTCAATAAATTAAGTAAAATATCTCTTTTTTTACTATAAGTCAGCAGGTCAATATTAAAGTCACCAAGAATTAGACAGTTCTTCTCAAAAAAGTGTTCTAACAATTTTTCAAGTCTATCCAAAAACATATCAAAATTTTTGTCACTAGGTGTGCGATAACAGCAACATATACATACACCTGATAAAACATCTTTTACACTGCATACTTCAAAACTTTCTACCATATACAGTTCTTTTCCTATTTTTAACTCTTTGTATTCCCTTTCTTTTCTAGACAGAATAATAGTACCTCCTCTTAACTTATTTACTCTGGTGTAATACGAAGCTACTTGATAATTAGAAAAATTTAATATAGAAACAAGGTCACTGTTTAGAAAATGTTCACTAATACATAAATAATGCAAAGGAGAATGCAAACTATCAATGTATAATTCAAATTCATCCTGCTTGTTATTTAACCCACACAAATTCTGGTGAAAGATGTTTAACTCCATCAAATTACATACATTGTCTAAGGAATTACCTTGATACAAAGAGGTCGAATCATTCTTACCCACGAAAAAAGCTTAAGTCTTCTGTCATGCATCCATTCCGTGCATAGCGTGCAGCTCGACCTTCTCTGAGTGCAAGTGTTCTGTGAGCTCGACTGAGGGACAGAGGAACTTGAGGTAGATGCGGGGACAGTGGAGAGCGTATCGCGAGCTTCAAACTCAACGTGAATTGGAAAACCATAGAGAATTATTTGAAACAATCCTTGCTGCGTATAATGACTTCTTTTTATGACAAACTTTAAGTATATGGGTATACTATATTAAAATGAATGAATTGTATATAACTTACAGTAATTAGAAACTTTGATCATTTTAGGACGATTTGGCATTTAAGTAACAAAGAGAAACGGCAATGAATTCCCGTAAATCTTAGAGTTCGAAAAAATGGTATCACGTGACCTTAGAGGTATATGACCCTTGCCATAGTCATTTCAGGGTAGATATATCGACTATGCTGAGTTGAATGGCGTTGACCGTGAGTCTCTAGCTCTTACGGTTCTTGAGTTGAAACTTGTATAACAGTCAGACGGACAAAGCTGTTTTATAATAAGAGTTTTTTCGAACTCTAAATTAAGACATTCAGGTTTGTTTTATTTTTTTATCAGACGAAATATCCACGCGCAGTCTTTTGGGACATACGAGATAATGTAGTTTGAGGCACATTTTGGCTTAAATTTGAAATTAAAAAAGGATATTAATCCTTTTTTAGTGTGTACTAGTTGTATTGTACTTGAAGTATCGAAGAAGTATTGGGACTGGACACGTTTTATCCTGCCTTTCTAAGAATCACCCAGATATTACACGAACCATAATTTCTTTCGTTTGGTTTTTGAGAAGAACTGCAATGTCAAGTGAAGTATAATAGTTTTAAATAGCTAAAATAGTATTAAAGGTTCCGTAGTAGTGTAATATTTTCAAAATGATGTATTCAAAGTGTGTTTTTTTATACTTCTAAAGTGACAAACAAGCATGCGGCCCACCTGATGGGGTAAGGGGGCCGTAGGCTTGTTTGCCACTTTATAAGATGGGGATAAGTGGTCATGGTAGCCTATGGACGCCTGCAACTCCAGAGGCGTCACTTGCGCGTTGCCGACGCCGTGCCCTGTAAAAACCTTTTTGAAGAACCCCATAATATAGTCTTGTGGGAAAACTTCGGCAGTGAGCTCATTCAACAACCTGAGCGTCCGCGGGAGAAAATGCCTTTGCAACCGCTTGGTGCGACACCAATTAGGTTGTAAGGTGTGATAATGAAATCCCTGCCGATCGCGAGCGGTGCGATGATAAAAAGTAGCTGAGTGCATCATCTCAAACAACTCTTCAGATCACAATCCATTATTGATCGAAAATAGTTGTTGAATAAAAAAAAATATGTTGAGGGTTTTGGTTCTCCATAATTATTAATATAAAAAGAGTTACATTGTCCTATCGTAACCATATCGTAATCTATAACGTCAGAAAGAACAACTATTTGTTTATTTTGATAATGAGCAACATTTTGCCTGTGGCGTATGTATATACGCACAGGCAACATATAACTTTACGAGAAACCTGGAATCGAACGCAGCATCGTACAATTAGCCGCGCCGAAACCAAGCAACGCGCGAAGGCGATCGAACGGCGCATCATACGTCTAGCCGCGACGATATCAACTTTCGAACTGGTGACGCGCGAAACTTCCCTCTGCCTTTATACATGGCACTATTTTTATACTCGCGAACAGATTTCCAAGAAATCATTGGTAAATGTTAGATTTTTGTTTACTTGTCACTGATTGGTGTAAATAATTATTGTACACATTAGTGTTAGCGTTACTTGCATGACTAATAAATGGGATATAAGATAGGTAAAAAATTGTAAATATATTCTCAGTTAAATCAGTCCGCGTGTTTCAATATAACCCTAACGGTTACCAGCTACGGACCTGGCTTCTGCCCGCCGGCTGGTAACGTGTTAAATTGATGACCCCAGACCTCTCATCGTTCTAGTGCTGTTGTAATATCGGTTCACGGAACCGACACCCAACATCTGTTGGTTTTCGGCCAAATCTAGACGTACGAACACGCTACCTTATCGTCATGGCACAAGAAAAAGCTGAAGAATTCACCGACAAGCAATAACGACCCCTCTTCACGGCGATGTCGCTACAATCTCACTGCCTGCACGCCTACCACCATTCTGGCATCAAAACCCACGACTGTGGTTCGCACAGTTTGAAGCCGCCGTCGCCGCCAGCAAGATGGGAGAAGAACAGAAATTCAACCTCGTCGTCCCGTTGCTAGGCTGTAGCGACCTCGAACAAATCGGCTACATCATATTAAACCCGCCATCGACCAACAAGTACATTACGCTAAAGAACAGACTGATATTGACGTACCAAGAATCAGCCCATCGTCAGCTGCAGAAATTACTCAGCGGCCTAGAACTCGGCGACATGAAACCTAGCCAGTTATTACGTAAGATGCGCGATTTGAGCGGTAAATTACTAACCGACGAAGCTCTAAAAGTTATGTGGCTCAACCATGGGGTACCGATTAGAACATAAAGTAAACAGTTCCAAAAATAGATCATAGATGGCACTATGAGTTCCAATGTTAATATTAAGATCAATCAAAATGCTTTATTGGAAGAAAATTGACCATAAAATGTTATTATAAATAAACATTGTACATATTTAATTAACGAGCATCAAGGTAAACGCATTTATTTTATGATTTAAAGATATCGATATATCAGTATTTTTTACATCACACATAGGTAATCTACCTATCATTTTATTTTACCTATAGGGCTAGATGAGACGCTAGATGACTCTTTTATATGTTTATACAAGTCTACAAAAACATTGTGTTTTTATTTCATACCCTTCTTTTGGTTTACTTCAATATTTGTTTAGTACCTACTGATACTAATTAATAAGAAATTTCTTATAATATGAAAAATATGTATGCTTAACAAATGTCAATGTATTAAACAAAACGTTTTGTTGTACTACATGGCATTATATTCAAACACCTGGTCGGTTCTCGTAACTTCTATTGTCAAATTTCATTTGCTTGTGCGGCAGTAGATATAGCTCAGTCGTTGGACTCGTCGGCGTTATAATAATCATTATCTCTGTGCTACCTACTTATTCTGAATTGAATTACAAACTTACGATAGACATGCCGATAGAAATGGAGTTTTAGTAAATCATAGCAACATTTTACTAAAAATAGTTAGGTAAATATTAAGTAACCTATCATAATAATTATTATTCTATAAAATTAAAGACTGTTATTTGTTTATACCGCTTTGTTAGTTTGGTTTTTACGCAATTTCTAGTATTATTTGATCACTAGACGCAACTTGACTAAATCTGTTTTAAAGGGCCTGAAAGCTAGTTAGGCAATAGGCACAGTTGTGATTAGGGTTGCCACCTTTATTTTGAACAAATAAAGTATGTTTACTATCTTAGGTAAAAAAGTACATGATCTGAAAATAAAGTATTACTTATTTAACCTGCCTTTTGGTTACCATATTTTTGTTGATGCTAGTTAAATCTAACAAATATTTATTATTAAGGAAAGTCGTAATCGGATTTTACAAAATATGTCTATATCAAGATAGATAAACAATTGATTTTATTCAATTTAGGGAATCTTTATAACGTTGCTTTAATTTAACAATTAAATAAAACCTGAAAAAGCGGACATAGTAATAGGACATAGTAAAATAAAGTATCTTCACGTTCTTTATTTCCTACTTAAGTATAAATTACGTTTACCCGAAATCACGTACAATACTTTACTATAAAGTACCTACGGTTGCCAACCCCAGTTGTGCTTCTTGTGGATTTCATCAAGTAAATCGTGCTAACTATCGTTTAAAGTACGTTTTTTTTAATCGAAACGTCGCGTCGGGCAATCAATATAGGTATATGTTACCTTTTAAATACTTTATCGCGAGTAAGATCCGTTAACTAGCATTATATTAATTACCTAGTTCATAATAGCCTGATAATGTCTTAGTTTATATACAATCTCCTACAACAACAAAATCTATGACAAAACGAAATCTTTTGGAACAGGATACACTCATCGCACGCGCTGGTGCGGGCGCGGGGGTGGGCAGGGTAAGACCCGCCCATCCCCGCGCTACAAGGCCAAGTATGAAACGATGTTTACTATTTGTTTTGCTTCGAAAAATATAAATTAAAAGAAATATTTTTAAAAATTGGTTGCGGTTTGCTTCTTCCTGTTGTCGACGTCACGTGACGATATTATGACATCACATTTCGTTTCGAATATTATTATTTACTATTTTACTCACATCACTCACTCGTCACATCACAATCATCATTTTTTAAGTTTAGTTACTATTAATGTGTTCATATCTAGTTCGGTTGACATTGTAATAAATATTCGGATGTAATAGTAATATTACATGAGATAAATATTTCTTGGACGTCGTCGTCACCATCCTTATAATTATTATTTAGACACGAATATTTAAATAAATAATACCAAAGCATGAATAGTGTTTTAGGATTAGTAACATCGCATTTATCATGGTATATTAATGTGATCTTTACTTACATAAGCACCACAATATTCATTAAGTAGGTAGGTACTTATCTATTGTTTTGTTACTTGACTTTAAACTATTATTACATATTAATTATTGATTTCCCTACAAAATCAATAATTAACATGGATATATATATATATAAATGTAAAAAAATACATGTCAATAATTATTATGACATAGTTAAAAGATAACGAGCCATGACTAATAAGCGTAAAGCATACCTACTAACTCAGTTGTTTTTTAATCTATTAATAGGTAGATTGTATTTTATAGGAGGTTTATCAATATTGTATTATGAGCTTTAACTTCTGTTAAAGTATTAAGCAGGTCCAGATAATTAATATTTCATAACAAAACTTCAGTTGACAATCAAGCTTCGACTCTCTATTGAGAATCGACGCGGCAGGCAGGCGCGCTACTCGACGCCGCGACTGCCGGCAGCGCTCATACACCAAAATTCACGAAGCTGACCGGAATAAACCGAACGCCGCCGCCGGGCGATACTCGCGCGTGCGTGTGATTTGATTACAAGTATGGCGTAGTGGTTTAATCGCTTAAATCTCGGGTACTTATCGACGTGCGGAGTGTTATGGGTTCGAATCTCACACAGAAAATAAATTATGTTCAACAGATTTTTTGTGTTGAGTCTGTTATACGGCAACAGAGTAACCATATGAGCCTTTTAAAAAAAAGTGCAGGTTATTATATTTAGTTTTCGATAGTTAAATTCAAAATAATCTATGTGATGTATTTTATAAATAGTCATAACTCAGTAAATTTCAACAGAGACTAAATACTAGGCATTGCACAGTTGTTTTCAAAAATCTGAGCGCAATATTTTATGTTATTTTATATTTACAATTATAGTGAAATATAGATAACTAACTGCCAAAGTAGAATTCTATACGCCAATGAGTTATTTTCAAAGTACCCGAACATCAATCACAATCGCATACATAATGAAATATATTATTTTATTAATACTTTTTAAAACGCATTAATTAAAATTATATGAAAAAAATATATACAAGGTCAAATTTTGACAGCAACACGATATATTCACGAAAATACGACCGAGTAAATGAGAATCACCAAAGTGTGATCGTACGCATTTCGGCACACAACACTATAGGTAGATAACTTTTATTTTCAAGGATGCGCACATTTTGCATCGGCTCGTTTAAATATGTTCTATCCGCGGTAAACAGTCAAGTACCTATGTTACTGTCACAACGCCATCTCTTATGAGCTGTTATCAAATAGGATTCGGAACTTGTGTACTTGTTATGGGTAGATGGCAGCAGTAGCGCTAGTTTTGTGCTGCCATCTAGTGTAAAAAGATAGGTACCAAAATAGCAAGTCGAATAGCCAGAGTTAGGCGTGTCCAAGATTTTTGTATAGGATTGAGTATCTGTACTAGTATAGTATTATATTATCTGTGGCTCAACCAATTACCCGCACAAGTCCGCGCCGTACTCTCCGTGAACACCGAATCGTCGCTAGAATGTTTAGCTGTGATGGCCGACAAAATGGTTGAACATTTCGAACCCGCAACAGTCGCCGCAGTCCACACTACAAACCCTACGCCGGCGCACACATCAAGCCCAGTGTTTACATTGCCCAACTCACCCAACTACAGAAAATCTACAGTTCGACCTATTATATAAACAAATAGAAAAACTAACGCTGGAGACCGCCGAGATTCCAACCAATCAACAACATGCGTCGTATCGCTATGGCGCCACTCGTTCGCATAGCAACAACCGATAGCGATCGAACTCGAGATAGGTACCGTGCCCGCTCAAACCGCCAACCCGGCGATCCCGACTGGCTGTGTTATTACCACCTGCGCTATAGAGATGAAGCCCGTAGATGCGAATCACCGTGCGCAAAAAAGAAGCAGGAAAACTAGAAAATACATCGACTATGGCGGGCGTCGATGTTAGCAAACCAAGCTACCGCCTCTGCCTTATCGATCTTAACAACAGAGAGAAGTTTCTAGTCGACACGGGTGCCGACATATCCGTATTAGACGTAAGAAATAAGAAACACGTGAAGCCGATTGAAAGTACCTACAAACTGTTTGCTGCGAACGGTACAGAGATACGTACTATCGACAGCAGCCACGGATGACCCCTCCTAAGGTTAAAATCGCATAGCAGGCCAACATGGCACGTGACACGCCCCTTTTTTTTGTTTGAGTTTTTTTACACTACTTTTGTTTACTGATTCTAAGGCGATACAAACTCAACTGGTCAGCTACGACCTTTTTGTTTGAGTTTTTTTACACTTTACATTTGTATTATATGTATTATGTATATATTTGTGTACCGCCAGGATTGATTATTTATAGGTACTTAGTATAAACATTCTCAAATAGAAATCAGCAATTTAACATTGGTTATGTTCTGAAGCCGCTATGATCAAACGAATCAAAACGACTGGAAGGTATCAAATATATTTTATTACCTATTTATTTATACAACAATGTTAATATTTGAATAGGCCGTAGGTCGGCTACATAATAGTTTATTTAGTTTTATTGATGTGCTCGTATAATGGACTTCTTTGATGCAGATACGTTTTTAAATATTTCAGACTTCATTAATATAATAATTATAAATGTTAAATGAATAAAGCTACCTTGAAATAAATAAATAAAACAACAATATACTTACTATCTCAGTAAAATTGTAATTTAAAAGTTACCTACTAATACTAATTTAACAACTAGGTAGCTACGTTCCATCAAACTAAACAAAAAAAAAGAAAGTAACAAATAAAACCTATTTCAATGATTAAGTATAACAATGCTTAAATTTATATTTACATTCCATACCGTTATTTTTAATCCTAAGAGACAATACTTTTTATTTATTTTGTATAAAGCAAAAACAAAAGTTAATACAAAAAGCTACAATTAAATTTACTATTAGAAGAGTAGAGTATTAAAGTTCCTGTGGAAGCTCGTGGTTAGAAGTTCGGTATTGTGTCAACGCAACAACTGTCCAAATATGATACCATCTGGCAAAAGTAAGAAAAGTCATAAAAACAAACGGTTGGTACACTTTTTGTTCGAAGATTCCTTTTTGATTGGTTAACAAAATTAAGGGCGGAGTCACTTAAAGTCAACATGCCTAAGCGAAATTTTTCTTAAATGGTCATCCGTCGTTGCTGTCGATAGTACATACGGTGGGCGCACACTCGAACTCAACCTAGGTCTACGCAGAAGCTTTAAATGGACATTTACCGTGGCCGACGTGAAAACATCAATACTAGGCGCAGATTTCTTAGCGAAGCACAAATTACTTGTCGATCTACATCAAAGAAAACTCATCGACCGCATTACCGACCTTAGCGTTCACACCATCAAAAAACATTGCACCGAGGAAGCCGTATACGTTATCAGCCACCATCACCCCTATCACGACATCTTGAAAGAATATCCCGACGTACTGCGACCCATGTCACTCAAAACTCCGACTAAGCACAACGTAACTCATCGCATAGAAACAACAGGCCAACCAATCTATTCAAGGCCGCGCCCTCTGCCGCCCGATAAATACAAAGCTGCGAAGCTAGAATTTGAGAAGATGATGGAGATGGGAATCTGTAAACCGTCAAGCAGTCCATGGGCCAGCCCGCTTCACGTCGTTAAGAAAAAGGATGGTTCGCTACGCGTGTGTGGCGATTATAGAAGATTGAACGCCGTTACAGTACCCGATCGCTACCCTATACCGAGAATTCAAGATTTTACGTACCAGCTACATGGGAAAAAAATTTTTCTAAGCTAGATCTCAAAATGGCGTATTTCTGGATACCTATTGAAAAAGAAGATGCTGCGAAGACTGCCATTATAACCTCCCTTCAGCCTCTTCGAGTTCAACTGTATGACGTTCGGCTTACGCAACTCCGGCCAAACATTTCAACGTTTCATGCACGAAGTACTACGAGGGCTCGACGGCAACGTATTCTGTTTCGTCGATGATTTACTAGTGCACTCAGAAAACCCAGAGGATTACAAGCGTCACTTACAAAAAGTTCTCGAACGACTCGACAACTACGGTGGCGTCACTCTAAACATCGATAAATGTGAGTTCGGCAAAGACAAGATACAGTTCCTCGGTTATGAAGTTACACCGGACGGAATCAAACCCACAGAAGAACGCATTCAAGCCATACTTACGTTGCCCAAACCAACTACAGTGCAAGAGTTGAGAAGATTTTTAGGCATGATCAACTTTTACCGTAGCTGCCTACCCCATCAAGCCGAATACCAAAATTTACTAAACAAGTATCTACACAATAGCAAGAAAAACGACAAAGCACCTATACAACGGACACATGAAGCTGAAACAGCCTTCGAACAATGCCGACAAAGCATTCTCGAGGCTACTGTATTATCGCACCCGATACCTAACGCTCCGTTATGCTTACTCACCGACGCGTCTGACACTAACCTCGGCGCAGTCCTACAACAGAAAATAGACAACGTGTGGAAACCACTCGCCTTTTACTCAAAAACAATGAGCGAGGCGCAGAGAAGATACAGTGTATACGATCGCGAACTTCTAGCAATGTATACAGCTGTTAAAAACCTACGCCGACTGATAGACGGCAACGAACTCACCATATGTACGGATCACAAACCATTGACGTACGCTTTAACAAGAATGCCGAGTAGCAGTGACACACCGCGTCGAGAACGACAATTGCATTTCTTAAGCCAATACTGCACTAACATCAAATACATTCACGGTGATAAGAACGAAGCCGCTGACGCGTTATCACGTATCGCAGAAATCGAACTACTCAACGCAACGATGGACTACGATAAGTTATCTCAAGAACAAGGAACGGACGCCGAGCTACGTGTTTGCATGAATAACCCCAGACTGAAGTTTTACCGCGTAAACCTACCGGGAGTCAAACGGCCTATTTGGTGCGAAACATCGACAGCGAACATTGGACCATACCTACCATTGCCTTATCGTGTCGCAGCCTTCAAAGCACAACACGAACTAAGTCACCCCGGCGTTCGTACAACAAGAAGAATAATGACGACAAAGTTTTTCTGGTCATCTATAAACAAAGACGTAGGTATATGGGCCAAGGCGTGCATCAGTTGTCAACGAGCGAAAGTTCATCGACACGTCATTAGCCCGCTCAGTGAGTTTCAACAATCATCTCGTTTTGAACACCTGCACGTGGACATAGTTGGGCCACTCCCACCATCAGATGACTATAGATACTTAGTTACTACGATTGACCGCTGCACTAACTGGCCAGAGGTAATACCTACTCGTGACGTTACCGCCGAAACGGTCGCGAAGGCCGTGTACGAGGGATGGATATCGCGGTTGGATGACCTCTACTACTTACTACAGACCAAGGGAGACAGTTCGAATTGACTTTATTTCAAGCTTTAATAAAGAAAATAGGCGTCGCTCGAATACGTACTACTGCATTTCACCCGCAAGCTAATGGAAAAATCGAACGATGGCATCGATCTCTGAAAGCGGCACTGATGGCAAGAGCAACCGATAACAGATGGATCAATGAATTATCTACAGTATTACTAGGACTTCGCACTGCTCTACGTGAAGACTCAACCGTTAGCCCGGCCCTGATGACATACGGATCTACGTTACGCGTCCCATCTGATTTCTTCGCGCCTACCAAGCCGAACATTGAAGATGCGGTATTTGTCCGTCAGCTGACTGAAACAATGTCGTCATTATCACCAACATCATCAAGGCAAGCGTCAAGGTCAAACACATTCATACACAAAGACCTCAGGACATGTACGCATGTGTTTGTGCGCAACGACATCGTGCGCAGACCTCTCGTACCACCATACAACGGACCATATTAAGTACTTCAACGCAGTACCGACGGCAAGCACTTCACAGTGCAACTTCCGCTTCGCACCGCAGTAATTTCAATCGACAGATTGAAGCCAGCCCATCTACTCAACGAGGAAGACTCGCCAGAAAACACAACATTAACAAACACGCCAGCCCCGGACACATCACCCACACCAATGCGGACAGCCTCATCACAGTCATCACCTTCACCGTGAAATTCGTACGTCACCAGATCCGGCCGCGCGGTGAAACAAAACGTACGCTTCGCTTAGGCGGGAGTGATGTGGCGTATGTATATACGCACAGACAACATATAACTTTACGAGAAACCTAGAATCGAACGGAGCATCGTACAACTAGCCGCGCCGAAACCAAGCGACGCGCGAAGGCGATCGAACGGAGCATCATACGTCTAGCCGCGACGATATCAACTTTCGAACTGGTGACGCGCGAAACTTCCCTCTGCCTTTATACGTGGCACTATTTTTATACTCGCGAACAGATTTCCAAGAAATCATTCGTAAATGTTAGATTTTTGTTTACTTGTCACTGATTGGTGTAAATAATTATTGTACACATTAGTGTTAGCGTTACTTGCATGACTAATAAATGGGATATAAGATAGGTGAAAAATTGTAAATATATTCTCAGTTGAATCAGTCTTCGTGTTTTAATATAACCATAACGGTTAACAGCTACGGACCTGGCTTCTGCCCGCCGGCTGGTAACGCGTTAAATGCCAATTTACTAATTTCGACAATGGAGCAACATAATTAGGATCAATGTTTTCAATATTTTCATGGCTATAATAATAATAATATTCTACCACATACAAAACCATCTAGCTCAAACAAAGCAGAGCTTGTACTATGGATACTAGACGATGGATAAACATACATATATACCTTTTTTTTGTAAATACGTACACATTATACATAGAAACACCCAGACCAAGACAAATAACCATGTTTATGCACACACTGCGACCTCAGGCGTGGCAGTCGTTTACACTGACCACTACGCCATCGAGGCATTGGTAGACATCCTAAATCATATCCATGGATACATTTCTTATCGGCATTACAATCAAAGCAGCTGAGTTGTCTAAGAACTGTCGTTGGAACAGTTATATCCTATAGGACCTGGTATACGGAAAGAGTGCCCTTGAATGGTAAATTTTTTTTTGGAATTAATCTCTTTAATTATAATTTCCTGTTCATCCACCTTGATATTAACATTATCAACAGTTTGCATTAATGTATCACAAAATTGATCAAAAGTGCGAATATCATTACCAAAAAGAGTCAAAGAGCCATTCCATGTCCCGCTTCAGAGTTCCATGTTATTTTTCTTAATTTTATGGAAATCTTGGTATACCTGTGTTATTATAAAAAACGAATACTTATTTCGGTATTGTGAAGATGGAGAGACAGATAAAAAATTTAGGGTTTCAATTAACGGATTAACTTCAACTACGTATTGAATTATGAGCACCAAGTGTGCCCGATCTGCTGTTGTGTCATGCCACAAGCAATCACTAAATGTGCAAAAAAAAAATCGGAGTAACAACACCGAAAGTAAATTTTTAGTGTAGGTACGCCACAGAAGTGTGTAAAGACACTTGTTGGCGGCTACCGCCGAAATGGAAAGCCTGGACGTCTCCGGCAAATTTAAGAGCATAATTTTCTGAAAATTGACATGTAGACATGCTTCCTGAACCGATAGGTTGTTTTTAAGAGTTTTAATGACATTATATTGGAAATTAATTTTGTGAACATGATTCAAGAATGCTATCACATCTGCTTCGAATTCAGTTATTGCTCCTATAATATTAATTGTAGTCTTTATTTTTTCAGTCAACTGTTGGTTTTTCTTAGTTCCATTTTTCAGTGTAATTTCTTCGATTGTTTTTCGCCATTCGTAAAATGATACATTTTTATCGGAAACATTTAAATATTTGAGATGATTTGACGAACAAGTATTACAACTTCTATTTAAACAAGCTAAATTCTTCGAGTCACAACACAGTTTTGATAGTAATTGCTCACAAGTTCTTACATTTACCACACAAGCTCTATGCAAACCTTGTATAAATAACTCCATATTAAGATGTCGTGAACAGAGACAAGTATCCATGTTGGTAGGTTTTGGGGAAACTCTCCAAAAGGGTCGTAGTTTACAAAATGTCGAGTAACTTATTTTTATACCAACATGAGATAGAAATTTTTGATAAAGTGTCTAATGGAGCATTCAGATACCGTTACTGCATCTTAACTTTATTTTTCGTCACAAACTCTTTTTTACTAGCACTTATAGTACTATTACCATCATCGTTATAAAATTTATTAACTTTACTTTTGATATTACGCATAAAGATAATAATTTAGTTTTAGCTCGTTTGACGAAGTTGGAGATGCTTGTTTGACTATGTTTGTTCTTATTTTCTTGCGCTTGAAGTTTCTTATTTAATCTTTCTATTGTTTTTCTTTGGACTTTAATTGTCTTTTTATATTTATTAATAGTATTTAGCAGCACATACGTTTTCTTATACTCATTATAGCGTATCCTTCTTACCACCGCTTTCATATCAGGAGAGTTCTTTTACAATGGATCACATAACATCTCTGTCTTGATCGGTCCTTTTGTCTTATCTATAGCCTCTTCTGCAGCTTCTATTACAACTGGTTCAAATGTAGACGTCATTTTTCTTGCTTTTTCATTAGTCAGTACCTATTTTAATTAAAAAAACATAACTATTTTCTATCTAAATAAACAATATCAAGTATAGCTGAGTAAAATTTTAGTACCTCTTGGAATTTTCCTTCCATTTCTTTCTTTGCTTACGTTGAGCGCGAGGAGTTCTTTCCTTTAAAGCAGGATTTGTCAAAGTGGGGTACGCGAACCCCTAGGGGTTCGCCATTCAACGGTAAGGGTTTTGCGACAAGATTTACTTAATGGTAGCTTGATGACTGACAGGCACGTGCGGCACCAAGGAATATACTACTCCCTACCGAGAGAAGAAAGCCAATTGCCGTCCAATCAGAAGCGACATACATGTATACTACAGCGCCATTGCATTTCCGCAGTGAACTAACTGAATAAAACGCGGTAAATTCAAATAGGTGTTGCTGTTACAGAAAGTTATAACAGCTGAAAGATATAAGGGACTCACTCGCACATAATATTTAGAGTTCGAGTTTCCCTTATAATTATCTCCACTTTTATTTTAGATGTCATGGAATAGAATAAAACAATTACTAAACGCAAAAAGCTTTTTTTTTTAAATATTCATTTTTTGCAAAGAATTTGCTCTTTCATCTTCTGCAAATTCTCTATTTTTAAGAGTAACATATCTTTTAATCACTATGCAAAAAAACAGAATTCTTAATGTGATTAATATTTAGAACATGGTGCTCTTCACAACTAAAATCAACTTGAGAAAGTAGCTGCATAACTCTTTCTTTAACCAAAAATGTATTTAAAAATGCTGCACATGTCTCCACACAGTACACATAGCTTTTATGATCATAATTCAAGCTGCTACTTAAATTGTCATATTCTCTGAAACTAGTGAACTTTTGGCACTGTATTTGTTACCTTTTATTGAAATAAAAACTTTATTTTCTTAAAGTCAATTTTATTATTTTCTTTGGGGTGAGGGGATTTAATTAGTTAGTTAAGGGGTTCGCTGTCATCTGGAAGCTTTAATAGGGTTTCTTGGAGCTAAACGTTTGAGAACCCCTGCTTTATAGGTTTGATTTTACCTTCTTCTTTTCTTTCTTTTACTTGTTCCGTCTGTTCTCTTGTTCTATAGCTAATAACTCCGGAGCATTTTTATTTCTAAATATTTTCTCATTCAACACTTTTCTTGAGGTGCTCGACGGCGTTCTTCTATTGCCTTTATGTTCTTTGGTGGCATTTTGAATAGACTACACATAAAAACAAAAAGTTATAACATAAAATTTTATAAAGATATATGTTTTGTGTGTACGTTTACTATATTCTAACTTACAATGTAAGTATACATATCAGTACAGTACTTACAATTTAATAATAAAATCATTACCCTCAAAAGCTGTCATTATTGGAAACAGAACAAATCATTATATTCCATAATTGTCATTATAGGCAACACACATTTTGAAGCTAATGATGTTGGTGAAATTGACGAATTGGAAAAACAGGTTGTAACTTGTCGAAACCGAATAAATTCTGCTATAAGACACAATGATATGAATAAGTTCACGTTCGATACATAATAGTAGCAAACAATATGATTAGTGTGACAATTATTTGCAACAGCAAACAGCAAAAGAATAATGATTTCTTTGATTCCTAACAAATTTGTAAGAACGAAAAGTAAGCTTACTTGGTCGCCAAACACGATACATCCACTCCGTGCATAGCGTGCAGCTCGACCTCTCTGAGTACAAGTGTTCTGTGAGCTCGACTGAGGGACAGAGGAACTTGAGGTAGATGCGGGGACAGTGGAGAGCGTATCGCGAGCTTCAAACTCAACGTGAATTGGAAAACCATAGAGAATTATTTGAAACAATCCTTGCTGCGTATAATGACTTCTTTTTATGACAAACTTTAAGTATATGGGTATACTATATTAAAATGAATGAATTGTATATAACTTACAGTAATTAGAAACTTTGATCACTTTAGGACGATTTGGCATTTAAGTAACAAAGAGAAACGGCAATGAATTGCCGTAAATCTTAGAGTTCGAAAAAATGGTATCACGTGACCTTAGAGGTATATGACCCTTGTCATAGTCATTTCAGGGTAGGTATATCGACTATGCTGAGTTGAATGGCGTTGACCGTGAGTCTCCAGCTCTTACGGTTCTTGAGTTGAAAGTTGTATAACAGTCAGACGGACAAAGCTGTTGTATAATAAGAGTTTTTTCGAACTCTAAATTAAGACGTTCAGGTCTGTTTTATTTTTTTATCAGACGAAATATCCACGCGCCGACTTTTGAGACATACGAGATAATGTAGTTTGAGGCACATTTTGGCTTAAATTTGAAATTAAAAAAGGATATTAATCCTTTTTTAGTGTGTACTAGTTGTATTGTACTTGAAGTATCGAAGAAGTATTGGGACTGGACACGTTTTATCCTGCCTTTCTAAGAATCACCCAGATATTACACGAACCATAATTTCTTTCGTTTGGTTTTTGAGAAGAACTGCAATGTCAAGTGAAGTATAATAGTTTTAAATAGCTAAAATAGTATTAAAGGTTCCGTAGTAGTGTAATATTTTCAAAATGATGTATTCAAAGTGTGTTTTTTTATACTTCTAAAGTGACAAACAAGCATGCGGCCCACCTGATGGGCTAAGGGGGCCGTAGGCTTGTTTGCCACTTTAAAAGATGGGGATAAGTGGTCATGGTAGCCTATGGACGCCTGCAACTCCAGAGGCGTCACTTGCGCGTTGCCGACGCCGTGCCCTGCATAAACCTTTTTGAAGAACCCCATACAAGACTATACTTGTGGGAAAACTTCGGCAGTGAGCTCATTCCACAACCTTTGCGTCCGCGGGAGAAAATGCCTTTGCAACCGCTTGGTGCGACACCAATTAGGTTGTAAGGTGTGATAGTGAAATCCGATGATAAAAAGTAGCTGAGTGCATCATCTCAAACAACTCTTCAGATCACAATCCATTATACAAGCAGCTCCTATGAATTCGGGCTCATCGAAAATTCTCAAGGCTCGTCCCTGTACCGCGTCAAAAGGATCAAGCTGATATTTTGGTAAAATGATTATTTTTTTCAATATATAATTACCTATATTATTTAATATTGTCTTCTGTTTACGCGAATGTTATTAATTGAAATTAAACTACTTTAAAATATACGGATTTTATCGCGTTGTTTATTTATCACTGTATTACATAATTTTGAAACTATTACACTACTATTACTACTATTGAATCTTACTAATTTATAAGCTAATAAAATTATTTAAACTATTAAATCTATTTATATTTAGGTTTACACTTTCCCCGACGTTTTGGTTGCTTTTCAGCAGCCATGGTCACGGGGAGACTAAGATGGTAGTTGTCTCAATGTTCCAGTGTAGTTATTTCAAAGTACCCGAACATAATTTAATCCTTAGTGTTTCTATTTACGCAGAATGAGCTCAAAGTATCATGAAGTCTAGCTGTGGTTTGTTTCTTCTTGGGTTTGACTATTTGAAGTACTGGATCCCAAGCTGGTGATACATTCCAACCATCTTCTTTATTGAAATTAGGATTGTTTTTGATTTCAATAGCCTCGCGAAGCATCCTTGGTAGGAATCGATGTTCTTTAGCGAGAATCTGTGGTTTGTCAAATCTCAGGTAGTGGTTGGTCCCCTGTTGTACATGTTCACACACAGCAGACTTCAACGAGCATTTGTGTTTTACGTCAGCTATGTGTTCTTTTATGCAGGTGCCTATGCTTCTCTTGGTTTGACCAATGTATGAGAGTCCGCAGTCACAATCTATTTGATAGACCCCTGCATCTTGTAGAGGTAATTGGCACTTGACGGATGGTAAAAATTGACTTATCTTTGTTGGCGGCTTGAAGTATGTGTTGATTGAAGCTCGCTTCAAGATGTAGCCAATCTTGTCAGTGACACCCCTTACATATACTTATCCCATTAAGATGTTCTAGGAATATACTAACACTATCTGTTGGTAATATTGTAAAAGTATCATCTACAAACCACTTATAAATCCTGGGTGTGATGGGGCAGTCTGTAAAGCTCGAGCCTCGAAGTCCTCCGTATATATGTCGGCAACAACAGGCGATACTGAGGAGCCCATTGCTACACCATCGACTTGTATGTAGAATTTATTGTCCCACAACAGATAGATAGTTGTTAAGCAATGCTTAAGTAGTTCTGCATATTCCTCAGGCATATTGTACTCTATTAGCTTCCTTTTAGTTATTTCAATACAGTCATGTACATAATGCATATGCATGTAAATAATGACTGTACATCAAAACTAACCATTGTTTCATTGTTAGTGAGACATAGGTGTTTAATCTCACTCACAAAATGGTATGAATCCTTTACATGTGCTCTCGAGTTGCCTCTGAGTGGTGAGAGTATCTTCGCTACGTGCCGAGCCAGTCTGAAAGTTGGTGTGTCGATCTGACTCACAATAGGACATAGGGGAGCGTTTTCCTTGTGTATTTTTGGTAACCCATACAACTTTGGAGGTTTTACGTAGTAGTAATAGTAGTGTAATAGTTTCAAAATTATGTAATACAGTGATAAATAAACAACGCGATAAAATCCGTATATAGTAGTTTAATTTCAATAGCAATATTATTATTTAGTATAAAATTACTTTTCAAGTTATGTATATTATTACCTACATACACCGAAAACATGCAGGCTCTGCAAGAATACCAGCGTTGTGGTTACACTGCAACATTGTTGACGCAGGATATTATTGTTCTTTTTTATATTGGTTGTTTCCTAGAAAGTTAAGAATAGTTAAGAATGTGGAACAGATAAAATTAGTTTCTTTCTTTCTTTTCTTCACCTTGGCTCTCAATAGCTAGTGCCCATCTGTGTGTGAGATACACCTGAAGATCGCCGGCTGAGCGGCAATAGTGGAAACCGTATTATCGGTCACTCAAGAAATCGTGACCCTCAAGGTACCAGAAGCCTAGAGTTGATTACCCGCGCCGTCACCTTAGAGAGAAGCGAAGTTATGGCCATAGGCCTGTAGTTCGATGGGTCAGATGTCACCTGTTCTTGGCACTGGGTGAATGAATGAGGTCTTCCATGGAGACGGAACTTGTCTTGTGGAATAGGAAAGCGAGAAGAGGCGCATTAATAACACAGGTCTGCAAATTTTAACTCTTATTTTTTCCTTTTGGATTTGATTGCTGATCTTAAGGTATTTTGGTGCGCTGATTACGTATATGTACTCGGATTTGTCCTATCGCCCTCAGTTTTTTTGATAAATCCTTTTATATGAAATCGGAAAAAAAGGCCAACTTTACTGATTGTTTTTTTTTAATTACAATTATGAAACGCATTACTTTAAAACATTAAAAAAATATATAAAATATTAAATACTTTCATGGTATCTAGCTTTTTTTCACTCAAGCTCCGATTGTGAGATTTTCGCTTGAAATTCCGACTTGGATCATCTCGCTTTAATAGCCAATAATAGTCTGCCATCATTCCCTTCCCCCCGGACCTCTGTGCAGTAGAACTACCACCTACTACTAGTAGGTTTCTCCCTTGGTCTGTAGTAAGTCGTAGAGGTCATCCAACCGCGATATCCATCCCTCGTACACGGCCTTCGCGACCGTTTCGGCGGTAACGTCACGAGTAGGTATTACCTCTGGCCAGTTAGTGCAGCGGTCAATCATAGTAACTAAGTATCTATAGTCATCTGATGGTGGGAGTGGCCCAACTATGTCCACGTGCAGGTGTTCAAAACGAGATGATTGTTGAAACTCACCGAGCGGGCTAATGACGTGTCGATGAACTTTCGCTCGTTGACAGCCCACAGGCCCATATACCTACGTCTTTGTTTATAGATGACCAGAAAAACTTTGTCGTCATTATTCTTCTTGTTGTACGAACGCCGGGGTGACTTAGTTCGTGTTGTGCTTTGAAGGCTGCGACACGATAAGGCAATGGTAGGTATGGTCGAATGTTCGCTGTCGATGTTTCGCACCAAATAGGCCGTTTGACTCCCGGTAGGTTTACGCGGTAAAACTTCAGTCTGGGGTTATTCATGCAAACACGTAGCTCGGCGTCCGTTTCTTGTTCTTGAGATAACTTATCGTAGTCCATCGTTGCGTTGAGTAGTTCGATTTCTGCGATACGTGATAACGCGTCAGCGGCTTCGTTCTTATCACCGTGAATGTATTTGATGTCAGTGCAGTATTGGTTTAAGAAATGCAATTGTCGTTCTCGACGCGGTGTGTCACTGCTACTCGGCATTCTTGTTAAAGCGTACGTCAATGGTTTGTGATCCGTACATATGGTGAGTTCGTTGCCGTCTATCAGTCGGCGTAGGTTTTTAACAGCTGTATACATTGCTAGAAGTTCGCGATCGTATACACTGTATCTTCTCTGCGTCTCGCTCATTGTTTTTGTGTAAAAGGCGAGTGGTTTCCACACGTTGTCTATTTTCTGTTGTAGGACTGCGCCGAGGTTAGTGTCAGACGCGTCGGTGAGTAAGCATAACGGAGCGTTAGGTATCGGGTGCGATAATATAGTAGCCTCGAGAATGCTTTGTCGGCATTGTTCGAAGGCTGTTTCAGCTTCATGTGTCCGTTGTATAGGTGTTTTGTCGTTTTTCTTGCTATTGTGTAGATACTTGTTTAGTAAATTTTGGTATTCGGCTTGATGGGGTAGGCAGCTACGGTAAAAGTTGATCATGCCTAAAAATCTTCTCAACTCTTGCACTGTAGTTGGTTTGGGCAACGTAAGTATGGCTTGAATGCGTTCTTCTGTGGGTTTGATTCCGTCCGGTGTAACTTCATAACCGAGGAACTGTATCTTGTCTTTGCCGAACTCACATTTATCGATGTTTAGAGTGACGCCGCCGTAGTTGTCGAGTCGTTCGAGAACTTTTTGTAAGTGACGCTTGTAATCCTCTGGGTTTTCTGAGTGCACTAGTAAATCATCGACGAAACAGAATACGTTGCCGTCGAGCCCTCGTAGTACTTCGTGCATGAAACGTTGAAATGTTTGGCCGGAGTTGCGTAAGCCGAACGTCATACAGTTGAACTCGAAGAGGCCGAAGGGAGGTTATAATGGCAGTCTTCGCAGCATCTTCTTTTTCAATAGGTATCCAGAAATACGCCATTTTGAGATCTAGCTTAGAAAAGATTTTTTCCCATGTAGCTGGTACGTAAAATCTTGAATTCTCGGTATAGGGTAGCGATCGGGTACTGTAACGGCGTTCAATCTTCTATAATCGCCACACACGCGTAGCGAACCATCCTTTTTCTTAACGACGTGAAGCGGGCTGGCCCATGGACTGCTTGACGGTTTACAGATTCCCATCTCCATCATCTTCTCAAATTCTAGCTTCGCAGCTTTGTATTTATCGGGCGGCAGAGGGCGCGGCCTTGAATAGATTGGTTGGCCTGTTGTTTCTATGCGATGAGTTACGTTGTGCTTAGTCGGAGTTTTGAGTGACATGGGTCGCAGTACGTCGGGATATTCTTTCAAGATGTCGTGATAGGGGTGATGGTGGCTGATAACGTATACGGCTTCCTCGGTGCAATGTTTTTTGATGGTGTGAACGCTAAGGTCGGTAATGCGGTCGATGAGTTTTCTTTGATGTAGATCGACAAGTAATTTGTGCTTCGCTAAGAAATCTGCGCCTAGTATTGATGTTTTCACGTCGGCCACGGTAAATGTCCATTTAAAGCTTCTGCGTAGACCTAGGTTGAGTTCGAGTGTGCGCCCACCGTATGTACGTATCTCTGTACCGTTCGCAGCAAACAGTTTGTAGGTACTTTCAATCGGCTTCACGTGTTTCTTATTTCTTACGTCTAATACGGATATGTCGGCACCCGTGTCGACTAGAAACTTCTCTCTGTTGTTAAGATCGATAAGGCAGAGGCGGTAGCTTGGTTTGCTAACATCGACGCCCGCCATAGTCGATGTATTTTCTAGTTTTCCTGCTTCTTTTATGCGCACGGTGATTCGCATCTACGGGCTTCATCTCTATAGCGCAGGTGGTAATAACACAGCCAGTCGGGATCGCTGGGTTGGCGGTTTGAGCGGGCACGGTACCTATCTCGAGTTCGATCGCTATCGGTTGTTGCTATGCGAACGAGTGGCGCCATAGCGATACGACGCATGTTGTTGATTGGTTGGAATCTCGGCGGTCTCCAGCGTTAGTTTTTCTATTTGTTTATATAATAGGTCGAACTGTAGATTTTCTGTAGTTGGGTGAGTTGGGCAATGTAAACACTGGGCTTGATGTGTGCGCCGGCGTAGGGTTTGTAGTGTGGACTGCGGCGACTGTTGCGGGTTCGAAATGTTCAACCATTTTGTCGGCCATCACAGCTAAACATTCTAGCGACGATTCGGTGTTCACGGAGAGTACGGCGCGGACTTGTGCGGGTAATTGGTTGAGCCACAGATAATATAATACTATACTAGTACAGATACTCAATCCTATACAAAAATCTTGGACATGCCTAACTCTGGCTATTCGACTTGCTATTTTGGTACCTATCTTTTTACACTAGATGGCAGCACAAAACTAGCGCTACTGCTGCCATCTACCCATAACAAGTACACAAGTTCCGAATCCTATTTGATAACAGCTCATAAGAGATGGCGTTGTGACAGTAACATAGGTACTTGACTGTTTACCGCGGATAGAACATATTTAAACGAGCCGATGCGAAATGTGCGCATCCTTGAAAATAAAAGTTATCTACCTATAGTGTTGTGTGCCGAAATGCGTACGATTACACTTTGGTGATTCTCATTTACTCGGTCGTATTTTCGTGAATATATCGTGTTGCTGTCAAAATTTGACCTTGTATATATTTTTTTCATATAATTTTAATTAATGCGTTTTAAAAAGTATTAATAAAATAATATATTACATTATGTATGCGATTGTGATTGATGTTCGGGTACTTTGAAAATAACTCATTGGCGTATAGAATTCTACTTTGGCAGTTAGTTATCTATATTTCACTATAATTGTAAATATAAAATAACATAAAATATTGCGCTCAGATTTTTGAAAACAACTGTGCAATGCCTAGTATTTAGTCTCTGTTGAAATTTACTGAGTTATGACTATTTATAAAATACATCACATAGATTATTTTGAATTTAACTATCGAAAACTAAATATAATAACCTGCACTTTTTTTTAAAAGGCTCATATGGTTACTCTGTTGCCGTATAACAGACTCAACACAAAAAATCTGTTGAACATAATTTATTTTCTGTGTGAGATTCGAACCCATAACACTCCGCACGTCGATAAGTACCCGATTTAAGCGATTAAACCACTACGCCATACTTGTAATCAAATCACACGCACGCGCGAGTATCGCCCGGCGGCGGCGTTCGGTTTATTCCGGTCAGCTTCGTGAATTTTGGTGTATGAGCGCTGCCGGCAGTCGCGGCGTCGAGTAGCGCGCCTGCCTGCCGCGTCGATTCTCAATAGAGAGTCGAAGCTTGATTGTCAACTGAAGTTTTGTTATGAAATATTAATTATCTGGACCTGCTTAATACTTTAACAGAAGTTAAAGCTCATAATATAATATTGATAAACCTCCTATAAAATACAATCTACCTATTAATAGATTAAAAAACAACTGAGTTAGTAGGTATGCTTTACGCTTATTAGTCATGGCTCGTTATCTTTTAACTATGTCATAATAATTATTGACATGTATTTTTTTACATTTATATATATATATCCATGTTAATTATTGATTTTGTAGGGAAATCAATAATTAATTTGTAATAATAGTTTAAAGTCAAGTAACAAAACAATAGATAAGTACCTACCTACTTAATGAATATTGTGGTGCTTATGTAAGTAAAGATCACATTAATATACCATGATAAATGCGATGTTACTAATCCTAAAACACTATTCATGCTTTGGTATTATTTATTTAAATATTCGTGTCTAAATAATAATTATAAGGATGGTGACGACGACGTCCAAGAAATATTTATCTCATGTAATATTACTATTACATCCGAATATTTATTACAATGTCAACCGAACTAGATATGAACACATTAATAGTAACTAGTTAAAAAATGATGATTGTGATGTGACGAGTGAGTGATGTGAGTAAAATAGTAAATGATAATATTCGAAACGAAATGTGATGTCATAATATCGTCACGTGACGTCGACAACAGGAAGAAGCAAACCGCAACCAATTTTTAAAAATATTTCTTTTAATTTATATTTTTCGAAGCAAAACAAATAGTAAACATCGTTTCATACTTGGCCTTGTAGCGCGGGGATGGGCGGGTCTTACCCTGCCCACCCCCGCGCCCGCACCAGCGCGTGCGATGAGTGTATCCTGTTCCAAAAGATTTCGTTTTGTCATAGATTTTGTTGTTGTAGGAGATTGTATATAAACTAAGACATTATCAGGCTATTATGAACTAGGTAATTAATATAATGCTAGTTAACGGATCTTACTCGCGATAAAGTATTTAAAAGGTAACATATACCTATATTGATTGCCCGACGCGACGTTTCGATTAAAAAAAACGTACTTTAAACGATAGTTAGCACGATTTACTTGATGAAATCCACAAGAAGCACAACTGGGGTTGGCAACCGTAGGTACTTTATAGTAAAGTATTGTACGTGATTTCGGGTAAACGTAATTTATACTTAAGTAGGAAATAAAGAACGTGAAGATACTTTATTTTACTATGTCCTATTACTATGTCCGCTTTTTCAGGTTTTATTTAATTGTTAAATTAAAGCAACGTTATAAAGATTCCCTAAATTGAATAAAATCAATTGTTTATCTATCTTAATATAGACATATTTTGTAAAATCCGATTACGACTTTCCTTAATAATAAATATTTGTTAGATTTAACTAGCATCAACAAAAATATGGTAACCAAAAGGCAGGTTACATAAGTAATACTTTATTTTCAGATCATGTACTTTTTTACCTAAGATAGTAAACATACTTTATTTGTTCAAAATAAAGGTGGCAACCCTAATCACAACTGTGCCTATTGCCTAACTAGCTTTCAGGCCCTTTAAAACAGATTTAGTCAAGTTGCGTCTAGTGATCAAATAATACTAGAAATTGCGTAAAAACCAAACTAACAAAGCGGTATAAACAAATAACAGTCTTTAATTTTATAGAATAATAATTATTATGATAGGTTACTTAATATTTACCTAACTATTTTTAGTAAAATGTTGCTATGATTTACTAAAACTCCATTTCTATCGGCATGTCTATCGTAAGTTTGTAATTCAATTCAGAATAAGTAGGTAGCACAGAGATAATGATTATTATAACGCCGACGAGTCCAACGACTGAGCTATATCTACTGCCGCACAAGCAAATGAAATTTGACAATAAAAGTTACGAGAACCGACCAGGTGTTTGAATATAATGCCATGTAGTACAACAAAACGTTTTGTTTAATACATTGACATTTGTTAAGCATACATATTTTTCATATTATAAGAAATTTCTTATTAATTAGTATCAGTAGGTACTAAACAAATATTGAAGTAAACCAAAAGAAGGGTATGAAATAAAAACACAATGTTTTTGTAGACTTGTATAAATATATAAAAGAGCGTCGTACGTCTAGATTTGGCCGAAAACCAACAGATGTTGGGTGTCGGTACAGTGAACCGATATTACAACAGCACTAGAACGATGAGAGGTCAGGGGTCACCAATTTAACGTGTTACCAGCCGGCGGGCAGAAGCCAGGTCCGTAGCTGGTAACCGTTAGGGTTATAATGAAACACGCAGACTGATTTAACTGAGAATATATTTACAATTTTTCACCTATCTTATATCCCATTTATTAGTCATGCAAGTAACGCTAACACTAATGTGTACAATAATTATTTACACCAATCAGTGACAAGTAAACAAAAATCTAACATTTACAAATGATTTCTTGGAAGTCTGTTCGCGAGTATAAAAATAGTGCCACGTATAAAAGGCAGAGGGAAGTTTTGCGCGTCACCAGTTCGAAAGTTGATATCGTCGTGGCTAGACGTATGATGCTCCGTTCGATCGCCTTCGCGCGTCGCTTGGTTTCGGCGCGGCTAGTTGTACGATGCTCCGTTCGATTCCAGGTTTCTCGTAAAGTTATATGTTGCCTGTGCGTATATACATTCGCCACAGGCAAAATGAGCAAAATCAAAATAAACAAATAGTTGTTCTTTCTGACGTTATAGATTACGATATGGTTACGATAGGACAATGTAACTCTTTTTATATTAGTGATTATGGAGAACCAAAACCCTCAACACATTTTTTTTATTCAACAACTATTTTCGATCAATATATTCTATTATTAACATGATGATTATCTCATATTTGTCTCGAGCCTCGATTATTGGACGCTTTTATTGTTAATGCTACAAGTTCATTAAGTTCCTTATTTTATAAGTTCATTAAAAATCATAAATTATTGGAAAACTACTTGTACAATGATAATAAGGTAGGATCAGAATCAGAAGTATTATCGGAATACCTATTTACATATTTTTCTCGCATTAACACGTCACGCATAAAGCGCTCGTAACTCAAAGCTGAGTGCGCGCGCTCTGAGCTGAGTTTTGAGCGTAGCTCTGTGCGCGCACACTTAGCTCTGAGTGGGGCGGGCGATTTCTGGAAAATTTGTTTATTTTGGCAACATACTTAAATATTTATTTTCCCGTCGATTGTACACACATCTAGTTAGACACCCTATATACGCATAACTACGCTACATACAAAATAGAGAATTGTCGGAAAGGGACAGTGCATAGTGGTGTCGATGTAATGGTTAGAATAGAGCGTAACAAAAATATATCGCACTCTTTCGCACGATTCGCAGCGTTCAACTTCTAATAAGTAGTTCAAAGTCCAAACAGTCTAGGTTGATGTGTCGCTGTGTGTACTTTTGAATCTGACGTATTTTTTAAAGTTTTGTGTACACTCAGAAAAACACTGTATAATTAATAATAATTACCAAATAATAAGAAATATGCCTAATTATTATAAAAGTGAAAAGAAAACCATTGAAATTAGAAAAATAATTATTTATGTGTATGTACGTTATATTACTATTATATACTTTATATTTGTTATTTAATTATTAAAATATTTTGTTGATTCTTAATCGAGTTGTTTTATTTAAATCTTTTTGCAACTTTAAACATAATAATTAACACAAAATCATTATTCGTATCAGTCGTTATTTTTCTTCACTTTTAACTTCCACATGTTGTCATTATCTTCAACAGTGCTTTTTTATTAATTTGATTTATCTCTAAAATTATTAACTTCACAATGGTGCTTATTTTATCAATTTCAATTAAATTAATCAAGAAATGATTCTGGCATAAAATAATTGTTGTGCCTCAAGGTTTAATAGATTTCGATAAAATCGTCAAAAATATATTCCGGGCTAAGATTCACACAATCTATAAATAAAAAACATATATGACACATGTGGCAATTGATTTTTATATACAGGGTGACTGGTTAAACATTGTACATACTTAAGAACATGATAATTTATGGTCAGACGTAAGGTATTAAAAATGAAAAAAAATCTGTGTTACCTTCAAAGAAAACTTAAAATAAAAATTTGTGTGAAATATCTATAAAATGTGGACACCACCGCGCGTCGCACACAGCTGTCAAGAGTGCCGCGCTACAAAAAAAAGGCTAATGACCTTTGATAAGAAAAGGAAGAGGAGAAAAGGTGCAAATTCGGCAGAGTGTTGGGTGCGGTAGCGGTAGGCGGGGACGGAGGTTTTGTTTAGCTTTGGTATATGCGCAAGTGTCCGCACATTAAATTTTTATTGGATAACTAGGTCAAATTTTAAGTACGTATTTTTTTAGATATTCGGTTCGAGAATAGAGTACTGAAAACCTCCTTCAATATGACCAGTCTTTTCATTTAAGAACAGCTTGACAGATTTGGCTGCTTTGTTGTTTGTTTGTGATTGTTAGGACAAGTTTTGTATAAACAAAATTTGCGAAGTCTGCGGGAAATTTCGAAATTTTTATTGATATAAATATACGGAAAAAAAATTGAAGTTTTGTTAGTTAGGTACTTATTGAATTTAATTACTTGAAATTTATTTTTGTATACATTCACAGGACAACGACTGTCGGGTCAGCTAAGGTAAACGCACCGATAATGGAAAAGGAACCTGTATTGGACAAATAATAAATAAATCATCTAGAATTAGGACATGAACCAGTTTTTTATATTGGCAATACTGTGACATAGACTATAGACATCGAGCTGTCAAAGTTTAACAATTCGGTCTGTTAGATAAACAAGATGGCGTGAGTACAAAGTGTTCCTGTGATTGTAAATTCATATTAGCGGCTTAAGGAAATTGTTAGTGCGGTGAGTAAAAAGTTTGGTATTGCTTTATTTTAATCAGAATGTTTTTGTTTGTTGGGTTAACCATGAAATTAAGACAACAACGCACATTGTTGTTACTCCAGAGAGGTTATGTTTGTTGGTATTTTATTGATGTTTATAACTGGTGCGCTGTAATTGAATAGTTCCAATAATGGACAAATGCCGAAACTTAATTTTATTTTTGTGTATTCAGATTTTAACTAATTTTACTTTAATTATTATTCTTTACTATAAGCTAATTGTAAATTATAAAAATGCTGATGTGTACCAGTAATGGACGTATGTGTACATTATTGGGTATATTATAGGAATCCAGTTATGGACATTGATACTGATTCTTTGTTTTAGAAATGGCTCCTAAAAAGATTATACACCTCAACAAATGGGCTATCGAAGCACTAAAAAAAGGGTTAGAAATATCCGAAGCAGCCAAAAAGTTCAATGTACCTAGAATAACCTTGCACAACAAAGTTACGTGTAAAAGTCCGATAGAGTGCTCAATGGGACCCAGCACCATTTTAAGTAAGGAAGAACAAATTATTTTAGAAATCTGTATCAAAGAAATGTTAGATAAACATATCCCCGTAACAAAAGAGCATTTAATGGACAGTGTGCAAAGTATAATAGTCGACAAAAACCAAGAAACCCCTATCAAAGATAACAGACCTAGCAAAAAATTGTTTACATCATTTCTGAAACGACATCCTACGATTGCTGAACGTGTAGCTCAAAATTTATGTACAACAAGAGATAATGTTACCCAAGAAGACATCGAGAAATGGTTTTCGGAAGTTCAAAGTGATCTCAAAGACAGAGGTCTGATTGAGATAGTAAAACATCCTGAAAGGGTTTTTAACACAAATGAAAGTTGGTTTTTATTAAATCCAAAACCAGGACATGTTCTTGCTAGAAAAGAAGATAAAAATGTGTATGCTTTTTCGGGCGACGATAAAGAAAATTTTACCGTTCTGGTTACAGGAAATGCTGCAGGAGAGTTGGCACCTACTCTGGTTGTATTTAACTATGCAAGAATACCGTCATTAGGTACAGAATATTTCCCCGATGACTGGGCCATTGGTCGCTCAGAAAGTGTATGAATGTGCTCAGGGACATTCTACGAATATATGACAAACGTTTCTCATCCTTGGCTGACTAACAAAAATATTGAAATGCCAATTATATTTTTTTTGGATGGACACAAGTCACATTTAACTTTGCACCTGTCTAGTTTCTGCTCTGCCAATGGTATTGAAGTCATAGCACTCAACCCAAATTCTACGCATATCTTACAACCAATGGATTTGGCTGTATTCAGGCCTTTGAAGTCGTTATGGTGAGAAGAAGCAAAACACAGCTAGACTTCATGATACTTTGAGCTTATTCTGCGTAAATAGAAACACCAAAGATTAAATTATGTTTGGGTACTTTGAAATAACTAGGTACACTTCAGAACATTGGGACAACTACCATCTTAGTCACCCCGTAAACATGGCTGCTGTAAAGCAACCGTCGGAGTAAAGTGTAAACTTAAATATAAATAGTTTTACTTAAATTAAATAGCTTAAATAGTAGTAAAGCTCAATAATAGATACATAATTTTGAAAACTCTAACACTAGTTGGAGTTTTCAAAATTATGTAATAAAAGTGTTTTAAAGTAAAATAAACAACGCAACAAAATCCGCATAAAGTGTTTAATTTCTAAGTCTTAAAAAACAACATTATGCTCCATTCTTGAAGACAACCGTAGAGAAAATTTCTGCCGAGACAGTGTAAAATGGGTTTCGCGCTGGGAGACTGTACCCATTTGGTCCAGAGTATGATAACATGACCAAAATTAAGAGTCAATACCGAAAAAAGATACAAGGCTCTACATACCAAAACGAATTTTTGAAAACATTAGAGTACAAAATTGAAACGACTTCGTCTAAAGACAAGCTAAAGTTATTCAAAGATCTTTATTACAAAAGTCGCCCTGAGCTAGAAAAACTTTTGCCTAATGAAGATATATCTCTATATTTGATTTGGGCCAATAGTAAGCAAACTGACGTAGTAAATGAAGAGTCTTCAAATCCCGTATCAGCAACGAATAATCCAAATGCCAATGATTCTTCAAGAGAAATCCGACCAATTCCTGTTTTGTCTTGTAATACAAATGATTCCGAACCCAGCACTTCTTCACATACCAATTGTTTGTCTAATGAACAGTCAACATCCACAAACTCGGTTGATAAGTCAAACCCTGCACCAGAAACTAATAACCCAAATTTCAAAGAGTCTTCTAAAGAAAGAAATCACAAACAAATTGCTTGTCCATAAAAACTTCAGGTCTCAATTTTTCAGATATGGAAAATGTAGGTCAAGAAGTTATTCGAGATATATATAACTCTTTACCAAAATGCAGTCGCAAAACATCTTTTAAAACAGTTAATTTTGGCACTTCAAACTACGTGATTAACTTATTTTAGCCTGAAACTGACGAAACATCAAAAGAGAAGAAACGCAGATTGAAAGCGAAAATACCATTTACAGTATCCCCGCATGGAAAGCCTACAATGCTAAAAAAGAAGAAGAGAAAAGGAAACAAATAGAAGAGAAGTTATTGCGCGCTAAAAAAAATGAATAGGAAAGGCTTGAGAAACTTAACGAGAAGAAAAAGTGTCAAAGCAAAAAAATAGAATCGAGTCTTCCGAAACTGAAACTGAAATAATTTACGCCGAAAGTGATGAAAGTATCTTGTCTGAAGAATCGGAATCGGATGACGTACCGTTGAGTACGTTAGTTCCTTCTCAACAGAAACTGGCAATCAAATGGCAGTTACATTATAGTTTTATATGAGGAGCAACATTTGCCTGGAGTCATTGAAAATACAAATAAAAACGAGTTTGAAGTAAGCACGATGACATTTTCAATAGGAAACACCTATAACTGGCCAGAGGAACCAGATAAAATGTGATACCAAAGAAAAGACATTGTGGAGTACATTCTTCTTCTCCTCTTCTCCCTAGCCTTTATTTTTCCCAAGTCACGGGGTCGGCTTTCCTGATCTAACCAATTTTGACAGGATATCAGTTTTTACACGGATCGGCTGCCACCTGACCTCCGCAACCTGAAGGTTAACGATACCCTACGGCTAGACCAGTGTCAGGATATTATAGGGCACTGACTTCCCAATAACGACTGCCATAGGTGTTTATGGCAGCCGGGACCGACGCACTATGGAAAATCGTAGAACAACTACAGATTAAAAATGGTTTTTGTCAATGTCGCTACTGGCATGCTTTTTTTATTTTACTCAATAGTTTAAGGACCAAACTAGACTATAATATCAAAAATTTATACATATTATATGAAATGATTTTTTAACAATACCACAAACTTTATAGTTTTGACGGACGTTCATGTTAAGCCCGTTCACTTCATCACTTTCAAATTGATTTTATTGTTATACGTTACAGAAAAAGGTATAATGTATTATATATTTCTGGAAACCTCGTCTTTTAAAGAATATGAAACAACTAATATGTATTTAATATTATGTTAACGTTTATCTTAAAATAATTGTAAAATCAAAAATGGTGAAAAAAGTTTTTCTAAAGTTCAACGAGACTTTTGACAGTTGCCCACGTTTACCCCTGCTTTACATTTAATGTTGATTTGTAACCTAGCTATCCATAAACATAATTTGCGGTTTTCGGAGTAATTAGTAAAAATGTGATAAATGTCAGAAAACGCTATCTATTGCGGTTTGAAATGTTGCTGTTTACATCAATAGTTTGCGGTAAGTTTTGTAATTTATCATTGATATTAGGGCGTTTATCTTTTTTGCACTCATGTTGCGTGTGAAAATATTACTCAAGATGCACACTAACCTCATATTTCATATAGTATATAAACAATTGTTTCATTTCATTGTAAATAACAAAATAGTGGTGAATTAGCAGAAGTGTAATTCTTACGAATACAATATAACTACGTGTTTTGTTGACTCTTCAAACTGTCTACTTTCAAGTGTTCTAAACGTGAAATAATACTTTCGTATATCGAAGGAGGAAAATCATTGGAGGCATTATCAACAGTTTTAAAAGAAAATTATCATGTATCTGAAGACAGCTTATGTTTCATTCTCAGTGATTTTCAAAGACATGTTATTCCCGCTTTTAATAAACGATGGACAGAAGCTTCACGGAAAAAGGATATATTTTTAATGAAAAACAGTAATTGGTTGGAATCAGAATATTCAAAAACTTTACCGAACTCTGAAGACGTTACAACCGTCTCCACACCATCTACCTTCTGGAGAACGTGGGAGACCGTGCGTATCTTATCCAGACTTGTCAGAATCCAGTAAAAGAAGAAAAATACCATGTTACTTAATGAATATGGATTGGAACACGTCTGAAATGCATATATTTAAGGGTTACGTTCGATAGGAGAAGGAACAGAAGCTAAACTTGTGGAAACATTAAGGTTTGCTGACAGTGAAAATAAGACCTTATTCTGGAGTCTCATAGAAGACGCAAGGTAGACAAAAATGTTAAGGGATGAAGAAGCATTGAGCGTATTTATTGACTTGGATTTAACGAAAGCAGAATATTTGTACTTGAGAAATTTAACGAACGAACGAAAATGTTTTGTGTTTCCACCATATTACAAAGTGCAAGAAGTTAAAACTACTTGCTATCCACCATCTTCAGCTATAGAAATTACAGACACAAGTGCAAAAATAGTAAGACTTCAAGATTTATTAGATCACACTGCAGCTAGAATATTGACAATAGATTCAGTGTATAGGGATGGATTGAATAACTTACTTCTATACAGTAAATAGGGCTGTGATGGCTCATCCGGGCAAAGCCAGTACAAACAGAAACTGCAAGAAGAGTCTGAACTAATTTCTGATGCAAATTTATTTATCACTTCTTTGGTGCCTATTAAGTTAATTAACGAGCTAACAGGTGATGTTGTCTGGCAAAATCTGGTACCTTCATCTGTTCGTTTTTGCCGGCCTATATTAATAGAATTTTGCAAAACAACTCCCGAGAAAACTGAAGCTGTTGTGGATGAAATAAAAGGTCAAATAAATTCTTTGGGTCCATCATTAATTAAGGTATTAACAGATACGCCTTCGGGTTCCACATGTACAATATGTGGAGCTACTCCACGCCAAATGAACCATTTGACTAAAGCGTCTGCTAGGCCTGAAAATGAAGATCCTTTTCAATACGGACGCCTGGATTCGTTGTATGGAAATGATTTTATATATTTCCTACAATCTGTCTTTCCAAACATGGTCAGCCACAAGCGAAGAAAAGAAACGACTAAAGCAAGAGAAGAAAACCCTGGTACAAAGGCGTTTCCGTGAAGAGCTAGGATTGATCATCGATAAACCAAGACAAGTGGTAATTCTAATGACGGTAATACTGCCAGAAGATATTTTCACAATGCAAGCTGCTCTGCTGAAATTACAGGAGTGGATATAAATTTGATTAAACGACTTTACATAATTCTGCAAGCACTTTCATCGGGTGTTATGATAAATGCTGAAAAATTTGGAAATATATATATGTGAGCAATTATGAATGGTACTACATGCCAGCTTCAGTTCACAAAATTTTGATTCATGGAGTAAGTGTCATAAAGCAATTTGCAGTACTTTCTATTGGTCAACTTTCGGAAGATGCATAAGAATCTCGTAATAAGGATTATAAAAAATTTCGTCTACATCATGCTAGAAAATGCTCAAAATCCGCTACAAACGAGGATGTATTGCATACTCTTCTTTATACTTCAGATCCTTACATAACCAGCATTAGAAAACCGTATACTAAAAACGTGAAGGAACTTGATGAAGACACCTTAGATCTTTTGAAAGTAAACGAATTGATTTTGGATCCCGAAGTTCATCAAGTAACAACATAACATTTAGTAAACATTACAATTAATTAATTAATCTGTGTTCGATTTTAAACACATTTATTTTTTCAGAAAAAATATGTTTTTATTATTTAAATTGATTTGTAATTTGATGTACTATATGATTTTTGGTTTTTGCAAACATTAAAATTATAGTATTCATTGTAAAAAAATAAATATTGGACATTTTTGATAATTTTGAATTTGTTTTATTTTTAATGTATGGTTTTAAATTCAATCATAATAAATTACACTCCATTTGAAGCCATATATTCTATTCTATTCTATTATTTCGAAAAGTCATATAACTTCCGAAAGTCAGAGGTGCGCGACGTGGGTTCGAACCCGAGACTCTCTGCAATGCAGTCTGTTGGTCTCCCCACTGAGCTATCGCTGCTTTTTAACACATTCGTCCTGCAATATTACAGTGTAAAAGAGATGCAAAAATACTCAACTTTTACTTTTTGAATTGTTACCTAATTTTTTAAGTTATTTGTGATTTTTATTATCAAAGAAGAGTTTATGATCAACCAAGATAAGAAACTTTGTATTGTTGATTCTGATATATATTTTATAAGTGCATGCAAAAATTCTTTACTTACAGAAATACTTATCTAGTTATTGAAATACGTAGCAGAGAATTATAAACGTTGTTGCTTAATTATATTATAGATTAAGAAAAGTATTCTTAAATCAATAATGAATATAATATGAAAGGCTGATTAAGTTTATGTTCGTAAATCGTAAATTACTTATTAATAAATAAAAACGGAGTATGAGTACAATTTAAATAAGTTCTTTAATGCTAATCACATTGTTAATTTAAAAAACGTTGTCAACTTGGAAAAAGTTAATTAAAAATAAAAGAATTATTAATAATGTCCTCCAGACCGAATTTCGGTCACGGCGGCCAGTCTTGGATTGTTCCACTTTGGCATTCGACATTCGTATAAGATAGATAATCAGGTGATTTATGGAAACATACTAAACAAATTTTAATTATGTGGAATTTGGTCACCCAGGTAATTTGTTGGTAGGTGATTTTAGAACACAAAAGTGTGGAATTTGATATGGGTCTTTGGTCACCCAGGTGATATCACCTGGGTGACCAAAGTGGAATAATCCCCAGTCTTAACGGAGACTGGCCATCTGCGCAGGAGATATTATAGTGCACAAGTGTGTGCGCAAACACAAGTGCACTCTCTGTTCCCTAACTCTCATGATCCGATGGGACGATAATCCGACACGACCGGAGAGAGATTGGTCGCAGGACCAACAAGTTTACGTGCTTTCCGAGGCAAGGGGGTGTCTAACACCGCCGACTTCCTAACTTCGGTCTGCTATTGAGATTTCTTAAGAGAAAAACTCAATTCGAGAAAACACAAAAATAGTTTAAATAATTTTATTAGCTTATAAATTAGTAAAATTCAATAGTAGTAGTAGAGTAATAGTTTCAAAATTATGTAATACAGTGATTAATAAACAACGTGTTAAAATCCGTATATAGTAGTTTAACGTGTTACCAGCCAGCGGGCAAAAGCCAGGTCCGTAGCTGGTAACCGTTAGGGTTATAATGAAACACGCAGACTGATTCAACTGAGAATATATTTACAATTTTTCACCTATCTTATATCCCATTTATTAGTCATGCAAGTGACACTAACACTAATGTGTACAATAAACATTTTCACCAATCAGCGACAAGTAAACAAAAATCTAACATTTACGAATGATTTCTTGGAAATCTGTTTTATTTTTATTTTTATTTTATTTTCTTTGAGATAACAAACAATTGCGTAATGCGCTTAATTCTAATACAGTATTGAATCTTAAAGTAGACTTATGTAATCACGCAACCAACACCGTTATCTACAACTTAATATATTTTAAAAGAACTTAACAAGTAGCAAGCAACTATGGCAAACATGTGTCATTGAAAGATAGTTGATATTGAATATAAAAAGATAAAATTAAGTTTATATAGGTAATGTTAAGTAGGTATATGTTATGTCACTTATATATAACACTAAAGTATTTCTAATATTAAAATATTACACAAATTTGTTCATTAGCTGTTTTTTAAACTGAAATAGGGACAAAGCAAATATGTCAATATCAGTGAAATTATCGTTATAACTTTTCATTAAACGTCTTAAAGGCGCCCGCTCACCAGCGTTTGTCCTGCTCGGTATAGGAGCAAATAGTTTATGAACGTATGTGTCACGGATACGTTGCGAGCGACTAGGTATGCGAAAATATATTTGGTTTATCAACTTATCACAGTCTAGTTTATTTTGACAAATCTTATAAAGAAACATTTGGTCAAGGTACATTCTTCTATGTTTGAGAGTCATAAGAGAAAATTTATTGAGAAGTATTTCATATGGTAACCGTTTCCGTTCAACTTTATAATTCAAGTAACGGAGAAATTTGCGTTGTACTAATTCTATTTGGTCATTATATTTATCATATAGAGGGTTCCAAATACACGTGGCATACTCCAGCTGCGACCGAATGAGGGACTTGTATAATAACAATAAAGTAGCAGGCTTCTTGAACAAAGTACAGGTACGTCTAACAAAACCAAAAAGTTTAAAGGCCTTGGCAGTGATATAGTCTACGTGGGCATCAAAGTGTAATTTTGAGTCAAAATGGATGCCTAGGTCTTTTATTAATGAGACTCTATCTAAAACCGTACCACAAAGAGAGTAAGGGAAATTGATGACATTTAATTTCTTGGTAAAAGTGATTGATTTGCACTTAGATAGACTTAAGTGAAGTTTGTTAGCAAGGCAATAAACTGAGAATCTATCTAGGTCCTCTTGCAATTTGACACAATCTTCGATGGATCCTATTTTTCTAAAAACCTTTAAGTCATCAGCGTACAGTAAAAATTGACTGTTTAAGAAACATTTGTTAATGTCATTTATGAATAGAACAAAGAGCAGAGGACCCAAGATGGACCCCTGAGGGACACCGGAGGTAACGGTGGTGACATCAGAAGAGAACCCCTGAACCACTACCTTTTGAGTTCTATTTTGGACATACGATGCAAACCAACGGAGTAGATTACCACGAATGCCGTTATACTCGATTTTTTGCAAAAGCATTGCATGGTCAACCTTGTCAAAAGCCTTGCAAAAATCAGTGTAGATTGAGTCAACCTGTATTTGGTTATCCATACATTCAAACAAAAAATTTGAGTACAAGACTAGGTTACTTAATGTCGAGCGATTTTGAACAAAACCATGTTGCTCAGGAATTAGGATATTGTGTAACGTATGGTAAACCGCATTGTGGACCAGTCTCTCCAAGACTTTTGACATGGCTGACAGCAATGATATTGGACGATAATTAGAAATATCATTCTTAATGCCACTTTTAAATACCGGTGTGATATTAGCAGTCTTCCATGCTTGTGGCATAATGCCTTCCTTAAGGCTACGGTTAAATAAATAAGAAAGTGGAACACTCAACGACTTGGCGGTATGTTTCAGAAAGAAAGGGGGTATCCCATCCGGACCAGAACCTTTAGTTATGTCTAAAGACTTCAGTGAAGAAGCTACAGTATCTTTAGAGAATGACAGATCAGATAAAATGACTTGACCGTGTACCGGTGCCTCCAAGCTTTCGGTAATTGTGTTATTAATAGGTTCATAAACCGAGCTGAAGAACTTTGAAAACAGCTTACAAACTTGCAAGGGACCGGTACACACCTCACTGTTATAAGACATAGTGTTGGGTATACCTACATTAGTTGTACGACTTTTCACAAACGACCAGAAATGTTTTATATCTTTTTTTAGGCTAGTTTCAATTGAGTTTAGATATTTATTAAAGCACTCAGCAGATAGTGCCTTGAATCTCTTACGATATAAGGAAAATTGCTCATAGTTGGAACAATTTTTATACTTCTTCCACTTGACCCATGCCTTTTCTTTGTTTTTAAAAATGTGTATCAATGGGCGAGAAAACCAGATAGGATATTCATTGGACTTGACTGGCCTCGCCGGTACATGAGTTTTAATAACTTCATAAATATGTTCATAGAAACTATTAACTGCAGAATCCAAAGTAATATGGGCCAGAAGTGTGCTCCAGTTAATTTTATCAATATCCTTATTAATAGCAGAATAGTCTGCTTCTATAAAACGATATCGCGGTACCGACAATTGAGGCATTACTATATGAGAGAACTCGAACGAACTAATCGTTAAAAAAGGTGGGTGTAAATTATCTATAGGTATTAATGGCATAGGGGCAAGCACACATTCACAAAAATTATTAGATATTAATAAGTCCAAGGTGCGGTCTAAGTTATTTCTAATATTATTATACTGCTTACAATTTATAGTCGATAAAAAATTAAGTAATACACTGTTCAAAGAGCTGCTATTGCTATGTATACGGGGCTGTTCGCGAGTATAAAAGTAGTGCCATATATAAAAAGCAGCGGAAAAGTTCGCTGCCGAGCGCGATCGCGAGAGGACGTGTCATTTTAACGTTATCGACCGCTGCCGACCGGACCGCAAAAACAACATCGCTCGGTGTACGCGCACGGCCTTGAGTGCAGGCCGCTACACGCGCGGCGCCCGCGCCCCGCGCCGACCACTACGCGCCCCGGGCACTCCTTGCACGCCGTTGCGTGTCCTTGACCGGAGCGAGGCGGCACGTGTATCGCTTTGTGGAAAGTTCCACAAGTGGTTATCGGCTCATCGCGCGCCCAACAACGCTGCTTATTATCTCATTAATTGAATAACGCGCACCAACCGGTCCTTCCGGATAACGCGGAGTACACTGCTGTCCTCGGCCCCCGGTCTGCCACCAGCGGCAAGCCCCGGAGGGCCGGTTCAGTGGGTGCTTTGTACCGGAGGGTGCCGGTTTGGTGCCCAGCCATCGCCAGACGCTGAGATGCCACACATATTAATGGGGACGCTTGACTAAAAATGCCGCGTCCGTCCCCGCCTCACCACCCGCCCACTCGCCGGGCCACTCGCCCGCTGCCGCCGACTTCAACCGGCGTGGCCAAGCGTGTGTTCGTCCGTTCCCGCGGTGCCGCGCTATCCGCGCTGGACCGTGTGGTGGCCGCAGACCAAGCTGCCCGCACCCGAAACCTCCCGCAGCCACCGCTACAGAGACAGCCAACGCCGACATCATCGGCTGCCTCAACGCCGACACCGGGCGCTGGAGAGGAATTCTTCAGCCTCCCCTCGCTATCGCGGCCGGCGTCACCACCAACACCCGGATCGCCCCTCAACGTCCCCGCCGCAATCTGGCCCGCGACAACGCAGCCAACTGCCGCTCCTGTGCTTGCCACGCGACAAGCGCCGTCCCCCGCAGTACCCACCCGAGCAGCACACCCGCTGCCACAGAGAGGCAAGACGTCGGCGCCCCCGCCGCGCTTCCCCGCCCCACCGACTACGGTTACACCGGACCGGTTTCCGTCGCCGCCGCAACAGGAAAAACGTCGTGCATTGTTTACGACGCCGCCGTTTAGTCTGCCGCCAGCTACGAATGTGTCCCCGATGGAGACTGTGGGACCCTCGTATGCTGCCGCGGTCGGTACGCGCACTGCCACCATTGCTACCACTACCGCCGGCCATGCCATCATCAACCCTGGTTCCGCAACCGGCAGTACTGCCGCCATAGCCGCCGCCGCTGCCCCCACTTCTGCTGCCACTGACACCAATGCTGTTCCGGGAAAGAAGCCGCCTACCCCCCGCTACCCACCCCTAGTTGTGGAAGTACTCCCGGACTGGCCGAAGCATTTCCGGGAGCTCAAAAATGCTCTCGGGCACGCGCCGAACGGCCGCCCGTTTGGGAAGGGAGTTCGATTCATCCCGAAGTCGGACCAGGAGTACCGCACTATCCAGCGGTACCTCTACTCCCTGGAGACAAAGGAGAAGATCTCTTGGTTCTCGTACTCCCTCCCTGCAGAACGTAGCCTCAAGGTGGCCATCCGTGGCCTCCCTGTCAACACGCCGCCGGAGGAGATCGAACGGGAGCTCACAGAGCTCGGCTACAAGCCTGAGCACGTGCGTCCCATCCAAGCTCGCCAAGGTCGCCCCGGCTGCCTGTATTTCGCGCAGTTAGCGCGCACTGCCAGTCTTACACCGGGCATCTACGAAGTGACCGAGCTTTTATGTATGCCCGGTGTAATCATCGAAGCATGGCGCGGGAAAAAGGGGCCCGCACAATGCCATCGGTGCCAGCAGTTCCGGCATTCGTCGCACAACTGCCACAGGCCGCTCTCCTGTGTGCGATGCGGAGAAGCCCACGCTGCGAAAGACTGCCCACGACCTCTAAAAGAAGCACCCACATGCGCAAACTGTGGTGGTGCGCACACCGCCAACAACGCTACCTGCCCGGTATTCAAGCGGGAGATCCGAAACAGGAAGGCCGGTACAGTCGCGAGAACCACCGCAACAGTTCGTCCGAAGCCCACCGTAGTCGAGGACGGAAACGCCCCTTGCTCGCTTATGGCATCCGCAAACGTACCCCAGGAGCATGCGCGACACAAAAGGCGACGCATGAGAAGGCATAAAGCGAAGCCCCCGACGCAGCAGGCCGAACAGACGGCCGCTGATAAAAAGGACAAGTCCAGGAAGGCCACCGTGGTCGCTGCCCCTCTCGAGGGGACGAAGGCAAAGCGGTCGTTCCGACCGTCACCGGCAACCCAGCCGGCTGCGGTCAACCTGGACCCACGGCTTACCAGCGTCATCGGCACTCTGCAGCAAGTGCTGGTGGCACTACAGGAGAAGAGGGATCCCATCCCTCTGATCCTCAAATGCATGGCAGAACTATGCAGTCCTGGATCTGCGTAGTCTGCGCGTGCTCTTTTGGAACGCCGACGGGATGTCACCAGAGAAGACCAGGCTACTAAAACTGCTGCTAGCTCAGCGGCAGGTGGATGTAGCCCTGCTCAGCGAGACACACCTTAGACCAGTAGACCAATGGAAGATGGGCGGATACCATGTCTACCGGGAGGACCAACGCTCGCCGACAGGGACTGCTTACAGGGGTCTAGCAGTCCTGGTCAAGAGGAGAGTCGTCCACCAAGCGCTGCCAGTACCAGCTCTACAGTCCGCGTATGCCCTCGGTGTAGAGATCTGCATCGGATGCCAGCCCACCCGTGTGTATGCGTTCTATAAGTCGCCACGACAGCGACTCGTAGTAGCTGATGTCCATACATTGTTGGACTCGCCACTACCCACGATCGTCGCCGGCGACTTCAACGCGAAGCACACGGCGTGGAACTCTAATACCATCTGCCCAGATGGCCGCCGCCTCCTGGATGATGCAGACCGACACGGATATGAGGTTTTAGGACCAGAGGTCCCGACGCACTACCCGTACTGTGCAGCTCACACACCGGACGTCATTGATATAGCCGTCACCCGTGGCATCAACGCGGCTGTATATTTAGACGTCCTGGACGACCACCTCATCTCAGATCACCAGCCGGTGAGTCTGACACTGGATGACATCCCGCAGACGACACAACCTCCCCCTCGATCACGCCAAGATTGGCGGGTCTTCGCCGACTTCATGGCTGAGCACTCGCCCTCCTTCCCTGTGGAGACACTCGCTGACGTCGAAAGGCTTGCGAACGATCTAAGCGCGGCCCTACAATCCGCACTCCGAGAGTCGAAGCTCGACGCCGCGACCGCAAGGAGGCCTTTCCAGCTCCCTGCCCTCATCCTGGCGATGATCGAGAGGAAGAGGAAACTGCGCCGGCAGTGGCAGCGCTCCCGATGTCCGACCATGAAGTCCCAGCTGAATACTCTGGCTGCGAAGATCTCTGCTGCGTTGGCAACAAACGCGGCGGAGTCCTGGCAACGCACCATTGAGCAAGCTAGTGAAGACTGGTCGGGCATACACCGTTTGTGCCGCCAACTCTCCAGGAAGCCATCTCCGATTAGGCCCCTACTGGCCGGTGACGGAACCCCACGTTACCGTGTCGAGGACCGAGCGGAGATATTCGCCGACTCCCTGGAAGCGCAGTTCCAGCCCAACCCTGCTCTCAACATGCAGCATGTAGCAGAGGTCGAGAGGAAGCTGAAGTCTTACTTCGAACAGCCGATAGCCCCGACAGAGGATCCCATCGTCGTCTCCCCAGGCCAAGTCCAGCGGATGATTCGCCGAACGCCCCTTCGAAAAGCCCCCGGACCTGACCGGGTAGCCAACGAAGCCCTGCGTCACCTACCACCGCGAGCAATCGCGACGCTGACGCGCCTCTTCAATGGCATCCTCCGTACCGGACACTTTCCCTCCGCATGGCGACTAGGTAGAGTCATCATGCTCCCAAAGCCGGGGAAGAACATCCTGCTGCCGGGAAGCTATCGACCTATTACGCTCCTCTCGACGACATCGAAGCTGTTCGAGAAGCTGCTACTGCTGCATATGACGCCACACCTCCAGCCACGCGACGAACAGTTCGGCTTCCGCGCCGAACACACCACGACCCACCAGCTCGCGAGGGTACTGCACGACATCGCGGTTGCTCGCAACAAACGCGAGCGTGCCGTCGCAGTACTCCTCGATATGGAGAAAGCGTTCGATCGCGTATGGCACACCGGCTTGCTGTACAAGCTGTCCACATCCACTACTCCCCGTCGAGTAGTTAGGATCGTGGCCACCTTCCTGCAAGACAGACGCTTCCAAGTGGCGGTTGAAAGCGCCCTGTCTACAGAGCGGCTCATCCGCGCCGGTGTGCCCCAGGGAAGTTGCCTCTCTCCTGTGTGCTACGCATGGTACACGGACGACATCCCCGTCACCGACGGCGTCAAGCTCGCGCTGTACGCCGACGATGCCGCCTACATCTCGACATCGATGAACGGTGTCCACGCGGTGACTAAGATGCAGCGCACCCTAGACGCACTTCCCAGCTGGCTGAAGGACTGGAGACTGACGGTTAACGTGGCGAAGACTCAGGCGATCTCCATGGGCAGCATAGCCTTACCACAGTTGAAGCTCATGGGAGAGAACATCGAGTGGTCCGCGACGGTGAAATACCTCGGCGTGACCATCGACCGCGCCCTCTCCATGAAGCCACATGTCAACAACGTAGTCGTCCAAACGCGCACCGCGCGCGCCCTCCTGCGACCCGTGCTATCGTCCCGATTGCCGCTCCGCGCAAAGCTCGGCGTGTACAAGGCGTACATCCGCAGCCGACTCACCTACGCTGCCCCGGCCTGGTTCGCGCTCACCTCTGAGACGAACCGCCGCCGGTTGCGTGCGCAGCAGTCGCTCGCGCTCCGCACCATCACCGACGCCCCTCGCTTCGTGCGGAACAGGACGATCTCCAGGGACCTGTGCATGGAGAGCTTGGACGACTTCGTGAGACGCCTGAGCACCAACTTGTTCGTGCGCGCCGACGGATCGCACGCCCGCCATCTGCGGGAGCTTGCGCCTTACCATCGGCGACCGCCGGACAGGATGGCCACAGGATGGCCTTGCCGCGAGACCTCGTCTCCGTGGCAACCCCCACCGGACCTTTTTTTTTTTTTTTTTTTTTTTTTTTTTTGATACCCAGGAAAAAATGCTTGATGCACTACCCGCCGGCTAGGGGACGGCACCGGCGGGGCGTGTGGGACTCACCAGCCTACTGCTGGTATACCCACTAAAAAAACCTGGGGTGTTCCCTCTCTCACCCAATGGGGGGGGCCTGTTGGGAGTCTAAAAAGATTCATCCATAGCAGGCTCCCCCGTGTGGGTGCCGGCCGGGTCGATAGGACCCGACCTCCTCTCGTCCCCGGGGGAGAGCATTTCACCGCTCTCCCCTTTCGACGTTAGAAGGCGCGCGGGAACACCGCGCGCGCCCTCTGTGGGTTCTTACTCACGGGTGGCAGGGTCCCCTGAGGCCTTGCCACCCAGAACCCTTAGGTGGGAGGCAGGAGAGCGACATAAGCGCGTCTCCTGCGCCCCCTCCTCCGGCGGCGGATGTCCGGGGCGTAAGGATCTTCCTCACGCCCCCGCTCCGCCGCCTCCTTCTGCGAGATGACAGCCTCGCAGAAGGACCTCATTGCACCCCAGCACCTGTCGTCGCCGACCATCATGGATACGACGGTCGGCAACGAGAGGTCGGGGCCAATCACGGCGACCAGGGCACAGCGCTCCTCGGCCCACGCTGGACACTCCTCCAGCGTGTGCTGCGCCGTGTCCCGGTCGCACTCCTCGCAGTGGTGACACCTGGTTGTCGGCTCCCTACCGGCTATCTTGCACAGGTACTCTCCGAAACAGCCGTGTCCGGAGAGCACCTGAGTAAGCCGGTAGGTGAGCGGTCCGCGCCGTCTGTCCGTCCATTGCCTTAGCACCGGACGGACAGCCTCGACGGTCCTCACCCCGTAGCGGGGCTGGGCCAGCCTTTCCCCCCACTTGGCCTCGAGGACCAGTCGAGCCTGGGACCTTCGCGTCTCCACCGCCCCGTGAGTGGGTTCCTCACCATGGAGCCGGAGGTCCACGCGCCAGTGATACACCGACGCTTGGACCTCCGCCTCCAAATCCCAGGGCGGCGATGCCGCCAGGATGCACGCCGCCTCAAAGGAGACGGTGCGGTACGCCCGCGACACCCTGATCGCCATCGCCCTCTGAGGTTTCCTCAGGAGGGCGATGTTTCGGCGATCGAGGGCGCCGGCCCAAATGGGCGACCCGTAGAGGGCCATCGACCGCACCACCCCCAGATAGAGGCGGCGGCAGACGACACTCGGCCCCCCGATATTCGGCAGCAGAGAGCTAAGCGCTCCCGCCGCCGACATCAACCGGGGGGCCAGGCGGCTAAAATGGACGTGAAAGTTCCAGCGGCCGTCGAGGTGGAGCCCCAAGTATTTCATACTCGGCTCCACCCCGATGCGGACCCCTCCAACTATGATGTGGGCATCTGGTGGCGGCGCCCGCCGAGGCCCATGAAACAACAGGGCCTCGGACTTTTCCAGCGCCACCTCCAGTCCCAACATCCTAATTCTACCGACGACCAGGGCCACCCCTGCCGTGGCAAGACGGGCAGCTGCCCCGTAATCCTCTCCCCGGGCCGTGACCAGCGTGTCGTCGGCGTAACAAGTTACGCCGACGCCCGGGGGCAGGGCGCCCCGCAGAACCCAGTCGTAGCCGATGTTCCACAGGATCGGTCCAAGAACGGAACCCTGCGGAACACCGCACGACACCTCCCTCATGAACGTCTCTCCGTGCCGCCCCACACAGAATACACTTCTCTGGTGCAGGTAGTCCCCAACTATTCGGCGCAGGTAGGGAGGCACTCCATGAAATCGGAGCGCCTCCCTAATAGTCGCCCACGACAGGGTGTTGAACGCGTTGGCGATGTCCAAGGACACCGCCAACACCACCCCGCGCGAGGCGACCGCCTCATCCGAGAGGGCCTTGACGCGACTGATCGCGTCAATCGTCGATCGGCCCTCTCGGAATCCGAACTGCAGTTCGGACAAGTCGGGGCCCACCCGCACCAGGTGCTTGGAGAGGCGGGCAACCACTACACGCTCAAAGAGCTTGCCCACCTCATCCAACAGCACTATGGGGCGGTACGCGGAGGGAGAGTCCGCGGGGCGGCCCTCCTTTCTCAGGAGGACCAGCTTACCCGTCTTCCACATGGCAGGGAACCGTCCCGACTCCAAACAGGCGTTAAACAGCCTGAGGAGCCGGTCCCCTAGGGCGTCGTAGGCCAAAACCCAGGCGCGGCCAGGAATTCCGTCCGGCCCCGGGGCAGTGTTTTTGCCCCGGAGCCGAACCATTGCCGCGCCGAGCTCCGCCATTGTTACCTCTGGCGCCCCGGCATCGGCACCGCCCTCCTCAATATCGGGCGGCGCCATTTCGGGAGGCGTGTGCTCCGCTCTCGAAGGAAAGAGAGCGGAGACCACCTCCTCTAATTGCCGGGGCTGGAGACTCTCGGTGACCGGTGGGGCCCAGGGGCGCAACTTGCCCCTGACCGCCTTGTACGGGCGGCCCCACGGATCTGCCTCGAGAGTCCCCAGGAACTCTTCCCATCTTTGGGTTTTGGCCTCACTGATGGCGGACTGCAGGGCGTGCTTCCGCTGTACGTAATCGCCCCGCAGCCGTGCCTCCACGGTCGGGTCACGGTACCGCCTGCGTCGGCGGTACCTAGTGTACTGGCGACGCGCCGCAATGCAAGCGGCGCGTTTCTGACTAATGTCGTCAGACCACCAGTACACCTGACGCCTAGGAGGTCGAGCACTGGCCCGGGGCATCGACGCGTCGCAAATCCGCGTCATCGCGCCCCGGAACCACTCCGCCTCTAGCTCAACCTCCACAGGCCCTTCGCCCATTGGGGTCCAGGCCTGGACGATGGAGGCTTCCACCAGCACGTCTACGTTGAGACGTTTCAACGCCCATCGTGGGGACGACGGGGTGTGCACTCTCCTCGGGCGATCGTCCGGGATCGCCGGCGAGGCGGAGATGTCGAACCGCACGTAACGGTGGTCCGACAGTGACTCCGCCTCGACCAGCACTTGCCAGTCCCGGACGCGGCGCGCTACGGCAGGGCTTGCGAACGAAATGTCCACAATGGACTCGCCCTGCCAGCGCACGCACGTGGCGACCGATCCCCGGTTAAGGACCACGAGACCGGTCGCAATCGCCCACTCCTCCAGCGCGTCGCCGCGAGCGTCGGTGACAGGGGATCCCCAAGCCGTTGATTTGGCATTGAAGTCCCCCGCCACCACGATCGGACGCGATGGGTACCGGTTAATAACGGCCCCCACCGCGCCCAAAAATTGCTCAAACTCGGCGAGGCGCCGGTTCGGAGAAAAGTACACCCCGATCAGGACGGTTCCCTCCCAATCAACACATATATAACCCTCGCCCCTGTCTGTCATCACCATGAGCGAGGGTCCGGACGAAACAATGGCCGCCGAGCCTCCGAGGTCCCCAAACCAGTTGTGTCGGCTGGGGACGCAGTAAGGCTCGGCGACCACGGCGATGTCTATTGACCACTCCGCCATGTGCTGCAGCAAGATATCCTGCGCCCTGGCGGAGTGGTTAATATTCACCTGTAGGAGGCGATGGGCCATAATTAATTATGTGTCCATCGCCTCCGTACTGCTCCCTGCTTGGGACGGGGCCGGGGCGGCCGGAGTCCCGGCGACCGCCCCTCTGGCCCTACGTCGTTTCGGTGGGGAGCAAGATTTGCTCCCCATCCGGTGCTCCGCCGGCTTTCCTGCAGCAGAACAGAGGCTGCAGGAAGGTTTTGCGGCGGAGCAGGCGGCGGCCTTGTGGCCGGGCTGACCGCAGCGATAGCAGAGATCGCTGCGGTCAGTTTCGGCGGTGCATTGCTGCCTCACGTGCCCCGGTTCGAGGCAGCGGTAGCACCGCCTAGGCCTCGGCGCCAGGAGATTCACCTGAGTCGAGACCATCCCGACCAGCAAACGGCCGGCCGCCACCTTCTTCGCCGCGGCGATGGGGCAGTGCACCACCACCGTGCACAGACCACCATTGCCGCGGCGCATATCCCCCACCTTGACCTGCGCCTGAGGGCAGGCTCCGGCTTGTGCCACCGCAGCGGCGACATCCTCAGAGGAGGCCGAGTCGTCCAGCCCGGTTATCCGCATTTCTGCGGACTTCACCGGGCGGGAGATCTTGACCTCCTCAGGCGAGAACAGGGAGCGGAGTTTATCCGCTACCCTGTCCGCCTTGTCGCCGGAGGTGGCACCTGGGACCTCCAAAATTCTGGCCCCAGTGGCGGCAACCTTAAAGTGGACGCCTCCGGCGAGGCCCATCTCGGCGAGATTGTCTCTCATAGCCTGAGTGGCCTGCCGGAGGACGCCCGCATAGCTGCCGCCCTGCCGGAGCCCCTCCTCTGTCAGCTCCACCACAATGGCGGTGGAGCGCGGGGGCCGCAAGTCAGCCGGGCGGAGGCCCCTCTTTTGGCTGGTAGCCGGGATAGCCCGAGAGGCCTTCTTTTTCCTCTTCCTCTTCCTCTTGGTGACCTCCGTCCACGGCTGTTCAGGCGAGGTAGAGGCCACCGAGGTGGGTTGGGCATGGGGGCCGGGACGCGGTGGCGCCGCAGTGGCAGTCGCCCTCCCCTTGCCCCTCCCTTTCCTCTTGGAAGAGGAAGAGGAAGCCAACGGATTAGGGGCAGATGTTTGCCGCGCAACCGGTGGGCCGGAGGGCGCCGGGCCAGCCGGCGTGCCTCCGACCATCCGGGGGCGGCCCCCGAGCGGAGGGCCCGGAGTGGGGACGGGCGTGAGGCCATAGTTGGCCAGGCACGCATCAACAACGTTGCGCGCCTGAGCCACCGTGGCCCGCATCAGCTCGTCCGCCCAGGCGGGACGCCGGTCCTCCGCGGGAGTGAGGGGCCGCGCTGTGCGCCGCGGGAGGGGTGGGAACTCCTCCCGTGGTCTCCCAGCAGGCGCCCCGGCGGCGGCCGAGGGCGTCTTGGCGGCGTTGGCCCGAGCGGCAGTGGCAGCGGCCGCCTTCATGGCCGTCACCTCCGCCCGGAGCTCCGCCAGCTGCCTGTGCAGCCCCTCATTCTCCGACCTCCAGCGCCTCTGAAGGTCGGAGGAAGTCCGCCCCCACAAATGGAAGAAGGCTTCCCGCATTTCTTCTGTAGCCTGTTTAAGGTCCCGGATGAATCCCCCCTTTAGATTACCGGACCGGGCCGCCACCCTCAGGACGGTCTCGGCGCCAGCCTCAAACCGTTGCCTGAGGTCGGCAACCGAGTCCTCTCCCAAGGGGGACGCATCCGCGACCTCAGCCGTCTTGGGGGCATCCCGACGGGCAGGTAAAGGCTGCCCGGGGAGCCTTCTCGTGGAGGGAGGCGGCATCGGGGAACCAGCCCCTCCTTGACAGGGCATCCCCGCCACCACCTCCACCTCCGTGTCCGAACATGAGTGTGACGGCACGGGATGCGTGGTCTTCCGGCGCTTCGCGGAAGTGCCGGGCGTCGCTCTAGACTTGAGGGTGACGGAGGCATGACTATCCCCCCCCTCCTCCCTCTCCCGTCGAGCCGCCGACGAGCACCGGCTCTGAGGCCGACTGGCCTCCGAACCGGAGGCCGCCTCGGACCCGGACTCGACGCTGACGGAGCTCCTCCGGCTTCCGTCAGGCGTTGATGCGCCAGCTCCAGCATCGCTGGTGCGTGGTCGTAAAGGGCGCTTAAAGCGCCCTTTGGAGTCGCGCAAAGGCACTCCGCGCTCCTCCGTCCTCTTCTCCTTCTCTTCGGGTTTTTTTGAGTTACAATTTTCCATATAATTCCCACGAGTTGAGCCGATATAAACTCGACCCCCGGGTGACGCTCATTCCGGGGGAAGGCCTACATACTACTGGGGGACGGCAGGTACCCAGAGGTTTTTACAACTTCGCTGTTGGGTGGTGTGAGTTTTCCTTCTCGCGGGCCGGCCAACTAAGGCAAGCCCCTCGGTCCCGTTGAGCCGCTAGACATGATCAACGACACTCAACGGGTAACGAGTAGGTTGGAGCAGGATTGGGTTTCCCCTCCCCTGTGTGCTCCCGCACGGGCCTTACAGGCCCCACTGGTGATTTTTTAAAGAGGTTGTCTTCCTCTATCCCCCCGTGTTGGGCCGGATGGGGGTCCATGTTGGACCGATCCACCCGCCCCAACACCCCAAAATCGCCTAACTGGGCAGGACTCCTACACCTAGACCTAAACTACCCAGGTAGGTAGGTTACCTAACAAAACCTAACCCTAACGGGCCCCTACAACCTAACAAAACCCTAACTAAACCTAACCTAACAACCCTAAATATATATATATATATATATATATATATATATATATACCTAACCTAACCTACCTACCTAGGCCTGCCCTGGCCTTACGGGCCCCTACTTGTTATTTTTTACCGAGGTTTTCTTCCTCTTTCCTCCCTGTCTCAAATCCACGTGTCCTCTGCTAATCAGAGGAACACGTGGAGAGACCCCCAAACGCGGCCCTTGCGGGCCGATAACCCCGAGACAAACTGCCTCGGGTTCCCTACGCGTGTGCCAGAGTATTAGCCACGAGTAATAATGCCCCCGAAAGGACATTATTACCCGTGTTGCCCGGGGTGTACCGGCCCAACGACTGCCGTTCCAATCCACTAGAAATGTAGAAAGGACCAGCAGCCGTCAGGCACACTAGGAGGTTCTCTGGCCACACACCCCAACCCCCACCGGACCTACATCAACGCTCCCTCTGACGCTGGCTGACGGGCGCTCCCCGGGAAACTCTTCCCAAGGAGCTCGACCTCGCCAAGCGCAAGAGGGACTCATCGGACTCGACCCAAGCGCTGCTGGCACGCTGGTCGCCCGCGGGGACTGACCCGTGCGGGCTGGACCTCGCTAGCTGCGCTACCCACCGGCTCTGACGACCCGGACTGACCAACGGGCCCGCACGGGCCCACCCCAGTGACCCGCCTGTATTAGCAGGCGGCGACGACCTCCACCAAGACAGGCCCACGGCCTGGTCTGGTTACCCCGAGACCCCGAACGGGTCTACGAGAAGAACCCCTGATGAAAGCAGCGGAAAGCTTCGCGCGTCGCCCGTTAGAAACTTGATATCGTCGCGGCTAGACGTATGATGCTCCTTTTGATCGCCTTCGCGCGTCGCTTGGTTTCGGCGCGGCTAGTTGTACGATGCTCCGTTCGATTCCAGGTTTAAAGTTATATGTTGCCTGTGCGTATATACATACGCCACATCACTGCCGCCTAAGCGAAGCGTACTATTACGCGCTCTGACCAAATTTAGGTTTTAAAAAAAAAGATTTTATTTGTCCTTCAAATAGAATTATATTAATTAAAGAAATAGAAAATAACAAATAAGTGAACAGCTCGGAGATCGGACAGAGACTGGTGCTGGAAAGTTCCTAGGGCATAGGAATATGGTTGTTATGGTTCAAAAGTGCTGAGTAAGGCGAAAGTCGAGTCTGGTAAGCGTTAGGCATAGAGAGGACCGGGCATAACACCTCCCCGGCCAAGAATAAACTTACCCTTACAGGTAAGTTTACTGAAAAATAGGGACATGGCAGGATAGGTAAAGCATTTTTGGGAAAGCAAAGGTTACATAATAATAATCTAGCCGAGCTACTACATTAAAGAACTTAACTTAGATAACTCTTATTCTAGGACGAGTAGTTTGTACTTCTATCTCGTCAGGTTCTACTGGATTTATATCCAGTTTATTACATTTTTTACAAACTAGATTACGATATTGAAATGCTAATAATGAAATTACTAGGATTAATATAATCGTTGAAAGAGATAAACTAGTGTGAGATATTATATTAGTTGTAAAATTATTATTTAAATCATCAAGGGTTTTATCCGTAACATCGGTGAGGCTTTTGAGATGTCTTAAGCCTTGTAAATCGATGTTTGTAATAGTAGACGTAGAAACATTAACTTTCAGTTCATTAAATTTACTTAATGTACAACACTTATCTTGTATTAGATTAAAATCTAAATTAATTTCATTACTTCTCATATTATATGTTAATTCTGACATAGATAATAGTCTAACATTTTTGCAGAATGCAGTACATTGTGGTTTCAGGTTTAACAGACCTGTACCGCTTATAGTTATTTCAGTCATATTAGACAAACATTGAATAGACAACTTCGTCATTCGAGATTGTACAAAAATCCATTTATTAGAGCCAAGATTTTGCCAAATGTTAACATTACCATAAATAAATTTAGTTTCACATTGAGACGGCAAGTCTTTTACAAATTTAGTTAATAATTCTATTTCACATATAGGTTCCGAACTAACTGATAATATATTAGAGATGTCACAAATCATCACATGTTTATCTAAAGATTTACAATGTGTTGTGTCTGTAAGAGTGCAATAAGCCGACTTTTCTTTATTAAGAGCAATAAAATTGGTTGTCGGTACAATCATTGCATAAGAATTAGGCGAATTGGTATCATGAGGTACAGGTATGGGTATTACTTGATAAAGATCAAAATCAGACTGGTAAACAAGAGGTATTCTTACAACAAATATTATCTTATTACTACTGTAGTAAGGGACTATTTCAGATATTCTTAAAAGTAAGATTATATTATTTATATCTAATCCTAACGGCAATTCTCTAAATTTAGGTAAGTGCCTAAAGTTTATTTCTAATTCATGAAATAATTGTTTCGGCGTTACGACAGCAGGATGTAGAGTATTACTATTAGCAGAAATTACAGAGTTAATAATATCTTCAACCTTAAATGATAAGGTAAGTAAACTTGCGTGTAATGCGTTAATTACTTCATTAATTTTATTTCTAAGCATTAATTCGTTAGTAGTTATAGTTACATTCTTTAGACTTAAGGTTAATTGGTCAATGACATCATTCAAATAAGCTTCATTTTTTGAAATAGTATAAAGAGTATCATTGAAGTTAATGATTGCAGATTTAGAAAGAATTATATTGTATTTCATTAAAAGCGTTAATTGCTTTTCGTTTGAATATAATTTTTGAATGACGTCATTGTACATTTCAGAGTCTTCCTCATCCATTACTCCAAATACTTTTTTCATAATTGAACCTATCCCAGAAATCCAGGCTGATCGTTTTGACTTAGGCGACATTAGATGTGATATAGCATTGTAATCACGAGCAATATCATCGTAGAGTGAAGAGAGAGGTTGTAACATATTATAACATTGAAAATCTTTGATAGCCTCGTTTTGGTGACACATAAACCTAGATGTTCCTAAAATAGTATTTATATTATCCAAATGTGGTTTAATAAAACTTAAATCTACTGGAATAACAAAGTAAGCGTGATCACTAACTATCTTCATAGTACTTATAGGATTAAAATATATCCCAGGGCTTTTATCCAGTTGTTGAACAAGCTCTTGGGTGGAGAATGACGCGGGAATGAATAGTAGAGTAGTCCTGAAAAATTTTGAATATGATAATAATGTTACCGATTACGCCGAACGAGGTGTTGCTAATTTTATTTGATCATAATGGTGTACGACATGGCGCCTATTAATGAGCAATGTTACTGTATTATTATCGTGAACTTTAATTACTTTATAAGGCCCTTTCCATTGTGGTGATAAGGCTTTTCTAAGTCTCAGGTGATTACGAAGGTATACAAGATCACCGATTTGATATCGTTTAGGTCTCGTTTGAACATCGTAGTATTTCTTTGATTTATCCTTAGAGTTATTGATGTTTTCGATTGCTTTTTGCCGTGTATGTTTAAATCTGTGAATAAGCATTTTCAAGTATTCGGGATAGGTAGGATCAGATGAAGAATCATAGACGGAATCTGGAATGAAGGGTTTTTGACCAAAGAGTAGTTCGTATGGCGTATAATTAGTAGTGCAATGAACGGTAGTATTATAGGTTAAAATGCCAGTATAGACATAGCGATGCCAATCGTCCTGATCGTCGCTCACAAACGACTTGAGATACTCCTTTAGAGTCGAGTGACTGCGCTCAAGAGCGCCTTGCGTTTGAGGGTGATATGGGCTAGACCACAACTGCTTAATTTTTAGAAAGCTGCAGGTTCTTTTAAAAAGATCGGAAGTGAAATTTGTACCTTGATCGGTAAGTATAGTTTTTGGTATGCCAAATAAGGATATAAAGTGAATTAAACAGTCACTAGTTTCTTCTGCAGTTGTTGATCGTATAGGGTAAGCTACAGAAAATTTAGTTAAGTCATCCTGGAGCGTTAATATGTACTTTAGCTTTGCAAGACCTGCTTCAGGTAATGGTCCCACTATATCCAGGGCGACACGTTGAAATGGGGTTGTAGAAGTTGTAGTGATTTTCATGGGTTCGCGATTAACTTTTCGAAGTGCTTTATTTTCCTGACAAAGTTTACATGACCTGACATAATTTTCTACATCGTTACGCATGCCTTTCCAATGATATCTTGCCTGAATTCTTTTTAACATTCTAACTGTTCCTAAATGACCTGCAATGGGTATGTCATGATTTTCTCTTAGAATCTTTTTTATTTCACTTAATGATGGAAAGATAATAGCGTTACGATAAATGGTTACGAATATCTCTATATTATGGAATAAATATAATATGATATTATATAGTTTAGTGTATGAATGAGATTCAAAGGGATTCTTGAAATCTGTAATGCTTATATTAATTAGTGAATTTACAATTAGTTCATTACGTAGATTTTTCAGACTAGTGTATAGATCTTCGTAAGTAGCATTATCAAAATGGTTAACTTTAGTAAAGAGTAGATACACGACTTTATTTTTGTATTCGAGTTTTAGAAATGAATACAACACTCTTTCCTTATTAAGAATTTCCTCTCTGTTTGTTAAATCATTTAAAATATCTTCAACGTGTAGGTTACTTTCATCAAGGTCAATAGATGTGGGGATAACAAGTACTTTATCAGAACTAGTAAGTACACTAGAATTAGATTCTAAGATTTTGGCATTTGACACAAAATTTCTACAGTTCATTGCTCTTAGGAATTGAGAATAATTATCGTCGTTGATGTCAAGAATTTCTAGAGGATCGTTGGTAGGAGTTTGAGAGTTTGGAATGATTCTAGGCGAATCGGATGTTGGAGACAGTGGAGGGTCCATGTGAGATATTGAAGGTAAGTTATGATTGTCATCTATTTCAGGATTTCCACTTGGGATGGAGTTAGGACCCGGAGCAGTTTGAAACTCAGTTAAAGGATTTTGTGTTAAATCAGGTAAGTTTGGCGGGCTGAAGTCAAGGTTGAGGTTGTCATTAAATGGACTGATGTTGTCATCGAGGTTAAGGGTTTCTTCGTTAATAGGATTAACAGGATAGCGGGATAATGCGTCAGCTGCTGCATTGAGTTTACCTTTCTGGTAGGCGATTTCATACTCGAACTCTTCTAATTTTAACCGCCATCTCTGCAACTTGCTACTGGGGTCTTTGTGGTTGAAGAGCCATTTTAAAGGCCTGTGATCAGTGATAATTTGAAATTTCCGCCCATAGAGATACGGGCGGAAGGTTTTGCATCCAAAAATTATAGCTAAGAGTTCTTTTTCTGTGGTGCTATAATTTGATTCACTTTTGTTAAGGGTGCGAGAGGCGAAGGCTATTGGTCTATCTTTGCCAATCGAACCTTGACTCAGAACGGCACCAATTGCATGGTTAGAAGCATCGCATGTTAAAATGAAAGGTGAAGAGAAATCCGGGTATATAAGCACGGGAGCAGAGGTGAGTTTGTATTTTAATTCATCAAAAGATAGCTGTTGTTGGTTCTCCCACAAGAAAGGGGTATCCTTTTTTAGGAGATGCGTTAGTGGCTTAGCAATTTTGGAAAAGTTTGGTATGAAACGGCGGTAATAAGAGACGAGGCCAAGGAAGGACTTTATATCCTTTGGACTATTAGGTTTTGGAAACTGGGTTACAGCCTTGACTTTATCAGGGTTTGGTTTTACGCCATTTTCAGTTATTAGATGGCCAAGATAAGCGACTTCACGTCGGAGAAACTCGCATTTATCTGGCTGGAGTTTGAGGTTAAAATCTCGAAGTCTTTGAAAGGTTAATGAGAGGTTTTCTACATGTGTACTAAGGTCATATGAATAGATTACAATGTCGTCAAGGTATACAAAACAGCGCACACCTTGAAGGCCTGATAAAGCTGTATTCATCAACCGCTGAAAAGTAGCGGGGGCGTTTTTCAAGCCAAATGGCATTCTTGTAAACTCGAAATGGCCCCGAGGTACACTGAAGGCAGTTTTAGGTGCATCTTCTTGGTCAATTAGGATCTGATGGAATCCAGACGCAAGGTCAAGAGTGGAAAAGTATTTGCTCCGACCTAGCTGATCTAGAATTTCGGAAATTTGCGGGATTGGGTAGCTGTCACCAATGGTTACGTCATTTAATTTCCGGTAATCAATTACTATTCGCCACTTGCGTTCACCAGAAGCGTCTAACTTTTTGGGTACTATCCAGATTGGGGATGACCATGGGGATGTGGAATGTCTAATAATATTTTGCCAAGCATTTGATCAATTTGTTTATTCACTTCTTGCTTGTGTACCTCTGGGAATCGATAAGATTTGACATTTATGGGATTCTGAGCGGTTGTTATTATTTTATGTTTTAATGCATCTGTATGCGAAAGTTTGTCACCAGGTATATGAAAAATGTCTGAGAATTCGGAACAAACATCGTAAAGAGCATTAGCTTCTTCAGTGTTAAGGTGAGAAATTCTAAGAAGATTAAGGACTTCTTGGGTCCTAGCATAGGCATTAACCTCGTTACTTACGGTGGAAGTGACACAATACGGCTTAATCGAGGGACTTATTGGAATGAGATTTATATTTAAATTAGAAGATAAGGTCACAGGTGATTCAGAAAGATTAACAACTGAAATATTTATTCTTTTGTTTTCTTTTACAGAAACTAAGCAATTTGCAATTAATAAATCTTTATGGATATATTGATCCATTACAACACCCTCTGTTATTTCGGGATTAGCAACAGAACATTCGATTATAGTTTCTGATCTTGGCTGAATAGTATATACAGGATGACTAAAAATGAGATCAAACTTAGTATCTTTAATTTTTAAAATATGTTCATTGTAATCGATTGTGCAGTCAAGATCATTTAGTAAATCACTTCCAATAATTCCATCGTATGATAGGCTAATTTCGTTAACGACGTGAAATTCGTATGTTATTTTTGGATCTGGTAAAATAATTAATCGAACATTACCTACAGTTCGTATTGTGTCATCACCGGCATCTATACCCTTTAGTAGTATTTGTTTTTCTCCTAGTGAGGGCATTCTGTCGATAGAAGATTGTTTAATAAGACAAACCATTGAACCAGAGTCGATAAGAAATTTTAACGGGGAATTAGCAATATCATTTTCTATTACAATATGTGGTAGGGATCGTTTAGTGGCGTTAGACATTACCTCATAAATGTTATTATCATTTTGAATTCGGTGGTTGACATTTGAAGTAGAAGGTTTCGTTTCAGATACAGTGTCAGAGAATGAAATAGTATGTTTATTGTTATCGATTGATATCATAGAGGTAGTTTGGGAAACAGCGGGTTTAGAATTGGAAATAGTATATTTTGATTTAGTAGCGTGAGCGTAGGATTTAGCAAGTGATGTAGCAGGCTTTGCGGTTGAAACAGTGGATTCAGCGAATGACTCAGTGCATTGAGTACGAGAAACAGTGGATTTAGAACTTAAACAAGGAGCAGCGCGTTTGGTACCGGAAACAGTGGTTATGAATTTAGGAGACGCAGTGGTATTGGTACCAGAAACAGTGGATTTAATAACGGAGACAGTGGAGTTAGAACGCATTGTGTCGGCTTTTGTCATTACATTTCCCGTGCGACACTCGTCGGGAAATTTTAATAGTTTAAATTATTATCAGATTGTTCGCTAGGCTGATTGTCATCGCGATTTATACACGAGTACGTCTCGTGCATATATTTTACATCACGGGGACGGTCAGTATTATTACTGTTACGAGAGCCAGGTTGATATTCGTTAAAATTTCGGTTACGGTTATTATTAAACTGTCGCTTTCTACAGTTTTCGATGCTGTGCCCAATATTTTTACAATATCTACAAATGATGGCATCTTTATTTACTAGGCTGCCACCTTGAAATTTGGAGGTTTGAGGGCCACCTTGATTCTGAGTTGAGTATCTAGTGTTATTACGGCTGTATTTTACATTGTCACGATTTTGAAATGTCATCAAATGTTTTCGAGAGCTCAAAAATATTTTTTCTTCTTCGCAAGCGTAACTGATGGCGTCCGATAAAGATTCGGGTTCTCGACAGCGTACTATTGTTGACACTGATGGGTGAAGTCCGGTTACAAAAGTATGAAGAGCTAGGTCTTCCATTGCAGCGGCACGGCCAGCCAGTTCTCCTTTCTTTTCTATCTTTCTCTTTGAAGTTGGCACCGTTAAATTAATTTCAGACAGTAATTTAGATAAACAAGTTTCGACTCGTAAGGCGAACTGGTTAACCGTCTCTTTTTGTTCTTGTCTACATTCTTGTAATTCCGTGAGCAAGTAGGTGTAGTGTTTTCGGTCTCCATATAGATTTTTTAAAAAACTTTCGAGTTGTTCAAAGTCATCAAACTCTTTCAAAGAGCACGCGGTTTGCGCTCTGCCTTCTAACTGGCTGAGTATAAATTTGAATAAAATTGGTTTTTGAACGGCGGTGGCTAACTCTATGGCGTTTCTACAGTTGTTTAAAAATGGGTTAAGTAATTCTCGAGTGCCGTCAAATTTCGAGATAAATTTAATCAAGAAGTTTATATTTACTTCAAAAGTTTCGCCAGACGCAGAGGCATTCTCTTCCTTTGGGTTTGATTGTTTACTCATATTTAAATAATATAAAAATTATTAAATACTGCCAATGGTAAAAGGTTGCTAATTATTTAACGTATGTCTCAAGGTTATAACTTACGTTATAAGATGAGCTTAAACTGTGCACTGTACTACACCGTTATCTATTCTCTAAAGCTCGGCCACCTAATACGTGGGCGACGGGCGATAACACTGCTCACGGTAACTTGTAAGTTTATAACAAGGGTTTTAATATGAAATAGAAATTAGTAATCGTTATTAGGATGATAAGACGATGAAATGTATACAAGAATTCACAAAAATTAGCAATATAAACAAAACTGGCTTGTGTTAAACTTAGTTTTTATCGTATATCATATGTGTTTCAGGCTTGAAACACGGTGAAAACTAAAGTTATTTGTCAATCACGGCCTAACACAGTCCAAAGATGTAGAAATAAAATAACTCACAGGATCGGCAGGAACATTATTAAATAATTTCGGGTCACAGGAGGTCCTTTCAGTTATTGTAGCGGAGACTCGGCACGACGGCGGCGGTTCGGCGACTGGTAAGCAAAGTTGTCCTTGGCTACCGTGACCGTGAAAGGATTTTGGTGATTGTGATTACGTTTCGTCAACTGGATACAAGGGTAAGTACTCAAGGTCTTCTTCTTACAGGTTTTCGCGTCTTCTCTCTATTTTCGCTTATTTATTCAAAGTGGTTGGTAAGTACTTAATATTTATTTTCGGCTGTTGGATTTGGCACAGAGGTGAACCATAGGATTTATAGCACTGCTGATAACTTCACACGAGCGATAGAATCGTTATATTTATATTAGACCACTTTTCTGGCTTACAGTCACTTTTCACTTCACAAGGTCAAGCACGATTTTGGTAATTATTCGTAATAGAACTTTAATTTTAACACGGAAGGGAGACGTTTCCGAGGGACTTTTACTAATCCCTTTACCGCTGCCACCAAATATTACGCGCTCTGACCAAATTTAGGTTTTAAAAAAAAAGATTTTATTTGTCCTTCAAATAGAATTATATTAATTAAAGAAATAGAAAATAACAAATAAGTGAACAGCTCGGAGATCGGACAGAGACTGGTGCTGGAAAGTTCCTAGGGCATAGGAATATGGTTGTTATGGTTCAAAAGTGCTGAGTAAGGCGAAAGTCGAGTCTGGTAAGCGTTAGGCATAGAGAGGACCGGGCATAACAGTACGTTTTGTTTCACCGCGCGGCCGGATCTGGTGACGTACGAATTTCGCGGTGAAGGTGATGACTGTGATGAGGCTGTCCGCATTGGTATAGGTGATGTGTCCGGGGCTGGCGTGTTTGTTAATGTTGTGTTTTCTGGCGAGTCTTCCTCGTTGAGTAAATGGGCTGGCTTCAATCTGTCGATTGAAATTACTGTGGTGCGAAGCGGAAGTTGCAGTGTGAAGTGCTTGCCGTCGGTACTGCGTTAAAGTACTTAATATGGTCCGTTGTATGGTGGTACGAGAGGTCTGCGCACGATGTCGTTGCGCACAAACACATGCGTACATGTCCCGAGGTCTTTGTGTATGAATGTGTTTGACCTTGACGCTTGCCTTGTTGATGTTGGTGATAATGACGACATTGTTTCAGTCAGCTGACGGACAAATACCGCAACTTCAATGTTCGGCTTGGTAGGCGCGAAGAAATCAGATGGGACGCGTAACGTAGATCCGTATGTCATCAGGGCCGGGCTGACGGTTGAGTCTTCACGTAGGGCGGTGTGAAGTCCTAGTAATACTGTAGGTAATTCATTGATCCATCTGTTATCGGTTGCTCTTGCCATCAGTGCCGCTTTCAGAGATCGATGCCATCGTTCGATTTTTCCATTAGCTTGCAGGTGAAATGCAGTAGTACGTATTCGAGTGACGCCTATTTTCTTCATTAAAGCTTGAAATAAAGACGATTCGAACTGTCTCCCTTGATCTGTAGTAAGTCGTAGAGGACATCCAAACCGCGATATCCATCCCTAGTATACGGCCTTCGCGACCGTTTCAGCGGTAACGTCACGAGTAGGTATTACCTCTGGCCAGTTAGTGCAGCGGTCAATCATAGTAACTAAGTATCTATAGTCATCTGATGGTGGGAGTGGCCCAACTATGTCCACGTGCAGGTGTTCAAAACGAGATGATTGTTAAAACTCACCGAGCGGGCTAATGACGTGTCGATGAACTTTCGCTCGTTGACAGCTGATGCACGCCTTGGCCCATATACCTACGTCTTTGTTTATAGATGGCCAGAAAAACTTTGTCGTCATTATTCTTTTTGTTGTACGAACGCCGGGGTGACTTAGGTCGTGTTGTGCTTTGAAGGCTGCGACACGATAAGACAATGATAGGTATGGTCGAATGTTCGCTGTCGATGTTTCGCACCAAATAGGCCGTTTGACTCCCGATAGGTTTACGCGGGAAAACTTCAGTCTGGGGTTATTCATGCAAACACGTAGCTCGGCGTCCGTTTCTTGTTCTTGAGATAACTTATCGTAGTCCATTGTTGCGTTGAGTAGTTCGATTTCTGAAATACGTGATAACGCGTCAGCGGCTTCGTTCTTATCACCGTGAATGTATTTGATGTTAGTGCAGTATTGGCTTATGAAATGCAATTGTCGTTCTCGACGCGGTGTGTCATTGTTACTCGGCGTTCTTGTTAGAGCGTATGTCAATGGTTTGTGATCCGTACATATGGTAAGTTCGTTGCCCTCTATCAGTCGGCGTAGGTTTTTAACAGCTGTATACATTGCTAGAAGTTCGCGATCGTATACACTGTATCTTCTCTGCGTCTCGCTCATTGTTTTTGAGTAAAAGGCGAGTGGTTTCCACACGTTGTCTATTTTTTGTTGTAGGACTGCGCCGAGGCTAGTGTCAGACGCGTCGGTGAGTAAGCATAACGGAGCGTTAGGTATCGGATGCGATAATATAGTAGCCTCGAGAATGCTTTGTCGAATTTGTTCGAAGGCTGTTTCAGCTTCATGTGTCCATTGTATAAGTGTTTTGTTGTTTTTCTTGCTATTGTGTAGATACTTGTTTAGTAAATTTTGGTATTCGGCTTGATGGGGTAGGCAGCTACGGTAGAAGTTGATCATGCCTAAAAATCTTCTTAACTCTTGCACTGTAGTTGGTTTGGGAAACGTAAGTATGGCTTGAATGCGTTCTTCTGTGGGTTTGATTCCGTCCGGTGTAACTTCATAACCGAGGAACTGTTTCTTGTCTTTGCCGAACTCACATTTATCGATGTTTAGAGTGACGCCGTAGTTGTCGAGTCGTTCGAGAACTTTTTGTAAGTGACGCTTGTGATCCTCTGGGTTTTCTGAGTGCACTAGTAAATCATCGACGAAACAGAATACGTTGTCGTCGAGCCCTCGTAGTACTTCGTGCATAAAACGTTGAAATGTTTGGCCGGAATTGCGTAAGCCGAACGTCATACAGTTGAACTCGAAGAGGCCGAAGGGAGTTATTATGGCAGTCTACGCAGCATCTTCTTTTTCAATAGGTATCCAGAAGTACGCCATTTTGAGATCTAGTTTAGAAAAGATTTTCTTTCCATGTAGCTGGTACGTAAAATCTTGAATTCTCGGTATAGGGTAGCGATCGGGTACTGTAACGGCGTTCAATCTTCTATAGTCGCCACACACGCGTAGCGAACCATCCTTTTTCTTAACGACGTGAAGCGGGCTGGCCCATGGACTGTTTGACGGTTTACAGATTCCCATCTCCATCATCTTCTCAAATTCTAGCTTCGCAGCTTTGTATTTATCGGGCGGCAGGGGGCGCGGCCTTGAATAGATTGGTTGGCCTGTTGTTTCTATGCGATGAGTTACGTTGTGCTTAGTCGGAGTTTTGAGTGACATGGGTCGCAGTACGTCGGGATATTGTTTCAAGATGTCGTGATAGGGGTGATGGTGGCTGATAACGTATACGGCTTCCTCGGTGCTATGTATTTTGATGGTGTGAACGCTAAGGTCGGTAATGCGGTCGATGAGTTTTCTTTGATGTAGATCGACAAGTAATTTGTGCTTCGCTAAGAAATCTGCGCCTAGTATTGATGTTTTCACGTCGGCCACGGTAAATGTCCATTTAAAGCTTCTGCGTAGACCTAGGTTGAGTTCGAGTGTGCGCTCACCGTAAGTACGTACCTCTGTACCGTTCGCAGCAAACAGTTTGTAGGTACTTTCAATCGGCTTCACGTGTTTCTTATTTCTTGCGGCTAATACGGATATGTCGGCACCCGTGTCGACTAGAAACTTCTCTCTGTTGTTAAGATCGATAACGCAGAGGCGGTAGCTTGGTTTGCTAACATCGACGCCCGCCATAGTCGATGTATTTTCTAGTTTTTCTGCTTCTTTCTTGCGCACGGTGATTCGCATCTACGGGCTTTATCTCCATAGCGCAGGTGGTAGGTAATAACACAGCCAGTCGGGATCGCCGGGTTTGCGGTTCGAGCGGGCACGGTATCTCGAGTTCGATCGCGATCGGTTGTTGCTTTGCGAATGAGTGGCGCCATAGCGATACGACGCATGTTGTTGATTGGTTCGAATCTCGGCGATCTCCAGCGTTAGTTTTTCTATTTGTTTATATAATAGGTCGAACTGTAGATTTTCTGTAGTTGGGCAATGTAAACACGACAGGCTTGATGTGTGCGCCGGCGTAGAGGTTGTAGTATGGACTGCGGCGACTGTTGCGGGTTCGAAATGTTCAACCATTTTGTTGGCCATCACAGCTAAACATTCTAGCGACGATTCGGTGTTCACGGAGAGTACGGCGCGGACTTGTGTGGGTAATTGGTTGAGCCACATAACTTTTAGAGCTTCGTCGGTTAGTAATTTACCGCTCAAATCGCGCATCTTACGTAATAACTGGCCAGGTTTCATGTCGCCGAGTTCTAGGCCGCTGAGTAATTTCTGTAGCTGACGATGGTCTGATTCTTGGTACGTCGATATCAGTCTGTTCTTTAGCGTAATGTACTTGTTGGTCGATGGCGGGTTTAATATGATGTCGCCGATTTGTTCGAGGTCACTACAGCCTAGCAACGGTACGACGAGGTTAAATTTCTGTTCTTCTCCCATCTTGCTGGCGGCGACAGCGGCTTCAAACTGTGCGAACCACAGTCGTGGGTTTTGACGCCAGAATGGAGGTAGACGTGCAGGCAGTGAGCTTGTAGCGACATCACCGTGGAGAGGGGTCGTTACTTGCTTGTCGGTGAATTCTTCAGCTTTTTCTTGTGCCATGACGATAAGGTAGCGTGTTCGTACGTCTAGATTTGGCCGAAAACCAACAGATGTTGTGTGTCGGTTCAGTGAACCGATATTACAACAGCACTAGAACGATGAGAGGTCAGGGGTCACCAATTTAACGTGTTACCAGCCGGCGGGCAGAAGCCAGGTCCATAGCTGGTAACCGTTAGGGTTATAATGAAACACGCAGACTGATTCAACTGAGAATATATTTACAATTTTTCACCTATCTTATATCCCATTTATTAGTCATGCAAGTTACGCTAACACTAATGTGTACAATAAACATTTTTACCAATCAGCGACAAGTAAACAAAAATCTAACATTTACAAATGATTTCTTGGAAATCTGTTCGCGAGTATAAAAGTAGTGCCATGTATAAAAAGCAGAGGAAAGCTTCGCGCGTCGCCCGTTAGAAACTTGATATCGTCGCGGCTAGACGTATGATGCTCCTTTTGATCGCCTTCGCGCGTCGCTTGGTTTCGGTGCGGCTAGTTGTACGATGCTCCGTTCGATTCCAGGTTTAAAGTTATATGTTGCCTGTGCGTATATACATACGCCACAGTAGTTTAATTTCAATGAATAACATTCGCGTAAACAGAAGAGAATATTAAGAAAATCTCAATAACATTTTCTTGGCCCGACCCGGGATTCGAACTCGAGATCTCATGCACAGCAGTCGCATTCACTACCGCTGCACCACGGAGGCATATTCTATTATTCTATTGCATTTTATTTTCATTTCAATAATTATAATCATCTACAGCTTGACATTCATCATAGATTCTTCGATTAGGTACCTACTAAGTATATGAGTCTAGGTATTGACTAGGTTTATGTTCATTACTGGATGTCTATGACTAGGTTATGTTTATTACTGGATGTCCATGACTAGGTTATGTTCATTACTGGATGTCCACAACTGGTTTTTTGCTGTCCATAACTGGTTATAAAACTAGAATATTTATTCGTTAAATATATTGACACATTGCAGCTGGCCACTTGTGAGCTACTACTGTAGCTATTGTAATTAAATAATAAATATTGTAATTGTGAAACCATCAAATGAAATCTAATATGAATGTTAAGTAATTTTAATGCTCTCCTGTTTAGGGTTCCGACAAAGACCTTTTGTGCTTGCATATACGTTATGTTCAAACAGTTGTATTAAAGTATTAGACACACAGTTGTTTTAATATTGTAATGTAACTTAGCTCAACATCTGTGGATCTAGTACAAAAATGAAAAGGTTATGGGGGCTTAACCGATTTATGTGAAGTTTGGTACAGATATAGTTTGAAACCTTTTATTGATGTAGGTACCACGCGCGCGGAGCCACGCGGTAAAGCTAGTTTACAATACTTTTTTGATTTACATAATTTCTGAACCTTTTAATTAGGGTGAGTTCCATATTTTTTATCATTTGAATTATTTTGTAAAGTAGACGGTGGACAGTGTTGTTGTTCTCCAAAATCCGAAATATTTCAACCAACAAATTCATAATAAAACATAACAAATTAATAAAATGGCGGGGGAGTGGATTAGGCCCAAGTGTAGAGTGTATTTGTGTATTAAAATAGTTGTTATATAAGTATATAGAATATCGCTAGTCCATGACCGGACACATAGGTATAATTATATTTCTTTTTTTAAAGATAACTTTCGCCCTAGGAATCGTTTCTGTATCGCAGAGGATTCTACAAACATTTAAAAAACTTAGGATACCTAAAGGATCTTCCAGACTCGGAACAACCATTTGTGGATTACACAATTTTTTATCCCGTGTGGGATATCGGAAACCACAACACTTGCGCAGTGACAATGAGAAGGTATCCACTTAAACCACTAAGCCTTCCGTGCAGTCAAATTAAATATCATGTACGTACATGTGTTTTCAGGTCGGTTTATGCATGTAGTAGGTACCAATAATTAACATCAAATCTGAATACCAAGAAAATATGTGTTACCGTTAACCTTTTGAACGCCAACGTCGGCTATACTCGACAGGCGCAAGCGTGCCCTGTGCGCCAACGTCGTCTATACTCGACAAAAAACAGGGCACAGAAATATACAAAATAAACATATTAAATCATTACTTTTCTGTATTTTATTGATCTAACTTAGAAATTGAATCCCCAATTATTACTTAATTGTACACAGCAAACAAAATTTGCATATTAGTTATTCAAATATTTGATAATAAAAACAATATATTAATATATCGATTTTCGGGCTTGGCGTACAGGACATGGAGCTGGCGTTATGACGTGGCGTTCAAAAGGTTAAAGGAGTAAGGGAGTACAAGATAAAGGGTCCATGAATTAAACATAACTGATATAAAATACTATAAGAGAGGAAGACATTGGTGTCAATTCTGTTGTCACAAAATTCTCTTATCTTAGCTAAAAATCTCTAAAATTGAGTTTAGTCCTGTCAAACGACATTTCGTATTCTGAAATCGCTAAAAGTGACAGGACTAAACTAAATTTTAGAGATTTTTAGCTAAGATTAGAGAATTTTGTGACAACAGAATTGGCACCAATATCTTGCTTGGATACAGTATTCGTTCGTAGTATGACCGACAGCTTCTAGCGCATTTTCACATGAAATGTATAACCCTGATTATGGTGCAAAATATCCCGATTTTTTTAGAAACTGTAATCTAAACTGCTCTTTTATGCAAATGCAGAATAAGCCACAACAGCTGTTACTAGGTTTTCGTAAAGAATATTATTTTATTTGTAACTACAAATTGTACTTCGCAAAATATCTTGCAAATAAACAGATTTATAAACGATAATTCATGTATTTTACTAATAAGAAGTTTAGTATTTTAATATAGACCTAAATCAATTTATTTTGTAAAATTTACTAAAGGTCGTATAGACAAAATAACGACTTATTTGTTGTTTATAAAAGGAAAACCAGTAGGTATGGATAGTTATTTGAAAATGATACAATATAAGGCATCGGTAAGCTATATTAGGCAATTGCATGCCTACGTGGCGCAGTAGTGAATGCAACTGCTCCTCTGCTTGTGTCGAGTTAATGGGTAACAAAAAGTTAATGGGTTTTCTATAATGCTATAGCTAATTGCTATTACAATAGCAAACCGAAGTTGGGAAGTTGGCGGTGTTAAACACCCCCGTGCTTCGGAAAGCACGTAACGCCGTTGATCCCGCACTAATATCTCTCTGGTCTCCTGAGAGATTATATTTAAAATGAACTACTTTCGTTAAACTGGAGGCTCTTTGTTCTCGCTAGTTAATTTGCACGGAGAAAAGTACCTACAAAAGCTGTTGGTCCTTCGCCTGTTCAATCTGCGGTCGTGCCACATTGTTGGCCTATCAGATTATGAGAGTGATGGGTTAGCGAGCGCATTTGTTTCCGCACTCATTAGTGCACTAAAATATTACCTTCGCAGAGAGAAACTATAATGTTAAGAAAACTGAAGTTTATTGAACTCTACCGATATCCATAAAGAAAATACTGTTACAGTGAGTTTAAATCATTACCTAGTTCCAGATAATACTAATTCGACCCACTGTGCGATGTGAACTAACCCTAATACGAGAATTTCGCTTAGCTGTGAATTTACAAAAATAATATTACTTTGTACATATGTACCCATGGACAAGTAGTATGTTGCGATCTCATTTCACAATCCTAAAAATTACCATATCCGATAATTTTCAAACCATTAGATATCGTTGTAATTTAGATAACATTAGATAGTCACTTGTAGCTAACGAACTGTGGAAAATAAATTAACATTACCTATGATTATGGTATAGGCAGGTATGATCCACTGTAAAAATTGGAAGTGAAACGCGGCTAGAAATGAAGTAGCGATGTGCACATGCATTCCTATTGAGTGGCATCTAATATATCGAATGTGTTGAGAACACTATAGGTGCGTGTGCTACGGCGAATATAGACGAATAGAAGAAAATATACGGTGTACTTATTTGAAGTTATTTTAAATAAAACATTCTAAAATATCAGTTCTATGTTTATTTTATGATTTGTCACATAATTATATAATACAATTCATCCATAGAGCAGTGTAAAATAATAAGAATACATGTAATAAATAATTTTATCACATTCAGTGTTTGACTTAAATCTTACAATAAAACTAAATTCAAAATGAGAATAATAATAAAACCAGGAATAATTTTAACGAATTTTACTCATCATGAACGATTTTATATTATTTACTCGACATTTCTAACTTACCTTTAATACAAATAGTAGTCAAAAAGAAACTGAACTACATTATTTGCAAGAGATCTCTATAGTGTCAATAGTTTATCGTATAAACTACGTAATGAAATTCTAAGCCACTTTTATATATTGGTTGTAGTAATTATGACAATTGTGTATTCACTGTTATCATAACCACTAAGTACTTGATTTTCATTTTAACTGATTTCATTCTATGTTAATACATAATTGCTTAAAATATTTTACTAATACAAATATGCCTTTGAAAAAAATTGAGTACAACTGTGGATCTGTATGTGGAGTATCCAGTCTTCTGTTATTTATCATACAAGTTTAAAATAAGAATATTATTCTTATAACTAATCTAACTCTTATTATAGAAAAAGCCGGAATTCAGAAAAATGGAAAATAGATAACCCTATTTTATTTTTTAAGTTCATTGAAGTTGTAACATTATATTAATTATATTTTCTTAATAAAATGGACCACTGCGAGATGTTCCTATGTCGATCAAATTGTGTCATTTATAGTGGTTGTCATAATAGTCATCAAACTAGCTGTTACATCATTTTAATGACTTGTATTTATTGCATCTGTCGATTGTCGTCCAGAGCTGGACCTTAATTCTCGCCGCGGACACGCTGACGACAATTCCTCAGATGATTTGCGACTTTTCTTCTTGTTGCATCTCCGTCCAGCATCACTATCTCCTACATTACTACCGTCTTCGTTATCTTTCATTTCACTGTCCAGTTTTACAGAGCACTCGTCACTAAGTAGGTTATCGGTGCTTTGGATAGCCTCATCATGATAGGAACTTGACATCTTAGATGGCGCTTTATCTTCTCTATCTGTACTAGACGTTGAAGAGGTAGTCAATTCCGTGGGGTTTATTTTAGCAACTGTAGCAGCATCAAAGTCACTTTTTATTCCTGTCTTAATCACTGTTAATGGTGCTATCAGGTCTTCGAGATCCATTTCCCCGGTGTGAGTTGAGTGGTCAGGGGCTTTCTCAATTGTAGATATATTTTCGGAACTACAACTTTCTTTTAACTTCTTGGCAGGGTTTAAATCTGTTGGTTGTAAGGCTAGATTTTCTGGTTCATTTGAAACTTCTTCATGTGTTCGTTTATGCGTCAAAGACATGGCTGAAGCTCCATCATCGGGCGTTAGAGTTCTTGAAATATATTCTGAAGAACTTTTATTTATTTTGTCTGATGCGTCTTTTTCATCCTTAGCCTTCTTTGATTCAGCTGAACTGACAAGGCTCGCGCTTAAAGCTCCAGAAGCCATTTGTTCTAACAACATTTTACTGATGTCAATATCTTTTTTGTCACCTTTTAATAGTTTTTCTTGGACAGCAGCAAATTCAGGGGGCACTTGTGACCTTAATGCGTCAAATGGCATCTTTTTCTTATCAGTCTTCGATAAATCAGTTGCTATTGTTTCATGACTATCAGTATCACGCGACCTTTTATCTGGTCTCATAATTGCTTCATAATTTAAAGATTGCTTAGAAAGAGATTCTAAGAGATAAGGATCAGGCGGTAAGTGTATTTGTGGAAGTTGACTTGATTGCTGACGATCGGAAACTTTTTGTTGCCTGGAACTAGAGTTCGTAACTATAGTTGATGATCGTGGGGTAGTCGTTTTAGAAGAACTACGCGAAGCACCGTGACTAGCACTTTGTAGTGTAGATGCTCCAGAGCTTGCAGCTATATTATTACTTAACAATCCAAGAGCATCGTATGCAGAGGACATACCGGAATGCATACCAAATGGATTCAGGGCACTTAATCCTAGTTGAGGATATAACATGTTCGGATTTGGAAACACGAACGGAAATTGTGAATTGGCCGACTTTGAGCTGGAAGGATTTGCACTTTCTGAGGGTTTGCGTGATTTTGATTTACTATCAGATCCAACATTTGATCCACTAAGATTATTCATGTCCAAAGAAGAAAATCCTGGCAATCCTAATCCAGCTAAATTTGCGAAAATATTTCCTCCGGCTATATTGCCTAGCAAATTTGGCATACTGCTAAAGGAATTTAGTAACGGGTTATTTTTTGGATCAAAATTATTTAGGTTCGAAAGCAACTTTGGGTCGAAAGAGCTCAGTAATTTTGGATCAAACCCAGACAAGTTGGATAATGTTGCAGCTAATGTTTTAGGATCGAATGCACTGAGGTTGGATAAACTGGCCAATAGAGCCGGATTTAACCCAGCCAAACTCTGATTTAAGTGAGCATTTGAAGATAAGACATTTGATGACGGCGTATCAAGAGTAGGTGGACGACCTTTCTTGCGTTCATTCATACTACTGGTAGACTGCATTGGGGAATGTCTTTGACTGCGCACATCTTGAGGCAATTTTATGTGTTCCTTTATACCTTCTGTCCACTTTGAATCTATGTCATACATAGGATTTTCAGCAATCCATTGAGCAAGATGTTTAAGTTGAGGCGCTTTAGGTCCAACTATACGCTTTCCAGTAACACGATGAACCACAGGGACATGTTCTTCTGGAGCGAGCCGCGGTGCCAAACCGCGACGACGTGTATCTACACTGGCTTGTTCAGCCAACCATTTATTTACCTTGGCTTCGTGCGAATACGATTTCATAGGTGTCACTGAGGAGGCTTTCGTCATTTTGGTTTGCTCTAATGACTGTTGTAAAAACGAAGACAACTCTTTAGACGAAGCTTGCGGTGATGGGACATTGGTAACTGTGACCGAAAACGGTTTCTGTACAGGAGAAGCGGCAGACGAAGAGGGTGGCGCCGCCGGAGTCACGGTCACGTCCGGCAGTACCGCCGGCCCTCGCCCCCGCGGGGACTCTGACGAAGACGCAGTCGGACTCTTACACTTGGCCGCCGATAATCCCAGTACTATTTCGTCTAACTTCTTCCTCTTTTTCTCTTTGCCAACAATTTGCTCCGGAGCAGGCTGCAAGGAAATAATGGCTATTAATGCAAATGTTTTTACCAAGTGTATTTGCCTGCAGTAATATAATTTGTAATTTTATGAATAAATTAAATGAATGGATGTGGGATGATCGATATATACAGTAGATGATCGAAATATCTATTCCATAGATATTTACATTAATTAATTAATAACGAATAAATGAATTTGTGGAGTTGTTGCCCACACTACACCTTTTCGTTCCAGAGAAGTATTTGTGGGCTCTAAACTTTGTTTGCTTAACTATTATATATATTTTATAGATGCTAGATTTCATATACATACATATGTGGACTTAATGCTATGGGTATTCCCACTAGTGGGCGTTGTTGGGTGATGCCAAAATGTATTAGGAGCATTATTTATATAATAAGAGAAATTTAATAGATATATGGATCTACTAAATTTATCTTATTATATAAATCGTCATCGTTTACTTAAAGCTACGAACGATATACGTTTTTTATCAACTAGGTACCCATTAATATAGTCTTTTACAAAAAAAACTGCTAATTTTACAGAGTTACTTAAAATCAATTTCGTAATGTAGAGGTATTTCGTGAGTATTTATCATTTTATCTACTATCTTGCTTCTCAATTCGATTATTATTGAAAATTTAAATGCTCATGCACATTTAGTCAACGACTGCTGTTACATTGTTACAAAGTGTCAGTGTCTGTCATCCTTTTGTCTCCTATAGATTAATATAAAATAATAGTACTAAACTATTCTAAAAATTAGTATTATTTAAGTAAATTGTCATTATTTATAGATTTTTATGGTCAGTAATATATGGTATAATGGCTGCAATACCCTGTTGATGTGAGTTTGTAAGATACTGAAATTATATTTAAATTGACAAATTAAAAGAGTGGGTCGCGAGTTTCTTGCAGGTTTATTTTCATAGGCTCATCTCTTTGCCTGAACCTAGCCACTAACCTAAATACAGATTTTGACGTTAATAAGTGTTACATTGTGACCTAAATGAATAAATGATTTGACTTGATTTGAAGACGTTATAATGACGAAACTAATTTGAATTCTACTTAATATGATGGTAATATATACTAAATAGGCCCATACAATATTATACAATGTTATAAATGACATGTATTCAATCGGAATATTTATTATTTTAACCCTTAATTCACCACCCTGAGTTTCCGGGACTCATCACTGTTTTTAATAACGAAAATGATGTGTATTTTATAACGTTTGGAGTCGTACGATCCGATACCTTTCTGAAGTGAGCCGCGGGACTTGGGAGTGAGCGGTCATGCGCGCAAGCCATTTCTAAAGGTGAGTTACGATCAAGTGTAAGTCCTGGGGACTCATGGTAGTGTTTTGTGTTACAAAAATTATTTTGTTGAGTTTTATATTTATCTGTATTTATTTGATTTTAGGCTTATATTATGGCAGCTAAACGTCAAAAGATGCAATTAATAAACCAGGTAGGCATTTCTGAATGAAACAATAAATAATTCAAGAAGACAATGTACAGAGCGAAGATGAAGTAATTAGCAGCGGTCATTCAACAAATTTGTTTCTAATTCACACTGCGACGACAAAGACGCCGATTTTCTTGTGCTTGCTCTTTTGATTCATACTTCAGTTTTTAATCCAGCCGCGAAAGCTTTTTGTGCAATGTTCAGTATGTTCGACCAGGAAATCGACCCAGAGACATGAGGTCTCGGGTTGGATTTCCAGGTCCTTAGTTTTTGTGAAAATGATTACGAAATAAAAACTATATTTTATAAATTTTTGTTTTATTATTATTTTCCATTATTTTGTAGTAATGATTTTAAAATAACCGCGTTTTAAGATATATTAATGATAATTTAAATTGGATATATATCGGAGTGAATGAGGTTTTATCAATATAAATCTAATTACGGCAAGAAGTATATAAGCAAAATAAATTGAGAAATTGTTTGTGTGAGTATGTGTAGTTGTGATGCTAGTGTGGAAACAGATAGCAGCCAAGTGGATTTACGTATGAGTAATTAATTGTTTGTGTGCATAATTGTATTACTGTTGATTAGTGAAAATGAAATGAAAAGTGAGGTGTCATTCGATTCGGAATGACATGTACATGATTTTTGAGAATGCCATTCCGAATCGAATGACACCTCACTCATATTTTACCGAGACTGCTGAAAAAAGTTGACCAAAAGGCACTTGTTTCCGAGACTAATAATAATCTGCACAAGCGTTAGGCAATCATATTCTATTATAGTTCCTTATATTTAGATGTATATTTTTGACAAAGAGTCTACTTTCAAATTTGAGAACCAAATCTGGGTATATGAGATGTGTCGAACGTAAAATAGAAAAGGCAATTTGACTTTCTATTTCGTCCGTTTTAACTAAAAAAACTTAAAATATAATTTAGCTATGACTTGTTCGAACATTCAAGTGGTTCAGAAAATATTGATTTTTAACGCATAAGTTAAGTAATAATGTAGTAGTATCGTCTTGATAAAACAAAATGATAGAGTATAGTAATTTAATTTATTTTAGTTCGTATGATTGCGAAGGGTCCATGATTGTTCTCATAATTTTACTATACCACCTAAGTATATACATTGTGGAATGCAATAAATGATTGAATTGAATTGAATTGAATTGAATAAAATAGTTTCAAATTCCTTGACCCACGAACAGAAACTTACCACATTCTTTCTCTTCATGAGCCTGGAGAGCGTGTCGTCGAGGCGGCTGCGCGCAGCGGGCGCGTGGGGCGCGTGGGGCGCGTGGGGCGCGTGGGGCGCGTGGGGCGCGTGGGGCGCGAGGGGCGCGAGGGGCGCGTGGGGCGCGGGCCCGTCGGCGGGCGGCGCGCGGCGCGCCACGCTGAGGTCGTGCGGCGCGGAGAGGTCGACGGGCGCGGCGGTGGGCGCGGGCGCGGGCGCGGCGCGCTGGTGCGCGGGCGGCGGCGCGGCGTCGGGCGCGGGCGCGGGCGCGGCGCCGCCGGAGTGCGCCTGCTGCGGCGACGACAGCAGCGCGTGCAGCTTGGCGCGGTCCGTCTCCACGTCGATGGCGATGTGGCGCTTCTGCGCGTGCTTGCGCTCGTCGGCGTCGGGCTTGGCGGCGGCGGGCCACTCGCGGTTCTGCACGGCGTGCGCGATGTGGTGCAGGCGCGTCTCGAGCGCGCGCTCGCCGAACCATCGCTCGGGCGGCAGGCTGTCCTCGATGCGACCGAGCTTGGCGAGCGTCTCGAGCTCAGACAGCGCGTCCGTGTCGTCGTCGGCGGCGCGCTCGGGCGCGGCAGACGTGCGCTTGCTGCGGCGCAGCGACACGCGCGCGTCGCCAGCCTCCTCCGCGGCGGCCGCGCCGCCCTCCTCCTCGTCGGAGGATATCTTCTGGGAGTCGCCCTTGTTGCCGACCTTGTGGCTCGCGTACCACTTGCTGGCGCAATCGGCGAACGGCATTTTCGGGTCGCAAAATAGCTTACTGTATGTATCCCCTAAACCGTGCCTATAAAAAGTGAAATTCGATTAAAAATATATTAAAATAATATAAAAAAATATAAAAAATACCGAAATATTTTAGAAATTTATTTTCCTTATGATGACACAATTAATAACAACTTACTTGCAAACCCCTAGAACCAATAATTTGTCATGTCGCGCTGGTTGCCACCAAGGTGGAGTATCTGGCGAGCGTTCACATAGAGCCAGACGAGTGTCTAAGGCAGGATGAGGGGCAACTTCTTCACGTAACACTCGTAATAGATCGATTCTAGAAAAAAAATATTATTTATTACAGTATTGCTAGAGCAATACTGTTGTAGACAACATACATATTAATTATTTCAACATAACATTATTAAAGATCTATTCTACCTTTCAAGAGTAGCAATGGCTCTGTCTTCACCAATAGGTTCAGCTTTTAAGTCAGCTCTTGTAGGTAATTCAGCTTCACCTACAGACAGGCCACATTGGCGTTTGCACATGGCCATGAATGCCTTAAGATAATCAGTAAGAGCATCGTCGCTTTTAGAATCCAATCGAGCCAATGTTCTAAACCGACTCCAACGTAGACTTTTCGTTGTCGGGTCGAATTCGACTCCATATGATGCCACAGTACGCCGGAATGCCTCTTCATCGGCGCGAGTCCAACGCCATTGCGATACTTCATCTCTAGCGAGTTGATCCATACGCTCTCTTCGCTCCATCTACAAAAAAAATATTGGATAGAAATAAAATCGGACTGCTAGAGGAGCTTACAAACAATATAGGCAGTATAGTTATATGCAACGGTAAAACGTGTTTTTTTTATTGATGTAATATTAGCATTTACATATCGACGTTGTACAGTAAAAATATAATAATATCCAGATGAAATATATTTTACGACCATTAATTAAGACAAAAAACAAATGAATATCAGCTCATATTTATCAAATACTAGCTAACCCGACAGTCGTTATCTTGTCAATCTATACAAAAAATACATTACACGAAATAAAATTCAATATCAAAACATCAAACAATTATTTTTCCTATAAAAATACCATTTAAATTTTCGACGTTACCCGCGGATTCTCCGCAAATTTTCATTCATACAAATCTTGTCCCGACATATTACAAGTACAACAAAAAATAAACAGCCAAGTGCATTTTCTGAGAAAATGTACCATAGTAATGTATATTTTTTTTTACACCATAAGAAAGTAGAGATTTCAGCGAACAAAAAGCACGACTTTTTTAAAAAGCAGATATTTGACGGAAGATTTTTCGATTGAAAATTAGGGTGCTTTTAAGTCAAAATAAGGTGAAAACTAAATATTTTAAATCAAAAAAATTACAGTGTGTTTGGGACATAAAAAGGTAAGGTTTCACCAAATTTCGTGGAAAAGAAATGTTTTGTAAAAGATATAAAAAAGAAACAAAAACTTGGTCATTTGATTCTTTTTATTACCTACAACTTTGCCATTTAACTTTTTCTATGTGACTTGTAGTTTTGCCGGCAATCGAGATAAACCGTTTTATACCCTTAAAATCTTACCCCCTTCCACTTCCCGACCTCAGATCGCCCGTTAATTATATTTTCCTTTCATTTTTGTTATATTCTCTTCCTTTTCCAATGGGTTTCATCCTACTATTATGTTTTTCACTTTTTACCATTTTCAAAGGCTTCAGCCCTGGTCTAACAGTAATAGTCAAATTGTTAAAAGACATGATATTGCGTATAAAGTCCTACTTTACACACCGGTTAGAAAACAATCAACTGGAAAATTACGTTTAAAATATGCTAGTCAACACAACCATGTCTGCTGACTTCAGAGACGGTGTTGCTGAACATACGAATATAGACTTGCATAAGCTAATGCGTAAAAAATAGAACCACATAGTAGTGGCATAATGTCTTTTAGACCGATGACTTCAACATTCAGAGTTTTTTATCCAATAGACGTGTATTTGTACTGAAGTTAAAAATTTTGCTACTAAAGCTAGTGTACTATTTTTATACATAAACTATAACACAGTGGTGCTAATGTCATTATTATCATATTGGTTCGTAGGTTTTTTGCTAACAGTGAAGGAATCTTGTGAAAACAAAAATAAATAAGGAAGGCTATTTAGAAAATATCCACCATACACAATCAATTGCATTTGATAGATCTTTGTTTCATTTTCCAACAAGTCTATAACCGAAACTTTCATCGAAGTTGAGCCATAAGATTTTGAAGATGAAATTCATCTTTAATCAATCTCAATAAAGCGATATTTATTTGTTTGGTACAAACTATATCGAAGGATGTAAATCGTTCTCCTTATTAGGACAACGATTTTCACCCTTCTATCGAGTTCAGCCCATATATGGCACCTTTTAAAGAGAAAATGAAATTAGTAAGAAAATAATTCTTGTAGGCAATTAATAAATAAAATACCTAGAGTATGCAAGGTGACACTAAAGACAAAAAGCATACGGGTTAAGGTCAGATAGTCTGGATAGTAAAAAGTCTGAGTTAACAAAATGACTAGATTGCAGAATGACTGGGTAGGCAAAACGTCTACATTGCTTATTTATACATATTTATTTTAAACCGTCCAGGTAGGCAGAATGACTTTATCGCTAAATGACTTGATTGCATAATCCAGATATATAATCTAGATATGCAAAACGTTATAATTGCAAAATGTCTGGATTGTATAATGATAAGATAAGTATATATGTAACCATAAGATATTAAGGATGCTTATTTTATAATAAAATAATAATACCTTAATGGTTAATGGCATCTTCATATCATGTTGACTCCACCCTATATCGAGTTTTATTTGGAAGAATTCAATCAACAATAAATTATATTTAAATCACGAGAAAAAGCGTTAAGGAATACTTAGCCTTGACACATACAGCTGTAAACTTTTTTATTTCAATATAAAATACTTATACTAACCTCCTTATTTTACTTATATTTGTTTAGACTAACTTCATTATATAACCGTCTATAAGATGTATCAGGACAATAATAAAATAATTATGTAAATTATAATTAGGTCAACAAAAATGAAGAGAAAACATGTAAACATATGTTCCTTTATTAATACTGTTACGGCTAGTGCCCTCTGTCGGCACTGTGGGGAAGAGTCGGTGGTTCCTACTAATAATTTATTACAGTGCCATCTATTGACATCTTACGGAACTACGTATTTGTCGGTACGAGTTGAGTAGAGAGAGCGCTGGCACATTCTCGAATCATCGCGCTGTTGCGTGCCGTGTGTGACGTTTTCTGGAAAACTCCAGAAACGCTTTACCCGCGTATAAATAGAGCGCACGCGCACCGCCGAGTCAGTTTACAATCGTAAGCGGTCAAGTGTTCATCGACGCGAACGGAAGCGAAACTACTACGAAGTTTGAAGCAGTTACAGTGGAAAAGTGTAGTATAGTGTTTGTTGTGTTTTAAAGTTAATTGTGTGACAGAATAAAACGTGTTTTAGACGGTAATATTGTTTTATATTCTTATCCGTCGAACCCAGCACGTAACAATACTAATACTAAAAGCTAATGATGTTAAGGGCTTGTCTCATCACTTCCAAATAGCATTTATTTTTAAGATGAAAGTCTCCCCCTCTCTCTTCTTTAACCTAACAAGAGTGAGACAGCATGCAATTTATTATTCGGATAACTTTTACTTGTTAGTTGTGGGACTGGCTGTAAATATGTTTGTCCTTACATATTATAATTTAGTATTGCATAAGTTACATAAATTCAGTCTATAAAAATTATTGATTGCTACTCCAAATCTTTGCATTTCATGAATGGCAAAACATGCAGCTACTTATTGCGATGCTTCAATATAATGTATATGGGTCATATAGTATCCATTGCTTTATTTATGTTTTACAAAATAAATCTTATCTTTAAAACTCGTACTCGCCTTGAGATCAAACTCCAGATCTGTCTCGGCGTGTGGCATTATCCGTTAAGTAAGAGGATAAGTTCTGGAGCCTCACATTACTACCTCTAATGTTCTTTGCCAGTCAGATCATTTTAAATTATAGACCGCAGCAACCGTTTACAATAAAGTGAACCTTATGCTTGCTTGCCATCTATTTAGTATAAAAAACAAGCACTAAATACAATAATTAATTAATTTTTGCTAACGATTAACTTGACTTCGTAACTGTACCGGAGTGATTTATATCACCTAACGAAGCGACAATAGCTGATTGAAAAAAATTGCAGTATTTTTATTGCGAAATTATTTGTGGACGCGGCGTATAGAGTAGTATGCGGTGCGCGCAAGTTCCATGCTCTGTGGTACTTAATAATAGGCTGGCAATGAATAATTCATTGTTATAAGAACTGTTATGTTAAGTGATTAATATTATTACTTTTAAATAAATATTTTGTCATTAACATAAAAGTTTATTTGCCTCTGTCACCGTACACTTTAATCAATATCGCTTTACTATTATTTAGTAATCCATCATAGCATGTAAAGGCTAGGCGGTAAGTGGTACGAGTAAGGGTACCTTGGCTCTCTGCTGCATCTTGAGCTCCTCGCGCTTGTAGTTGCGCTGGTAGGCGGTGATGAGGCGGCGCAGGCGCGTGTTGAGGTCCTGCATGGAGGGCCACAGGTGGCCGGCGCCGGCGCCCGGCTCGTCGTCGGGGCGCGGGGACGCGGCGGGCGACGTGGCGCCGGCGCCGCTGGACACGTCGTCCGTGCAGTCCTCGTCGCCCACCACGCTGCCGCGGACCTTGCGCTCCTCGCTCCTGCCGACCGACGCCAATGTTACTCATTGTCCCGCGAGACACTCATCTACATTTCATACGATAGCGGTAATGCTGCTCGAATGGTTTTCACGATGGCACTCGATAATCGAGCTATCCGTGGTTTTTCGTACTAGAGATAGTGTTTACATAATTCGATACAAAATGTCATGTTCCTATCGCTAGTAAGTAGAACCTCAAACAGATCGGTTTCGGAAATCGTTGTTTATCTAACGTACTCACTTGATATCGGTACACTCGGCGTCGTCCGGTGGACCTAATTTGTCTACGTAGCAGAGCTGAGGGTCTGACCGCATTGCCAGGTAATTTTCGTAACCGTGTATGTATGTTCCTACTAGTAGGGATACGTCACATTCGCTATCCCACCATAGTCGAGGAGGGGTACTGTCGACGCCGCGCGGTACTCGCATGCCCAGGGAGCTGAAATATATATAATTTACTACTGTACATTTCCAGAATAGAAAACTAACGTCGTGAACAAATGCCAATAACGTATACGTAATGTCAGGGGCGAAATTCAATCCTAAAGTTTTATTAAGGCCGGTTTCAAAGGCTTTGAGGCCCTGGGCAACGAAGAAATATAAGTCCCTAAAAATTATTTCAAAATAACATTCAGCTCTCCAGTAATTTTAGCGAAATGCGCTGTAGGCCTCCTTGCCCCAAATCCTCAATAATAGTCAGGGCCAGATTTAGGATGCCTTAAAGCCAGCCTAAGCAATTTTTGATAATTTCCTAACATATGGTCCTATAACAGTTTGCATGTCTTGAAAAGCGCATACATATGCTTAATGGATATATAGCATTATTAGCATATGTATGTAGCATAGAAAGCTTTAATCAAATATAATAGTCGCGTATATCTAACCTCGCATGAAGTCCACTTTCTATTTGCGCCGCATAGTCACCGATAACTTCATGTTTAATGTAATACATCATTCGCACTCTTAGCAATACCCTAAAATAAAAATATAACAACATTAATGCACATAAAAATAAATCAAATACAATAAATATTATATAGATATAATATATGGTATAAACTACACTTCTCATCAGAAAAATCGAAACACCTAGCAAGTTTATGTTTTGTAAGGATTATCAGAAAAATGGGTATATTTGGGAATACGAGCCCCAATGCAAAAATGTTCGTCTACTAAGAAAATTGAATGTAACCATGTATTGTAAGTGTAATATAGATAAGTAATGTCGGTTTAATGAGTCTAACAAATAAAAATGAGATTAGTAAATTAAGTTTATTTACTGTGAAGTACTCAAATAAAATATTTTGTCGTTACAAAAAAAATATGAATTCTTCCATCAATTATAACTCATAACAGTTCGGCTATCGCAGTTGAACACGCAAAACAGTTCGTCTACCACTTGGTTGTATCTCCTTTACTATCAATAACGGATTTAATCCTAAGTGGCATCGTCGCTACTAACTGTTCACATTCCTCTGGAGTTGTTGAATCCCAAACAGTCTTAATTTTCTCCTTTAAATCTTTTTTGACCTTGATGGATTTTTTCGCAACATCTTCATTTTCCACCACATTGTCTCAATAGGAGAAAATCTGGACTGTTTGACGGCCACTCCATTGTAGGTATTTGTTTAGAGGTGAACCAAGCCTTTGTTGTCCTTGCAGTATGACAGGAAGCACCATCTTGTTGAAAAACATAGGCATTTTGATGTTTCAAAATCGGAATGGACGGCAATAAACTCGTTTCTAAAATGTTTTGGTATTTTACTGCATTAACAGTCTCGTCTACAAATTGCAGTCGACCCACACCTTGTGCTGACATGCAGCCCCATATCATTACAGACGCAGGGAACTTCACTTTTCTCTTGATACAGTCTTGGTGAAATGCTTCATCTTTATTTCGGATAACTTTTTTTCGTACATCACCGACAGTCACCTCGAATTTGGACTCGTCACTCCATATTATTTGACGCCACTGGTCAGCAGTCGAGTTTAAGTGATCACGAGCGAATTTTAACCTTTTCTTTTTCTGAAGTAATGTGAGTAAGGGTTTCTCTTTAGCCGTGTAAAAGCCGTAACCCATTCTCTTCAGGACTCTTTTACAAGTATCGACCGAGACATCTTTTTTAATCATATCGCGCCATTGTACGGTAAGCTCTCCTGCACGAGCACGACGGTTTCCCTTTATAATTTTCTTTAAAACACGGTTTTCAGCTTCACTCGTAATACGAGGGCGGCCTGATCTCTTCAAACACGAAACTGTGCCGTTATTTTTGCTATGCTGGATTATTGACTGGACAGTATCTTGGCAATAATAAGTCTTTGGCGATTTGGTATGCAGATTTCCCATTATCACTGCTTGAAATAATAATTTTTCGAACTTCTACCGCGATAGGTTTTCCACGACCCATATTGCTCAAAATTATTAGCGAAAATAATGAAAAAATACTTGGAACACGCCTTTTTATAGCCTTTGACGTCTTAAAAACAATAGAATTGCTAAATTAAGGCGCGCTCTTCGATGGTCTGCAGTTAGTTTCGGCCCATTTGCTGGCTTGTGCGGTACCAGTCCACGTTCCTTCAACCTTCTTCTAATTGTAGTCACTTACAGCCACCCTACGTACAACATGAAGCTGCTGCTGCAGTTAAAAAGCATTACGGCGTCGATTCCGTAAAAAACTTGTTACAATAAATCGATCATCTCGCTCAGAAGTGACCCGATTCCTGCCAGATCCTGAACGGCGCGTAAACAAACCAGTCTCTCGATAGCGTTTGTAGACTCTATGAACAGACGACAGGCTTAGATGCAATCTTTCAGCCACAACACGCTGACTAAGTCCAGAATCCAGCAATGCCACCACCACTTGGGCGGCTTATGCGGGCGAAGTATCCATATGTTTTAGAAAAACTTTTTAGACGTCCCAAAGTCACAGTACACACTCAGTGGTATTTCAGCGTATTCTTAAAACTTTTTGTTCTGTGTTCTGTAGGAACACAGAACAAAAAGTTTAAAAGAGTAAAAAGTTAAAATAATTAAATAAGAATACGCTAATTTTTAGTTTTCAAAGGTGAAATGTACTCCAACTCTAAACACACATTTGTCTCAAAACAGTGAATCATTTAATTTATAGGATAAACAAATGAACTTCTAATTTTGAATTTTCGCTTATCACTGTAATGGCCAAACTGCCAGCTATACAATCATGTGATTTTTTTCATGGAATGGAAAATTTTGTTTTAAATTAGGGCAGAAACTGATGAGAAGTGTATATGGTTTTAATTGGATCTGTTATATCTTATTCCATAAGAAAATAATTACTTACTTATTGGCATGTCTAAATAAATGCTTTTTGTAGCTATTCTCTAAATATGTCTCACAGTCGTATTTTTCTGTTGAACTCCAATGATTAGCATCCTCCCATTTTTGAAGATCATTAGTTTTAGGCAAATCTTTAGGCCTATTTTTCTTTTTGGCATTTCTACCTCGGGGGACTGGATTATGAAGTCCACTATGATTCCTGGATATTGTTACCTCGCCATTTTCACACGGTTCTATTAGATCCCAAATGAAATTTCTAATTTTCTCATCCCCTTTATAGTGTCGTAAACAATATAAAACCTGTAATTTACAAAATAATTAAACACTATCCATAGTGCCAAGGGTTATTTGCTAGAATGAGCAAACAATCAGTTAGATTAATTCAACTCAGTGAACGTCTCAAACGCTCTCAGTATTAGCATGGCAAATCATCATTTTGACTAAGTCATATATTATGTTTAAATAAGTCATCTTTTAAATAAATTAATAAAATATAATTTTTAAATGGATGCTTATGAGGTTTCATTGCATTACAAATTGTTTATTGTTCTAAGAACACTCAGACTTGGTAATAGTTTTGTGCCATGTAGTGTACAAATTCAAAATACTTGGCACACGATATTGTTGTTCCAGAACAGTACAAAAGTATATGATTCTAAATGTATGTTACTGAATCTTATCATTATACCACAAAATTGAAAACACTGTATGTATGCCGTTTTTACTTACAATTATTCGAGCACAATCTTCAATTACGGGAATCGTCCAGCCCTTTCTAAATTGATTCTTTTCTACTATTTCTTCCCAGCGCGCCCATCTATAAAATCCAAAGAATATACAGAATCAATATATTTTGTTCCAAGATAACATTCTGCGAAGAATAAAAGCGTTTATGCGTTATGGCCTGTTCCGAATGGTAACGTCGCAAATAAGTTTCATATATTGAGGACTTTAAATGTAATTAATTTATTTGGTCTTTATTTCCGATATTTTATAATAAGGTCGAAAGCTTTTAATGCGGATCCTAAAAGGACTACAAATATATTTTATCTATGATTCACACCAGTGAATATAAAATATATTTGTAATCCTTTTACAATGAAACAACCTCCTCCTTTTACAAATGGTTTTAGTACACTCTATAGACTAAGGTACAAACCTTAGTCTATAGAGTGTACTTAAAACATTTTAAGAATATAGCCGAAATAAATTGATTTCATATAAAAATTCAAAACGTGGCCTTTATTTGGAATGTTGTCATTCGTAATACCCCAAAAGGCGTAAACGCTCCTAATAGATTTCAAATAAACAGCAAAAAACACAACAAACCAACCTAATTAATATTATAAATGCGAATAACATACACGTTTACAGGATTATAAAAAGGACATAGGGTCTAGGTAGGCTTGCATCAAAATTTAGGTAATATCATCCTTTACCTTTTATAGGTATGAAGGATAGTGGTGCGATAAACGGCTTAATTTCGATAACGCTTACAACGTTGTGTTTATATTGAAAAGCGCGCTTTTGAAAAAGCTTTTCACTTAAAACGCTTTTTGTAATTCGTTGTGAAAGCGGACATTAATTCTGCCGCTGCTCGCTTGTCAAATCGTTTTATTAAAGCTGTATTAAACGTTAGTAAATTGGCTTACACATTTACGACAACGCAACAAAATGGTGTATCATAAATAATATATTATAATTTAAATGCTATCAATGAATTTTCCTTCGTACTTTATCAGGCTTAGGAATGCCTGAAATGAATTTTATTTAACACTGGCAATATATTATTAGGTTATTAGTGTTATTAATTATTACTCATAAAAAAATATAAGTTATAAAAAGAAAAAGCGAAAAGCATACTAACAATGCATCAAAGAAAAATAAATCGTTTTAACGAAAGTTTATGCAACTAAAACAAAAATCTTTCACTATTAATATTATTACGTAAACAAACAACTCGTAATTTCGTAGCTTAATCCTAATGTTGACATGTTTGTTTGAATATTAGTCTTTATGTCCTTCCATTTTCAATATTACTTTAAAAAAGCAGTGAGCAAAGCGGCCAACTTAACGTTCGCGATCGTTGTCGTCCAATGCGCCAGTCGCCAGCGCCCAGCGGCTGCGGCAGCGTTACAGTTTGTGAAAATGCTTTCCGTTTAAACGAAATCGGCGTGTACTTATAAACGAACGCTTATGCTTATGTTGATAAGCAGATTGTGTTTAAAGCTTTTCGTTTAAACGCCCACTACTAATGAAGGTACATAGGACAAGGACCTAGTAGTTTCTGTACAAAGTCAGTTTATCATACTTTTTAAATGTAATGCCACTAGGAATAAATGTATTGTGCCCTACTTGATGTCTTCAAAAGGCACATCATCCCAAAGGCACACACTAATTAATGTAAGTCTGGAATTAATTTGTAGGCAATATTTTAAAATGACTACCCTGAGATTTAAATTGTACTAATGGGAGTTGTCTTTATAATTTGTTTATTAATCACTCACCCAAATGTCAATAGACCTCTCTCTATCTTGAAGCATTCAGATCTCGTCCATGAGCCATAAACAACTTCTTCATCTATAGGAACACCTTCATGGCGAGGTATATAATCATCACTTGCATATCTTCTTCCTTTTTTGCCAAGTTTATCTTTTTTTCTCTTACTTCTTAGGCTGATACCTGCAAAAAATGTGTCTTTATTAGTGCTACAGGAAGTCTAGTAAGATCAATGCAGTTAACATAATGGCAAGATTGATTGATTACCTTCTTCATCTTCATCAGAATCTGGTGTGACCTCCATATCCGACATCTCCATAGGACCGTCATCATGGCCGTACCTCTTAATAACTGTGCGTTTCCTAGGCTCCGTTACTATCAAGTCTTCATCTTCTTTTTTCTCTGTAGTATCAATTTCGGCCTTTTTAGCCCATTTATTCCAGAAGTCGGGATCTCTAATATCAATATCAGATCTTTGATCTGCAGCTGCAAAACTAGCTTTTGAAAATGTTGAACCTTTTTCGGATTCCATTTGAATAACTTGTGTTCTACGTGCTAAAATCATTTCAATGTCTTCTTCACAAAACTTATCACCAGCATTATCTTCATCCATCACTGCTCCATAAGCACCCTTCTTAAGTAAATCTTCTATTTCTTTTTTCGATAGCTGCTTTATACTTGTTTCTTTACCTTGTGTCGTATTCATACTTTGTAATATTGCTTTATCTAGACCTAATTTCAGTGAAGCCTTATCAAACATTTCCCTTTCGTACGTATTACGACATATTAATCGGTAAATTTTAACCATCTTTTGTTGTCCTATGCGATGACATCGAGCTTGTGCTTGTAAATCGTTCTGTGGATTCCAATCACTGTCGTAAATAATAACTGTATCTGCAGCTGTTAAGTTTATTCCCAAGCCACCAGCTTTTGTACATAATAGAAACACAAATCTGTCAGAGTCTGGTTTAGAAAATCTATCAATGGCCTCTTGCCGCAAATTACCTCTTATACGGCCATCAATCCTTTCATAGGGATATTTTCTAAATACAAGATAATCTTCTAAAATATCTAAGCATCTCACCATTTGGCTGAAAATTAAAACTCTATGACCACCAGCTTTCAGTTTCGGAAGTAATTTATCTACCAACACCATTTTACCCGAAGAGTCAATAAGTGCTTTATAATAAGCTTCTTTGTCTTCGCCGTTAGCTTGTTTGTAGTCAAATTGTATCTGATCTTCTGCACCATTTAATAAATATGGATGAATACAACACTTTCGCAGTTCCATCATGGTATTCATCAAGTTAGGAATGTTAGCTGCCGATGCAGTTCCTTTTTGTAAGAAACTGAAATTTCTCTCAAGTATAGCTCTATAATACTTTTTCTGTATATTAGTTAATTCCACTTCAATAATGGTTTCTTCTTTGGGAGCTAATGTTTTTTCAACGTCTTCTTTTAATCGTCGTAACATCATAGGTTTTAACAGTGCTTGTAATTTAAGCACTTCAGATTCGGTTTTAAGCTGACCGAATTCATTCAAGAAAGCGTCACTACTTGAAAACTGAGATGGTTCTAGGAAATTTAGGAGGGAAAACAACTCGTTTACATTATTTTGCAATGGAGTTCCAGATAACAAAACTCTATGTTCTAAATGAAGTTGTCGTAATCCTTCCAATAACTTACAATTACGATTTTTCAGTCTATGCGCTTCGTCAATAACGCATATACGCCAGTTAAAAGATTTTAATTCTTGAAAATCTGTCACTATTATCTCGAAAGTCGTGATAAGTACATTGAATTTTGTTATTTCTTTGATTGGCTCACCCTGTTCATTCTTATAATAGAATTCATATTCTTGTAGCATACTCTTGCTTTGTTGTGAACCATGATAAACAACAACATTCATTTCTGTCCATCCTTCAAATTCTCTCTGCCAGTTTGGTATAGTTGAAAGAGGTGCTATGATTAGAAAAGGCCCTCTTACACCATATTCCCAAACGGAATTAACAAATGTTAAGCTCTGTATAGTCTTACCCAGACCCATTTCATCAGCTAATATACAATTTCGATTATTATGCCAAGAAAACAAGAGCCAATTAAGCCCCTCTAGTTGATAAGGACGTAATGTGTTACCACCTTTGTACAAAGGAGATTCTTTTAATTGTACCCACTGATCCGCAGAAGGCCTCTTTTTAAACTTCCATTTTTCTTTAGATGGGATCTCACTAAATGTTTTATATTGTCTTATTTTGTCTACATCAATATCTTCTTCCAATTCCCATGTACTGTCCTCGTATTGTAAACTTTTCCATTTCACTAAATAATGTTTTACTACTGTATTGTTGGCAGGATCTTGGTTTTCTGACATGTCTAATATTCTTTCTACTTCCACATAATCTGGATTAAATGGTTCATCATCTAATAACTCGAAAATGTTCATTTGTTGTGCTTGTTTCTGTTTGAAACGTTTTATTTTAGAAAATATTCTTTTATCTCCTTTATATAACTCTTCCTCAGTTTTCCATTCACAATGCAAATATGAAAAATTTCTATATTTTACAAAGTATTCCTCGACATCCACCATGACAGGATTTTTATTTTTGAGTTCTAGGATGTCTTTGTCCAGTTCAGAAATGGTCTCTATTTTCGGTACTTCTGGTGTCGGTTCTACTTTTATTAATTCGCTCTCTGGTGTAATTTCATCTTTAATTTCAACTTTAACTTCATCACTTATTTCCTCCGTTTTAGTATCGTGCTGCACATTAATAGCCTGAGGTTCAGTAGAATTATTTGGAGTTGGCTCATTATCGTCAATTTCTAATTTAGGTATGACTTCAATAGGTAATGGTTCATTTTTCAATTCTCTTTTGCCCATACGGCATGCTAACACATGTTGAACTATCATTGCATCCTCTTCTGTCGTATTGACATAAATATAGTTTGGTTTAGGCATACCCTCTGGTCTGCTGTTTTCTTTGGTGTCTAAATCTTCAGACTTGGGTTCTTTTTCTGTTTTAGGAGCAGATAGCGTAAATTCGTCATCGGATAAACGTAACATAACATCATCCGTATATTTTTTACGTTGCGTATTTCTTGCTGAACGTCTTTTTAAACTATCGTCTCCTTCTGGTGGTGGAGATGGCGGGGGAGTCGACATCATATCATCTGGTTCACCGTCTGAATCAGGTATTAGTCCTCCGCGTTTCTTTCTTCTACCACCACCCAAAGACTTTCTTAACGTAATTTTTTTGCAACTGCCACCGGCTGATGCTCTTTTCTTTGATTTTCTTTTTTGACAAATTGAATCTATATCGTCGTCCTTATCACCTTGATCTCGCTTTGCTTCTGCTTCTTCTAGTAAATCCTTAATAGCTATTTTCGAAACAGGAATATCATCGAAATCAGTAACATTAGATTCATCTAAATTAAGATCCTGTGAAGTTTTAGTTACATTTGGTGTTTCTAAATTTGAGACATTTTGACTCATAGATAATTCACTTGGTTTGGTATCTTTATCACTATCCAATACTTCATAAGTTGTAGTCGTATCGGCCTGAATTTCTATTGCATCTTTTTTAGAATTTCTTTTCCTCTTTGGAGCATTTGGATCTCTGGGTTCACGCTTTTTACGTTCTTTTACTGGTTTATCGCCCAATTCTTTGAGCTTGGGTTCTTTTGGAGTTCGTGGCTTTCGCTCTTTATTTTTACGTGGTCCTCTTTGTTTTCTTATTTTACCACCATTCATATCATCTATTGAAATTGCACTACTATCTAAATTTGTAATTTCTTCGCTTAGGTCCAAGTCCAGTTCAGAATTACTTTGAATGCCAGTCCCAGCTGTTACGCAGTCTTCAGACACAGGTAACTGATCTAAAGGTTGCACAGTGGCTACGAATTTTTCCTTTTTTGCTCTTGGTTTTCTAGGCTTAGCAGGTCCTTTTCCACGTCCACGCCCAGTGGTACTAGTAACCTGGGGACTTTCCACCATTTTTGTGCCATATAAAGGATTTTGTAATGTGCAATTAGGCCCACCATTACATTTATCATTTGACTCGTGTTGCTGGAGTATAGCTAATCTTTCTTGTAAGCACCTAACTTTATCTTGATTTTCATTAGAAGGCGGCAAACAATATATTTCTTGTATTTGTTGCTGAAGAGATAATCTTTCTTGGTGATGAGATGCTGGATAAATGTTCGGTAGATTAGGATGTGGCATTGGGTTGGGACCTATCATCATCATACTTGGATTGATATTATGGGGCATATTTGGCATAATATTAGGTGGATTTGAAGGTAAAGGTGTATGCAAATTTTGAACATTCATAGGATGTCCCACTGGAACATTCGGTATATTTGGTGGTACATTTGGCTGACCAATAGATGTCATAGGGCTTGGAGTGTTAGGTATATTTGGTGGCATATTACCTTGTATCTGGGGAGGAACCGATGCTAAACCACTTTGTGGATTATGAACAGTCATACTGGATGATACTGGATTTGTTAAATTGGGATGTTGTATTGTATGATTAGGCTGCAAGTTTCCTTGTGCGTTAGGAGCCGTTGGTGTAACAGTAGTTTGACCACTTTGAAAGGTAGAAGATACACTATGAGTTACACTGGCGTGAACTGAAGATGGAATACTAGTAGGTAAATTCGGTGGTATAACTTGAGGTATTATATTAGGAAGATTTGCAGACGCATTTTGTATATTAGCCGTTGGATATCCAGCAGTCCTGTTAATGTTCAAACCTGGTAAGCCTTCATATTGGCTTGTTGCACTAGTACTAGTCATTCCAGGAGGTATATGCATTTGTTGCGCTGTTCTTATTTGTGTATGATCACTAATTAAACCACTCGTGTTTGTCAAAGTAGACGGTGGCAACGTCGTAATTTGTCCTGTTGCTGTGTCTTGTATAATTGGATTTTCACTAGATTTTTGATTAGTCTCAATTTTTTTTTCTGCATTGTATGGTTTTTGCAAATTGTTTTCACTAGTATCGTCTTCTTTCGGTGGCATTGGTTCAATGATATTTTCTAAAGCCTGACTTTGACCAGACAGTTTATCCAGTTTATCAGTGTTTTCTACAGTAGTAGAACTATTATTACTACCTGGTTGTGTCAAAGAATTATTGGTTGTAACAATACTGGTCATACTATCATTTGGAGTATTACTCACATTAGCTTGTGGCACAAAAGTACGAGGTGTACTATCAAGTGTCCTCTCATTTTCCGTTTCAATTTTCTCGATAGATTTTGCATCTGAATTTGTTATAGTTAGAGAAACATTTTTAGCTAATTCTGGCTTTATCGGTGGTAGAGGTTGAGTAGTTTCTGAAGATTTTGTAGATTGGTCACTATTTTCAATTTGTGTAACAGTACTTGCAGGAGTGATTTTAGGTTGATTCCATTGAGATGGTGATGAAACTACGTGTGGTACTGCTGGCGACGCAGGATTGCGTTGGTAAGGATATTCAGAGCCAGCTGGTAAAACCATTTGCTCCAACGCTTGAAGAGTATTCTGTGATGCGAACGGTCCAGGAGCAGGCGGAGGACCCGTAGAAACGGGTGATTGTACTAAATTTCGAGTGCCATGTGGTGAGGCACTGGGACCTTTTACAGGAGACATAACAGGTCGAGGCGAGAGTTGAGACTGAGTCTGCTGTCGAGGAGATATTTGTGCCCTCGGTGACATCTGCGGCGATAACTGTGGAAATGGCGGACGATACTGTGGACTCCCAGTTTCAATACCAGTTGCTTTAACTGGACCATATTGATTCGTAACATTTACATCTAAGGGATGTTGTATTTGATGAGATTGGTAATTCATTGAAACAGAATGATGCGGTGATGCGTAAGGCATTTGCGCCGGTACTGAATGAGAGGGAGCCACCGACGATGGCGGCACTGGAGACTGCCGAGGTACGTGGTGCAGCGGTGGAGCTCCTGGGTGATGAAGATGTACATTTGGATGGCTTTGAATTCCGGTACTCATGCCACCAGTATGGCCTGCCATATTTTGATGAGATTGATGTTGTGGTATGGGAGCATGACCTTGTTGACCATGTATTCCATACTGATGTGGATTTACATCCATTTGCTGATGATAAGTTGGATGTTGACTAATTCTCGATGCAGCCGGCGGATGCATCTGTGTGTAGTTGGGATAGTTCTGCAATGAAATAATTAAAATAGAGGACACGTTTTAAGCACAAACATATTAAGACGATATTTTTTATTATATTTACCTGCTGTTGCCCATATATTTGTTGTGATGTTGGCTGTGAGAAATGCGGCTGTCTCGGTAAGTATGCGCCATTTTGTGCTTGTAAGCTTCCTATTCCAGAGCCCTTTTATAATAATAACAAAACATGTTCAAAATATGATAATATTATTTGTAATAATTATTATTATAAATTAAATTAAATTACACAATAATCATATCTCACAATGTCTCTGCAACATAATATATATATATATATATATATATACAGGATATCTCATAAATAAAATGAATACATCTGTAATCCCTTATAATAGAGCTATTTGAGGCCGAAAACGCGAGTTTTTTTTTTATATAATCTGCTACTGCAGTCTTTTACAAAAATAATATTTACCACTTTTCGTAATATAACAAAAAATAAGAAATTGCGTATTTTAAAATTACGGCGTCTTCTTATAATCTATCTATTTGTATAGTTTATATACAACGTGTCCCAAAATTCAACGATAAGCGGGCACCAGAAGGCGATAATCCGGATATCTTTGAAGATTAGGGTACCTTGCTCGATACAATCTGCTCGCAGCGTTAGCATTGCATATTTTCCATAAATCAGGTGCATATTAGCGTACTCTAACGGTGTGTTATGGTAACGGCATGATGAATGCTGAACACTCGAAAATACGACAAAACTCCTTCACATAACACACAATCAATCACAGTCCAAATGCCAGGTCATTTCAGTTTGCAGGTCACTTAATTCAGTCCAGAAAGCCAGTCCAAAAGCGTTAATACGAGAGCCACTTTAATTGAATATAGAACGGTGTGCAGTAAACCAAGGAGTAGAGCGTACTGACTTGCTGAGGACAACTACTTCTCTACCTGCCCTAAAGTTATTAAACAATGAGCATCTATCTATCTTCGTCTAACGCATAATCTTTCTCTAATTTATTTTATGGACTACGCACATGTCTCATTCAAATTTTAAGAACTTGTAACAAAAAAACCTTTTGGATACATAGTAAAAATGATTACTATCAACACTAACAATTTGCGAAATATGGTTGTTGTTCAGAAAATGTACCTATGCATATTTTTGTGGCTGGCTTGCCTAGAATTTTATACCATTTTGGAATCGAAGCAAGTCGCGCCAATTTTAAAAATATTTGCCGTAGTAGTGTAATTACTTTTTTTTTTCACCGCGATGAATGAACGTGAACTGAAAATCAAAATCTTACATAGTTAAAGAAAAACTATTTTGGTTGATTTTGTGTAAAATCTACAGGCATTCTGGGATTTTTAATGGTTGTGATGGATAGTAATGCTTACTTAAGTTGCAATACCAAAGAAAAACAGAGAAGTATTTGTAAAATTGTAGCAATGGTATTTAAAAATATAATAAGGGATGCCCATTTTTTAAGAATGTTTTACTATAAGTAATGAAAAAAAATCAAGGTAGAATTTTTGTGTTTTTTTTCGAGTAGTCATAAGTATTAGTGCCCCCTTATCGTTGAATTTTGGGACATGTTGTATAAAGAATATTATATCATTATAATATAAATGGTTTTCATTTATTTGTAGATACACAGAAAAGCAAAGTATAGTGAATAATGAGTTGCTTAAAAAATTAATCACATATGTTAGGTTTGTTTGGGAAACATTTAAATTTTACTTTGTGTAGTGTTTTGGTATTATCCGTTCTTTATGAGTCACTCTGTTAAATGATATGGTAATGGTGCCGAGTTATTTAAAGAATAGTATAAAAAGTGAGGTAACATTTTTGGATAGTAATGCAACACTGACATAATAAAATATACTTATAATACAATATAATAAAAAAATATATTGCAAATAAATGTTTATTTTGGATATCATCCCAAACATTATATTTTTTCTCATGTTGATATACAATTCTAAACCTAGTTTATTATGTTTGCATACTGATATCAGTAACATACCATATAATAACAGAAATTCTCAAAACATATCTATATGCAAGTATGAATTTAGATACACTAACCTGTTGAGGTGGATATTGATGCATTTTTTGTTGGTGTTCATAACTATGTCGGTAGCTTGGTGTGATGGGCGAATATCTGTTGGCACTTGGGGGTCCAGACCATACCCCCATTTCCGCAATACCTATAAAAATATTGTTTGTTTATAAATTAAACATTTTAAAACCAATTATGCTGTGAATGTATTTTAATACCTGGTTGGTCTGGCATGGCATACATTGGTTCTGGACCAGGGTGATAGCCTGGATACGAATGTGAAGGATGCACATGATGCGATGGATGAAGTGGAGCATGTGGAGGTTGAGGCAATCGTGGTCGTGGTGGATAACTTCCATACTCATGATAGTCAGGTGCTGGAGGCCCAGCACCTGGATTGGGTACTGGCTGTGCACTGCTATTTATGCCAGCACCTGGTCCTCCAAACGAAGCCAGTTTCTGTATTGATCCTTCCTGTGGCACAGTATTCTGACTATAAGGTTGTCTGTAACTAAGCAAAAATCAAGATAAAATTATAAATTTTGTTATATGATAGTAAAAAATGGAAATTTGTCATTTAATATTACATTATATGATGTACCTGTTATCTGTTGAATCTTTATTGTCTCCAGTTACTCCTGATGCCGCACTACCAGCAAAGCTGTCTGATCCACCAAGATCAGTAAGTCCTTCCAACATACCGCTTCCATCATCAAATAAATTATATGAGTCCATCACTCTATTAAGAGTGAATTATGATAATTTTGCCATCAAGAAGTATCCAGTGAAGATTTGGTATGTCCATCTTATTCTGCAAAAGTCCAGTGACCAGCTGATAAAACAGACAGATTGTAATACTGGTTATCACCCTTAAGAATAAAAGCTTGATCATCCATATCACCCATAGTGACAATTAAAATATATAGGTTAATGGCAACCTATATAATCCTAATCCTATTTATTATACCTACATACATATGATACTAACTATTAAGATAGATATGTATTGGTAATTTTATTAAACTGAAGCTGTTTTAAGTTTTAAGTTCACTTTTCAATCTAATCTATAATTAGATTTAATATCTAATCTGTGATTCGAGAGTTCATTCAATAATGTGATTATGATGAGACATATTTGCTTTCAACTCATCTAAAACTAATATCAGTTATTTTGTAATATGCAAATTACCATTATGTCTCATTACTTAAAATTTTATATAAATATCTGTATCTAAATAGTCATGTCAAATACATACACACCCAAATGAATACACAGCAGAAACATAATAATACAATAATATAATAAATTGTCTTAAAATCGTAAATCTAACATCAAAACGAAAAGGATATTATAATTATATTCATTATAATGAGACTAATAAATCAATTAAAAAAAGTTTAAAAAAATGTATATTAACAAGTGCATGCTATATTAGCATAGCATACTTTTGACTGTCTATCTATTAGCATAATTAGTGTTTAATAATAAAACAACAAAAAACCGATGGATTTCATTCATTTATGGTCGTAATATACAAGAAAGTTATAAATGGTAATTAAAAAAGAACCACATATCTCAGGTAGTAGAGTTCGGATAGATTTTTTTCATATTTTTTTCTGAACGGCCATTAGTTCCACTGTAAGACATTTCCAGGTTATCCATTAATTACTGGACACTCTGTATATTATATTTATATAGACAAAACATATATGGTTGATTTACTTTCAAATGAGCACTATAAAATCAGTGAAGCCAAATTAGCTAATTAGCGCCTAGTTTAAAATTATTCTATGAGCCATATACTGCCAATTCAGTTGGCCTATCACAGCAGTTGACATGTGTTTTCTGTCTGTTAACAAATTTTGTGTTAACTGCCTTTAAGAAATAGGGTGTAAAACTATAACAAAAGTTCATCCATTGAAATCTCCACATCTTAAATAATAAATATAAATATTTTGATTATATCTTAATTTCTCTTCAATGATTCATGTCGCCTGGTGATGGTTCTTGCTTGCATAACCAAGGGGAAAAGCTATACGCTTATGACATTATAGTTAACATATAGCGCTACAACTTCTCCCGTTTAGTTACACAGCATGGTCTTCGAACAGGTACAATTTGAAGAATAAATACTCTTCTAGCTTCAACTTCTGACACAATAATAAGGAATATAAGATTAATTAAATGTTCATTATTAAATCAATTAACATTTGAAATAATATATAAATTAAGCTCCTTGCATAATTCTTAGGTTTAATTGCAATTGTACAACTGTACTTTGTAAAATATAGCTTGACAGAATGAGGTGACATGTAAAATATACATTAATTTTAAAAAAAATACTAATAATGAATGATCTCGGGACATTTTGCATGTATTTAATATTTTAGTGAACATTTTGTTTGTTTTTGCACAGGTAAATAAAATTTATCCCAAATGATATTAACCTGATTAATTAAGTTATATAATTATGTGGTTTTTCAATTATTGTGTTGAAATGTCATTTGATATACAGATATCAATAAATTGCACAGTATTGGAGTAATGGATATTATAAAAAAACAGGTTTTATAATGTCCATTACTCCAATAATGTAATATTTATTATACTGATATTTACCTCCTTAAATAACTTGACACACTACTGGAACACTTATTTGTAGGTAACACAAAAATAACACATTTAAAAAAATATATGTACTAAATTAATAAAATATTTGTAGAAAAACAGAACAGTCTTCTTAATTATCTAAAATTTGTAAGTAGCTTATCAACAATAAAATGCAACAAAATTGAAATTATTATAATTGAATGCTGTTAAATTAACTTGAAGAGAAGCCGGTGAGGAACTGATAATGGGCAAACATGGATATGGAAAGAGAAGTAGAGGTCATAGAATAATTGAAAGACTACTAAAAAATAACCAAAATTTACTCAATCAATTAACCTGGCTATCACCTGACGGAAAATACAAAAACGAGATTGACTATATAATAACTAACAGACCAACGTTTTTCAATTATACACATATAATACAGAATTTTAATTTTAATACGGGCGATCGTATGGTACTCTGCAGTTTAAAAAAGCTACCAACTCAAAGAGGTAGAAATAAAATAAACAATAAATTGTTGGCGTCAGAACACTATGATAAAAATATTGATTCTTCGTTTACAAAGCCATTGTTAGAAGTAATAAACTCCGACAGAAGTGTCACACTATCTAGACGAACAGATATCACAAATAAAGAAAGTAAAGGCAACTACAGGTACAAAGATTAGTTAGAAGACAATACAGCTCCTAGAAAAAAGAAAAGTATTCATGACAGAAAAGTCAAAAAGAGAAGAAAATCGTAACAAAATATCCAGATTAAGTAAACAGATTCGAGAAAATATATGAAACGACGAAAGTAAAGAGAATGAAAAAACTAAAAGTCGAAATCCTTAAAACAGGGGGAACAAGAAAAGCTTTTCTAAGGGAGTATGGAATGGAATGGATACCTAAATTGAAAACTAAACAATCTAAACAAGCAACAAACCGTAAGGAAATCCAAAAACTGGCTACTGACTACTACAGAACTTTATACTCCACCAATAACGCCAAAGGACAAGAAAATAACACATACGAGAATCCAATCAAGAGATATAAAGATCAAATGAAAGCCATCATGTCACAAAAGCTAGAAAAAGCTCCAGGACCTGACAATGTAACAAACAAGCTGATGAGTGGACCCGTGGATGAAATAAGCCCAATTCTAACTAAGGTATTCAATGATATTTTAATAACTGACTCCATCCCGAAACAATGGAGTGAATCTCATATTATTCTCCTCCATAAGAAAGGTGATAAGGATAACATAGGCAACTATAGACCAATAAGCCTCATTTCAAATGTGTACAAAGTATTTGCAAAGGTAATTCTGCAATGAATAACAAGGGTCCTACATGAAAACCAACTAATTGAACAGGCGGGATTCAGAAAGAATTTCAGTACATTAGACCACATCCACACAAACAAGTCATGCAAAAATAAAACGAATACCTTATATATCTGCTTTATAGAATAATCTAAAGCTTTTGACAGCCTAAACCATAAATTTATCTGGGTGAGTTTAGAAGAACAAGGAGTGGATGAGGCTATAAACAAATAATCAAATCCATCTACAATAACTACAAAAGCCACATTAAATTGCCTATAAAAAGAGGCGAGACAAGGAGAACTACGGTATCAACATTAACGGTAGCCGCCTCCATTTAAGATACGCTGATGATATTGTTCTGCTAGAGGAAGACCCAAAAAAACTAGAACACATGCTAAAAGACATAACCGAAAAAAGCAGATAAGTAGGACTAGAAATGAATGCAAATAAAACAAAACTGATGACCAACTCCACAGAAGTCAACATAGAGGTTTATGGAAACAGGTTAGAATATGTGAAAGAATATGTCTACTTGGGTCAAATTTATCTCCTGAGGACTATGTCCAAGGAAATAAATAACATAATAGCCTGCGGTTGGAGAAAATACTGGTCTATAAAAGAAATAATGAAGAACAAAGATCTATGCATGCACATCAAGAGAAAGACTTTCAACATTTGTATCCTCCCATGCATAACTTAATTAAAATGAATCAATCATGGGCGTTATCAAATTAGCATAGAGAAAGACTACCCAGCACACAAAGGGCAATGGAAAGGAGCATGATGGGAACCAAAATTCTGAAATAAGGAGGAAAACTATGGTCACAGATATAAGAACCCATATAGAGCATTTAAAGTGGGGCTGGACAGGACATATGCTACATTGTACATTAAACAAGTGGAGCAAGCAAGTAACCTTATGGTACCCCAGAGAGGATACCAGAAGACAAGGGCGTCCGAAAACAAGATGTAAAGACGATATCCGCCTAACCTTGGGACCATACTGGACCAAAGTAGCAGAGGACAGAGTCCAGTGGAGAGAGCTGGAGGAGACATACTTTAATCGTCGTTTTCGTGTGTCGTGTGAACACCAGGTGTTCATAACCGCCAAGGCCTTCTTTTCACTTTTTTAATCAGATGCTCAATGGGTTAATGGATGAATTTAAAAACATGTATTGCCATAGCCGTAGGGATTCGGATTAAAAGGGTTTTATTATTATTAAATTAACTACCTTTGTAATTTTAATTGCTTTTAAACACATTCACGGACACAAAACCACCCTCAATAATTTGTGATATGGCACACAAACTTTCCATACAAAGTGACATCACATCTTAGTATGTATTGCCACATTACACGGTTTTAAAAGTATGTGTTGTGGCAGTAACGGTCATAGACGTAACTGCCTATAGACGCACATTCATACCAAGTGAATTCTAAGCCCTTTGTTACGGCACAAGTGTTTGCTGTGGCTCTAGCAGTCTGCATTTTAGCCTAAAACGGCACAGTCATATCCTTCCTACAAATGCTATCGGAAATAGTCAGCTGTGGACAGTTTTACTTTTAGTGTATTTTAAATTGCTGCCTACAGCCATAGTGCTATATTATGAGGGTCATAATTCACATCTATTGACGTACTGTCCGGGAATGTGTTAATCAGCTTGTGCTAGAATTGGAATTGCAAAATACTTACCAAAATGGAACTATCATGTAGCTACAAATAAAGTACATTGTACCTATATTCAGTGAAATATAATAGACAAACACCATGCATCTTTATACATACATAATTTTAATCTGTAAATTAAAGATAAAAAGAGATTATCTAAAATAGTATACATTTTTATTTTCTGATAAAGTCGACATAAAATACAAAAATATATATAAGTTATTCATCTGCATTTACCAAACTCATTATCAGGGTGTTAGCACTAGCAGTGTTCCATGATTTGACTAAACAATGTATGACACCTGTTCACACAGTTCCTATAGATAGTCAGACAAAATAATATTTAAAGTATAACATTTTCTAATATTTCTACATATTATACTGATTTTATGACATTAATTTTCTGAAATTATAGACAATGCTGCATATCAAGTTGTAAATAAGTACCCCAAGTATGAACTTCAAATTATTAGTTATCACTAAAATAATCTTAACCAAAATTGAGTTTGCCCAATGTTATCATTCAAATAGAAACAAAAGCCAGCTATTGTAGTACACGTAAATTAAAATTAATATTATTTAACTGCAATCAATAAAAGCTAAGACAGATCATTAAAGGGAAAATGGTCTATAAAAGGCTCGCAGAATATAATTTCAGTTTAGATTATTTTAATAGTTAAAATTATCGTTTTTAAAACTGCTTACTATACATATAAGTAGTTCAGATTACATTAAATAATGTTATTTTCATAATAATGAGACAATAACCTAGCTCTATTATACTTTTCAGTAAGATATTCGATTAACATACTAAATAATAACTACAAATAACTTCTGTATAGGTATATCAAATAGAGCGTCGCGTAATCTCAGCAGGACACCTAGATACATAAAAATGTGTAATAGTAGATACAGGGCGACAATACATACCTAATTTTATAGAAAACGTAACAATTATGAGCAGCATCAGTAAACATTAGTTTAAACTTTTATAGTATAAGCTAAAATACACTTTGATAAAAGCAGATAATACTCACTATAAACGCCACACAACAAGTTGTTCACAAAATGGATACCATACTCCAAAAATGTAGGTCCATAAAAATTATCAATGAAACAATGTCACGGTTTATAAATTAATGTAACGGTAGTAATGATTTTTACCGTGTAACTACCGTATTATTGAGATTCAATGCCCAAATAAGCATAATATCTCACATCACTAACAAATAGGAGAAACGCCATTTAAACACCGTCCATTTTGTTTCCAAAATGAGTTTTTTTATACATGTGCGCTTACGAAGGTGGCTATAGTGCCGCAAAAGAAAAGCGGTATGATTAAAAAGTATACTAATACGTTAGTAAGGCAAATACTTAAAACCGAATCTCAAATCAGTTAACAACAGAACAGTAATAATTAAAATTTACATTTACACAATAATCTACAATCAAAGCCTACATTTGAAAGAGGTTTAAATACTGGAGTAAAATATGTAGTATTGTGATTTTTGATGAATATTGTCTTTTACGTACTGAATTTAGTCAACGACTTAAGTTTACAACGCCTAGAAGACTTTCTCAAGCAATGAACACGAAGTATCGATAGTTAACTTGTTAGAGCGCTGTTCTCAACGCCAACATGAGAATGCGCATGCCACAATATATTTGAAAGAGGTTTAAATATTGGAGTAAAGTAAGTATAGTGATTTCTGATGAATATTGTCTTTTACTGAATTTAGTCTACGACTTAAATTTACAATACCTAAAAGACTTACTTAAGCAATGAACACGGAGTATCGATAGTTAGCTTGTTAGAGCACTCTTCTCAACGCCAACATGAGAATGCGCATGCCACAATCTAACCCATATGTGTATGACCACCACATTCTAACATTTCTTCAGGTATGACCATTATATTCTAACGTTTCTTCTAGCACGATTCTAGGTAAAAGTTTAGAAACGTGCCTATTCGATAGGGGGTAACGGTGGTGGGGGGAGGGTGGGGAGGGGGAAGGGTAACTAATCCCCGCCCTCCCCTCCCGCCGGAGCCCTATAATTTCCGAGAAAAATTAACTTTAATTTTTAAAATTTTATATATTAAAATATTATTATACATATATTGATAAATAACAAAGAATAAGAGGGCAAATCACTGTCCTTATCTAACAGTTTACAGAAAATATAATTTACCACATAAAGTCTATATTATACAATATCTTGAGAATGCATCTTCTCCGGCACTGCAGGATGTGCAGCCTCTTCGCCCTAGCGTAACAAAGCACTGGCCCCTGCGCTCACCTAAGCAGCCTCGGCTTGCTGGTCGCCTGCGGCGACCAGCCTCGGCCGCTTAGGCTCGCTTGTGCCTATGCTTTGTTACTGCGGCCGGAGGCTGCACCCCCTCCGTGCCTCCGGGCTCTAAAAAACACTCTAGGGGTAGGGCAAAAAGTACCACGTGAAGTCGGGGTAAACTAATTCGGGTCTGTCACAGATTTTAATATTTACTTTTATTTTACTTCCTTTTTTCCGAATTTCGATTCGTCGATCTGTACTACTTTGCCAGGACCTATCTTGCCTGAAGTATTTTGTTTTTCTATTGCGGAACGGAATGAATGTCAACAAAACAACTTAACAAAATGGGAGCAATGCGTTTCGTTTCCCATAAAAAAAAGTACAGGCTCATTTTTATAGACTTTGAAATAAATATCTTTAATAATAACTTTAATTTATAAATATTTTGACACTGAATTGCATTCCTCCCTACTTCCCTAAGTAGAAAGGAACGTAATTCTGTGTCAATTGTCAATTACTTATTCATAACCTCAAAAAACGCAATATGAATATCTTATTTTTTTTTAAATGAGTGGTCTCCGGCAAGAAAAAATTACTGATTGTGGCTCAGAAAACTCTCTAGTATCACGTACTATCCTTAGATTCTGCCCAACGAATAGGCACGTTTCTAAACCCAACCCCGATTCTATATTCTAACAATTCGTTTATGACCATCATAAATATGATTGAACATTCTTTGGATTAACTACAGCAAATGCTATCTCGCTATGTCTACCATTGTGATAGAAAATGACAGTTTATTATGTTCTTTAAAATCACAAGGCTTTCCAAAGAGTTTAATAAATCCTTTTAATTTAATTGAAATTTGAAAGAAGCCGTATTACATACGTACCACAGCATATATATTGTGTACACATTTTACTTTTAGTCGTAAGATTTATGATATAATATAAGTTTTTGTTTCCATGTAATTTTTTCGTTTGTTTAGGTACCTATGTTGAATAAAAGATACAGCACGTTTAACCCTATACTTGACGATGTGCATTTAAATCAGGGGGGGGACACTACGTACCTTTTAACAGCTAAGTAAAGAAAGAGACGCTATCTAATAGTTGGCCCCAGTACTATTTACTGACTACCAGGTAAATTGTCAACAGATGGCGCTATAGTATGCAATTATTTTTAACTTTAAAATTTAATTATTGATGTAATATTAATTAAAGATAAATACGAGAAAAATATTAAATTCTTCTTACAAATTGGAATAGATACATAAATAAAATATAATTTTATAAAGCACAAATACCAGCATAACAAAGATCTAGTGCCTGATTCTACCTATGTAAAAATCACAAACAATATGGCGGCTCGCTGCACTCTGCGTACGCGCATCTTATAGTTCCCGATCCGAATCGTTTTATTTTATTGTAATTATCACAAGTAAGTTCGTTGAATTAAGCCTTGTATTCCTCCGCCTTACTATTGGGACCTTACTCTGATTTTTTTGTACTTTACTGTGCTATATACGCTTTGTTCAGTGCGATATAGATGCTTTACGTTTTGTTCTGTAAATCTGTGCTAAAAAGGTGTTATAGTTTTCGAAAACTGATTTATAATGCCTAGGCTGTGTGTATTAGGATACGCTCCCAGTGGTATATTTTAATAAACTTAAGCATAATAAATATAAAAAGTAATAAATAATAATCCATTGTTTTCTTTCTACCTTTAACTATTTTCATTCCATTGGGATTATTTTGTTTCGTCCTATTTTTGTAACATATTCTACCAGGACATGTTACCTAAAATAGGACGGAACAAAATAGTCCCATTAAGATTTTGAAAGATAACATGTATTCATAGCTATAGCTATGTAGGTATGTGATGAGCTTGGGGCCAATTTGTAGATGGCGTACTGTCAAATAGGTTTGCAATTTTATCCCGTAAGAGGGCTCTCTTTTCCCTGTATATCACTTTACTCTTTGATTTAAATGCACACGTAAAAGACAAAAATTCAGTGAGAACATGAAATATCTTTTTAATATATTTTTACCATATTTGTGTTCCACGTACATTAAACTTTCTACCAAAAAATACCATTAAGATCTGGCCACATATGTAAACAGTAGATTCAAGTAGATTGCAAGATGGCTGAGCGTGCGCGTGCGTCTGCGTCCGTCAAGGTAAAGATCGATTTAAATACTATTTTTTTTAAAGAATTCAGTCATTAGACTGTGTTTTTATGTGCGCAATTAGTATTATTTTCATTTAGGAATAATATTTAGTATTAGTTTCAACAATTTGACACTGTAATAATGCCATCTTTCTTGATGTGCATTTAAATGCACATTGCCAACTTATCTATTTACATACCTACGATTTGTAGTGTGCATTTTAATGCGCATTGCCAACTTTATTGATGTGCACTTATACATTGCTATACTATATTGTGGGTACTCATAATTATATATTATATTGCGTATGAGAAGAGTTCATCGAATTTTGGCATTGGTGCCCAAGCCAGGAGTAAATTCAGACATCTAAAAGAGTGTATTGTCAGAGGATGAACTAAATAATTCCAATCGCGAAGTGATGACTTCGCAATTGAATCAAATTCCAGATCGATCATCGTACGTAGGCTGGTAAAGATGGTGGATCTGACACCATCTTTACCATGTTCATTAGAAAACCTCAACTTGTTGTCAGACAGTGACAATGAATATGCGAAAGTTTTGGTTAGAACCATGTTGTCAAATCCATCATCTGTAGAAACTACCAACATTTCTGGTCAAAAGTAGACTGATCAATTGGCCAGCTCATCTCCAAGATTCAGTGAATCACTATCTATACTACGGGGTTCAACATTTCTAAGAAGCAAGCACTGCGTGAAACTGACTTGATGGAATAAACCATCCACCCTACAGTCCAGACTTTGCTCCTAGCGACTACTACCTATTTAAAATTTGAAGAAAGACCTTCGGGGTCTAAGATTTGAAGTCGAAGAACAATAATTGAAGGCTGCCGTAGAGGAGCATTTCGAAGGCAAAGATGCGACATATTTTTTATTGGGTTACAGGCCCTTTACAAATGATGTGAAAAATGGATGTAGCAGAGAAAGACTATATTTAAAAATAAATTTTATTTAGATTTTTATCTCGTATTTTACTCTAGATTATGACTGATTTATGTTTTTATGTTTATAAGTGATTATAATAAACATATTTTTTATAACTAAGTATTTTAGTGAACATCTTTTAGTATGTTCGTCACCAGGCTGTTCGGCAATGTGTATTATAATGCACATGCTATAAATCAAAAACTATATATGCAATATTTTTTTATTTATTTTTCCTCATGCTTATTACTTATATATTAACTAAATATAAATAAAAAATAATATAAATCGAGAAAAATCTTTGCCAAGTACAGGGTTAAAAAATAGCACATCGCGATTTATTTATTTATTTATTTTATATTTTGAAACATTTTTCTTTAAAGTACTATTTAGTCTTGAGTAGGTACCACAACTCTCGATGATCTCTACAACTTATTTGGTGACATCGTCTTTCACTTACCACACCCAGATTCTCGAGAATTTGCCTATTTACGGAGTATGTACGCTCGAACCCCGTAGATTTTATAGCTAACATTTTCGTACTCTCAAGCTGAACACATTTTTTGAGGCACCCATTTCTTGTGTTAGGTTTGATCTTGATTTTATAATAGCTTTCGTAGAAATAATCGATAGATTTAACAATATTTTATGGTTGTTTAGAGGTTCTTGGTAAGTAAAAGTCGAATATGAATACGGAACAAATAGAATGGTTTATTAACATAAACATCACAGTTATATTACAAAAGAAAACCATACAAGCAGTATAGTAAGTATAGAGTATACAATACTTTTTGGACCAATAGGGTGCAAGTTGATTTCGTACACCCGATGACGTAGGAGACTCGCGGCATATAAATACGGTTCGCACAGAATTCAACAGTCAGTGGCGAATAGTGATCGACGCAGGGATGTTGTCGCTCCTCGATACATACGGCCTGGGCAGGCGCACGACGCCACGGGCGCGCTCCATAAATACTGCGGGCTCCGTTTGCATGCCTCAGTACGCGGCGCGCTCTGACGGCGGCCGGATATGTGCTGAACATTTTGTTGTAGGTCACTACAGTTGTTTGTTGATTCAGAAAGTTGCTAGAGATGTAACACATTTTCAAGAAGTCATTTGTAAAGCTTTTACTACAATATCATACCACATTCGACACACGGGTCTCTAAAAATGCTAACAATCACTTTAAACAATGACTAAAGACAAGAGATTAATATTATAATGTCAACAGTCATATACAAAATACTGTTAACGAATGATATATTAAACTTATTCTCTGAAAATTTACACTTTGTACTTAATACTTTTTGAAATTACAATGCAATTTTTTTAGGGGAATTCCCGCAGACATATACAATGAATGACATATACTTGCAGACTATTACTAACACAGGCCTGCGATGGTTTTACCCACAGACATATATCAATCATCCATACGATTAGATTAATTACACACGTTATAGTATATTTGTACTTTTGGTATTGTTATAGCTTGTCCATCATAATAAAATAGAGCCGAAGCAGTGCTCCAAAGATTGTAAGCCTTTCTAAAGCCAAAATATCGCACTTTGATAACAAAAGTGGCTTTATACAAAAAAGGGTAATTCTCAGTTAAAACCACATCTAGATTGTTTAGTAGCAAGCGCTTCTAATGCAAAGACTAGACATTCTAATAGTTTGGGTACTTTTTCCTAAAAGCCGCTAGTGTCAATTTATACTTTTATTAAATGCGACTGAGTAGTGATTTATAAGGTGACACTATTTTTCACATAGCTATTTCAGTTCAAGACTGGCATTTGGAGGGAACGCACACTGCGGTGAGTAAAAAAGTGTCATTTTGTGATTTGTGTCGTTTTAAACGTAATTCACGCCAATATTCTACTGAAATAATAACTACATAAATAGCATTTTACACATAGTGTCGCTTATTTAATTAAAGTAACACCGAAATTAATTTAGTGATGAATTAAAAAGTGTATTTTTTGTTTATTGCCGTTTTTAACGTATTTTCCTGTAGCAGTCTTCTGATCAAAGTATAATTATATAAATGGCATTTTATGCATAGTGCCCTTTTTTGTTAAAGAAATAATAATTTTATTTTTTTATATGCCAGTTATACTATAAAGTTAATAGAATGATAATTATTTCACTTTGTTAAATAAGTGTCATACTAATAAGATACCTATAATGCGACATGTATTTAAAATTGTTAACATGTGAAGTTTTGTCTAATACCATTCCTGTGGTGAATTCTAATCCAAATTATCAATTTCATTATCAAACATTCTTATTTATTTTTTAGGATTATCAACATGGATCCATAAACAATAGCAATAAAAGAATGTTACAATTAAAGAAAATGGACTGCCTCAAAGAAATTGAATTTTCTTCCTTGCAAGAAATTGTCCAAATTCTTAAAAAAGTGATAATCTGTTGGAGCAAGGTCCGGGGAGTATGGTGGGTGTCGGAGACATTCCAATCACACGTCCTCTAATTTAGCGACCGTCTGTCGAGAAGTATAAGGTCTAGCGTTGTCCTGAAGCAGCAGTGGACTACAGCAATTGTCCAATCTTGGTTGCTTAACGGCTAGCTACAGTATGAAGCACATACAGCTGAATTAAATAATCAAATAATTAGTTTGGAAAATCGTTTAACCAGGATCAGCCTGGAACATCAAAAAGAAACTTCTGAATACATTCAGAAATATGATGAAATTGCCAGAGTTGGTAGGGAGAACATGGAACGTGTTCTCTCGCTAACTAATGATACTATATGCGGTAAGTGCTTACAGGCTGAACCTAATAACAACCTGTCAGCTGTTTGTGATTTGAAGTCAGTTAACAGTTGTCCCACCTCCTCTTCCTATCATGAAGATATGTCTGTGTCTTATTTGGTTAAGAATAACAATAATAAAAATTTAATCATGTTTTCTGACCAAATCGGTGTAGGTTTTAGTAGACTCATAAATTCTTATACAGAGTCTCCCTGTGTAAATATTTGTTCCCCTGGGGCTAGGTTAAGTACTTTAACTGATAAGTTAAAAATGACAACTTTGAATTCTGAATCGACCATAGTAATTCTATATGGTGACAGCTTATCTGTCACAAAAAATGAGGCTTTACATTTAACTGAGGTAATTGAATCATTACATAGTAAAGTAGGGTGTAACTTTATTCTTTGCGCTTTACCTTATTCCTATTCATTAACACAGGAACAGAATAGATATATTCAAAATCTGAATTTATTATTTTATAACAGTACATGTTATACAAATTATACAAAATTCTTTGACACTAATAAGTTTATTAGTAGATTTTTATTGACTAAAGATACAATGTATCTTTCATATTTTTATAAAAAACAACTTGCTAAGTTATTAGCATTTAATATATTATTATTTAGAGACACAGGTACCAGTACGGTAGTGAAGATTTTAGATCATAGTAGTAATATTACTACTAATTCCTATATTGATACTTCTATTAGTTTAAACTATTAGATGAGACAAAGGATAGGCAGTCACATAGTATTAGACTTATTCACCAGAATATTCAGGGTCTATCCGGCAAGGAGTTAGAATTAGATTTATTTTTTAAAGAACATGACATCCAAATATGTTGCTTAACAGAACATTGGTTAAGAAGTAGTCAACTAATATTTAATAATGAACATTATACCGTTGTAAGTGCGTTTGTAAGAAGGAATTCTATACATGGTGGCTCTCTAATATATGTATGTAATAATCTTAAATTTAAGGAAAGAAATGATATAGTAAATCTTTCTATCGAGCGCACTGTTGAATTATCTTGTGTGGAGCTGGAGCAACATGTCATACTTTGCGTGTACCGACCACCGCAGAGTGACTTTAGTGTATTCGAAACAGTAATGGAGGATATTTTAAAACGCTTAAGTTATGGTAATAGGCATATAGTAGTATGTGGTGATTTTAATATTGATTTACTTCAGCGATCAGTTCTTTCTGTAAGACTTATTAGTTTATTTAGATCATTTAATTTAAATAATTTATTTTTCGAACCAACCAGAATTACATCACACTCTGCTACGTGCTTAGACAATATATTTTGCGAATGCCAATTTCTAAATAGGGCCATATTGAGTGATTTGACATCCGACCACTGTGGGCAAAAGGTTGTATTTCCTATAAATACAATTAAAAAAGAAACTATCATCACATGTAGACCAATGACATCTAATCGCATAAAGGAGTTTAAGAATAACATTAATGCCAAGGTTGTCAATATGGACCTAGATTGCAATAGTCCAGACGAACTATACGAGTCTTTGCTTAACGTCATTACACTGGAATATAACAAAATTTTTAAAATGAAGACATTTTACAAAAAATTAAAAGTTAAGTTTTGTGATTGGGCAACACCTGGGATATATACAAGTAGAGCTAAGTTATATGAATTATATGGAATAAAAAAATATAATTTTGATCCAAATTTTATTAAATATGTTAGAAATTATTCAAAATTATTTAAAAAGGCTTGTGCTACAGCCAAGTCCCTTTATTTAAAAAACAAAATTCGAAATGCCGACGATAAAATTAAAGCTACTTGGAATATTATTAATAATGAAACTGGACGCACCAAGCAGCGTGATAATACTATTAAACTTAATGTAAATAATAAGATAATTTCAAATAACTTGCAAGTAGCTGAAACATTTAATAACTACTTTGCAAAGATACCTGTTAATACAACTAGTTCCTTAAGGTCTTGCCCAGTAAAAGCAGAATCCTTGGTTAGGGATAGCGTGGTGGAGTGTAAAGTCCTGTTTAGTTTTAAATATGTACATCCGCATGACATAATAAAAGTATTTAAGTCACTTAATTCAAAAAAATCAGCTGACTTGTGGGGTATTTCTATGAAATTAATTACAAGTATTATTGATAACGTAGCGCCACACCTAGCTGCAATATTCAACGGATGCATTGATGTGGGCATTTTTCCAAATTTAATGAAATGTAGCAAAATAATACCATTATTTAAAAATGGATGTAAAAGTGATCCATGTAATTTCAGACCGATTTCTATATTACCTGCTATAAGTAAAATATTTGAGAAAATTATATTACAGCAATTAGAGAGCCACTTTAACGTAAACAACTTATTTCATACTCAACAATATGGTTTTAGAAAGGGTCGATCTACAATAGATGCGGGTGTTACACTTTTAAAACATATTTTTGCTGCTTGGGAAAATTCGCAAGATGCCATTGGCGTATTCTGTGATCTCTCAAAAGCCTTTGACTGCGTTGAACATCAAACGTTATTGCGAAAGCTCAGGCATTATGGAATTCGAAATGCTGCACTCGACCTCGTTAGTTCTTACCTAAGCGATAGATTACAACACGTTGAAATCAACGGAAGTAGATCTTCTGGATTACCAGTCGCAATGGGCGTGCCACAGGGCTCAATTTTAGGACCCTTTCTGTTTCTAGCGTACGTGAATGATTTGCCGTTCTTCGTACAGAATTTGTGCGACATTGTATTATTTGCTGATGACACATCACTTATTTTTAAAGTAGACCGTAAGACACCAAATTTACAGGGTGTTAATTCTTCACTCGCGCAAGTCCTGGACTGGTTCACGGCGAATAATTTACTACTCAATTCAAAAAAAACAAAATGTATTAAGTTTACATTGCCTAATATAAAGAGTCCTAGCATAAACGTTAATTTAAATAATGAAACAGTAACATTTGTACAATCCACAGTTTTCTTAGGCATTACTTTAGATGATAAAGTTCAGTGGGGCGCTCAAATATCGTGTCTTGCAGGGAGACTTAGTTCAGCAGCATTCGCGGTTAGGAAAGTAAGACAGCTTACTGATATAGATACTGCGAGACTAGTATATTTTAGTTATTTTCACAGCGTTATGTCCTATGGCATACTATTGTGGGGTAAGGCAGCTGATATTGAAACAATTTTCATTCTTCAAAAGCGTGCAGTACGTAGCATTTATAATTTAGGCCCACGAGTTTCCCTGAAAGAGCGTTTTAAAGAAATTGGTATACTTACTGTTGCGTCGCAATATATATTTACGAATATTATGTTTATAAAACATAATATTCACTTATATAATAAGAATAGTGATATTCACAACTTAAACACTAGAAATAAGCATAAGTTGGTAGGTCCGTATCATCGTTTACATAAAGTTCACAATTCATTTGCGGGACTCAGTATACGCTTTTTTAATAAACTACCGATTGATATTATAAATTTACCTTTACTAAAATTTAAAAGTGCTGTTAAAAGTCAGCTTATCCGGAAGGGCTATTATTCAATCAATGATTACTTAAATGATAAAAACTCATGGAACTAGTTGCTTGTTTCATACAGGATTCAAACAATGTATGTATTATATAAGTCAATTTAGTTATGTGAAGGTACTTCGTGTTTATTTGGTGGTGTTAAAGTTTCTTTCTTTTCTTTTAAACAAACTTTATAAGTAATAACGTAAATTTTGTTTTAACTACATTTAGTCACGAACTACCTTTTCATGTCACAAAGTGTAAGTGTATGCGTCCTCATGCCATACTATTGTCTATTACAAATGGCTACGTACTGATAAATATGATTTCAAATCTCAAATGCTTTTTACATAATATTACCAACTTTTCTTTATTTTAGAATTTAGTTTTATATGGACAGTGACATATGGCATAATGACTGCAACACCTGGTACATAAATGAGTTGTAAAATACTGAAATTATAAGTTGATGGCGATTTAAAAGAGTGGCCTTGAGTTTCTTGCAGGTATCTTCTCATAGGCTCAACCTTTTGCCTGAACCTTGCAACTAACATAAATGTAAATTCAGTAAATATAATAAACTCACTAACCCATTTGACGTTCATAAGTGTTACTTTGTGACCTAAGTGAATAAATTATTTTTGACTTTGACTTTGACTTGACTTAGCTTTTTCATCAGCATTATGGTTTGCAATTGTTGACAATACAGATCTGACGTAATCGTCTGGGCAAATCTTAGAAAGCTGTAGTGTATGACACCAGCACTGTACTTTTATCTGCGTCAACTTTCGCTTGGGACAGGATTTGATCGGTTCTCCTAGGTTCAATCACTGTGATGAGCATTTTTGATTTTCGTTATTTCATCACAAGTAATACGATGCAAAATTGCCTCGTTATTGTGACGGTTGAGTAATGTAACGCAGCATTCAATTCGTGTTTGTTGGTGTGCTTCATTTAATTCATACAATATCCATGAGCTTTTTCACCTTTCCAATTTATTTCAAGTGATTTAAAATTGTTTTATCACTCACACCGTAGCTTGCCGCTGACTCTGACGTAGTTTGCAATGGATTCGCTTTCACAATCACCTTTAATTCTTCATTGTCAACTCTCCGGTATTCGGCTGTCCACTGGGTTTGTTCTGTGGGTCAACATTTCAAAAACGAAAATGTTGGAATTCCAAAAACGTATCGTGCTTTCTTTTAAAGCCTTCTAAACCTTTTTGTGGATTATTGACATGCACAGGGAAGCTCCCTATGCATGTCAATAATCCACAAAAAGGTTTTCAAAGATAATTCTATGTTTAAAACCTTTTTGCTTGATTTTTGTAAGTTTTAATGCTCGATAAAATAGGTATATTGAAACACTTTATAATCGTTGTTTCGCGATTGTAGGTACTGATTGCTATTTAATTATTTTCGCCAATTATATAATGTTCCTTCATACTATACCATAGTTTAATTTTACTTTGGTAATTTTTTTAACCCCTATCATAAAATATACGACAACTTTAGGTAATTGTTCCAAAAACGGGTTGGTTTACGTATAACAAATGTGGCATAATGCGGTACTTTTTTAAATATATTATTTTCTTAATAACTACATACGTTATTTACTTGCATGTTTTAGTACCTAACTAATAATAATATAATATAATATTCTACCACATACACACAACACCGTCTAGCCCAAACTAAGCAGAGCTTGTACTATGGGTACTAGACAATGGATAAACATACATATATACTTTTTTTTTTGTAAATACATACATATTATACATAGAAACACCCAGACCAAGACAAACATCCATGTTCATGCACACAAATATTTGTCTTGTGCGGGAATCGAACCCACGACCTCAGGCGTGGCAGTCGGTTACACTAACCACTACGCCATCGAGGCCGACTAAAAGTAGGATAGTCGAACTGATAAGTGAAATTAATTGCATTGTTATATTTCAGTTATTTGCATAGATATTAATCACAACGCTAAGTAAATACAGTAAACGGCTATACTGAAAAACTACTTTTTTGGATAACGCCACTTTTGTTTTAGAGGTGACAAATGTTTATGAGTCATGATTCATAGATATTTATTGCGATGTTACATAAGCAGTGCAAAAGCATTACCAAGGAAACACAAGAAGACCAAACCACTAGGGTCAGGCATTGAGTGGGAAACTCCAATTCTTAGAGAACTCTCTCATCAGTCATAGAAAAGGAGTGAATATTTGCCCTATTCACAGTATTGGTGATGACAGTATCACCAATACTGCGAAAGGGGCAAATATTCTACGCACCAACTGTCCCTTTCTATAAGGCAGCATTAATGGTCGAAAAGCCCAGGTAACATATCTTAGTCATAAGGCAGTAGAATTGTAGCAGTATTTTTATGGAATAGTGACAAAATAAAACATTTAGTACGTTTTCGAAACTAGTATCTTCGAGCACTAAGTTGGTACAAATTTTTGTTTTTGGGATGAATTTGACATAAATATTACGGGGATGTAATATTTAATCTGTCATGTCAAATGTCAATCTATAATATATCCTGTGGTTTGTGGTGTGTGGTGCTTTAAGCTTTTTATTACAATTTCGTATGTTGTTATTTTAAAATAAGTGAATAATCTATTTGAGAACCAACGTCTTACAGAGAAAACACAAATGATGAAATTAGTGGATCAAGTTGTCCGGAGTTTTAAAGTGGCAAAGGTGTTTCGAGAAAACACTGACAAAATAAACAGTATAGACTTTTCTCCGAGTGGCGAGACACTAATATCGTGTAGTGAAGATGATCAAATTGTTATTTATGATTGTGAAAAGGGCACACAAATGATCACGGTCAACAGTAAAAAATACGGCGTTGATCTAATACATTTTACACATGCCAAGAACACAGCTATTCACAGTTCGACAAAAGTTGACGATACTATACGATATTTGTCACTGCATGATAACAAATACATCAGATATTTTCCCGGACATACAAAAAAAGTAGTGACATTATGTTTGTCACCTGTTGAAGACACATTTCTATCTGGATCACTAGACAAAACATTGCGTTTATGGGATTTACGTTCACCCAATTGCCAAGGTTTAATGCATCTATCAGGCAGACCTGTTGCGGCTTATGACCCTGAAGGTCTCATATTTGCAGCGGGAGTAAATTCAGAAAGCATCAAATTGTATGATTTGAGGTCTTTTGACAAAGGCCCATTTGTCACATTCAAGTTGAATCAAGAGAAGGAATGTGATTGGACAGGACTCAAATTCTCTCGTGATGGCAAAACAATGTTAATAAGTACAAACGGATCAATAATCCGATTAGTTGATGCATATCATGGCACACCTTTGCAAACATTTACTGGTCATCTAAATAACAAGGGCATACCAATAGAAGCATCATTCAGCCCTGATTCACAATATATCTTCAGTGGATCAACAGATGGTAGAGTACATGTCTGGAATGCTGACACTGGTTACAAAGTGTGTGTGTTAAACGGAGACCACCCAGCGCCCATACAATGTGTACAATTCAATCCTAAATTTATGATGCTGGCTTCGGCTTGTACGAATATGGCATTTTGGCTACCTACCATAGATGATGTGTAATTCTATTACTGTAAAATTATGAATAATGTCATAATCAATGGTTAAGATACAAATAAATTTTAATGTTTATGATGAGGAATCACAGAAAACAATTCTATTACTCTTAAAACATATTATAAGACATAAGTTTATCTAGTATTCATTCAGTGTTAACTTGAATGTTTACTGTAAGAAAACTTGGTCTGTCATTAAGAAATATTGTTATGTGCTCTTGGTCAGAATGCAAATACAGCTGAATGATGATGACTTATTTAATGGTTAGATGTTACAATATTCATAAGTAATATAACAATGAAGTATGAATTTGTGTATTAGAACCCTAGTGTATGCATTTAAATAGTTTCATTCCAAATAAACATTCGCCTATATTCCAAGTAGGTAAGATCTAAATTCACATAATTTTATTACTTAGCTGTACAGAATATGAAATATCTTGACATCAATTTTTAATAACTAGATGTATTTTAAATCTTAAGTTTGTTTCATTTATAACTTGCATGAAAACATTCCTTCTCTAAATAATATTAACAAGCATTTGAGTAAATCTATTAGGTACCACAGAAAATTGAGTTCGGGTGATTATCAGATAATAGCTTAATTAAAATTAAACATGAATTGTGGCCTATTGGTTATTAAATTAAACATAAATTGTGGCCTATTTATTATCAAATTAAACATGAATTGTGGCCTATTGGTTATGAAATTAAACATGAATTGTGGCTTATTGGTTATTGACCACATATCTAAATTCCTGAAAACCAAGGTTTATTGTAGCATCATACTGGTGGCCAGACACAATAGATTTTCAATTAAGTGTGGCAATTTATCAATTGACTGGTCAAGGATATAAATATATAACTATTATAGATCACTAGCTGTCCCGGCAAACATTTAAAACAACGACAAAAGATTAAAAAAAAATTTTAGGGTTGGACAACCCTTATCACTAAGGGGTATGAAAAATACATGTTGGCCGATTCTCAGACCTACTCAATATGCTCACAAAATTTCATGAGAATCGGTCAAGCCGTTTCGGAGGAGTACGGGAACGAACATTGTGACACGAGAATTTTATATATAAGTTTTATATGGTGTCTTAATATAATCTAGTTCGTTTTTCTAAGAAACTCCGACAACTACATAATATATGTCTGAGACATAACAATTTTCCTAAAACCTAGAATATTGCCATGTTTTAGCCCCAGGCAATTGCTTGTGGAATTGCTTAAACATTTTTCAAACCCTTCTTTTTTTTTTGACCCAGGAAAATCCTTTATGGAAACCCCCTCCCCCGGAGGGGGGGGAGGGAAGTTATGTGAGACTCTCCGCCCCTGAAGGGGGTCGGTATACACACTAAAAACCTGGGGTGAGCAGTCCCACCCCCCAGACGTGTGGGGCCGTGCAAGCCGGTAGAGAGTCCCCCGACTCTGTACCAGTGACCCCACTATACAGGAGCGAGAAGGCGGGCAAATCGCCTCCTCCTCGCTCCCGTCCGTCTGCGCCGGAGAGGGTCAGCGAGGGGATTGTTCTCCCTGTCTCTCTCCGCGGTCTCCTTCTGCGCCATGACAGCCTCACAGAAGGAGACCACAAACATTTTTCAAACCCTGCTTTATTACAGCTGAATGGTTGTAAATTATGTTTATGTGCAAGACTTACATATTTCTTATAAACAGTATTAGGGCTGACAATATTTATGATAGGTATAGTATATCCTGGATGTAATAAAATAATAAAAAAGAATCTTGCAGAAAAAGAGATCATACTTAGCAAATTATTTTTTAATGATAATGATATTAATAACTGAAGAATATTATCTGGAGTAGGCTTAGGAGACGGAGGAATAATAAGTGGTATACCATTGTGTGCTTTCCCAGCACGCAAGTATTGCTGATTTGTTATAATAATAATTGTAAAAGGAACCCATGGCACCCTTTAGGTAGGTACAGAACCCTAACAACTAATTCAGATGACATTTCGGCGTAGATATTATTATTTCATACCTGGGCTATCAACTAGAGCAATACCCAAAGTGCCGTGCGAAAATATTATTTCATTTGTCATTCGTAAGAACCTACACGGTATCTTCGTTATTTAGTATTTGCAATACCTACAAATTACAAAACGTTAAAACTTGTGGCGCTAGTATCCGCCTACCCATATTGATTTATTTAGCGTAGCAACGCTGCGAGCACCATGGAGAATTTATTCCAAGATGTCTCCAAGTTATTTAAGTTAATAAATATGTAAATTCCAAGTGCTGATATCTATCTACAGGGTGATTTTGAAATCGTGTAATTCCTTTTAACCACGCATTCTACTGGTGTTATAGAATAACCCAGACCATATTTTTTCTTAATTAGAATAATGGTTTCGGCAAAATTAGAGTACAGATTTTTTTCATGAAATGATTTCAAATAGTCATATTTTAACCACCTGATACAATCTTAATATTTTGCTAATTTAAAAATAATAACAACAATAACTGATGTCGTAAATAATAGGGGGCAATAAAAAGGACCGCCCGTTATTATTTACGACGTTAATTATTAATATGTTTTTTTATTTTAATTAGTAAAAAATTAAAATTGCCTCGGTTGGTAAACATATGACTATCTGACACCATTTCACGAAAAAAACGGAACATAAATTTTTCAAAAAATATAATTCTAATTAAATAAAAATATGGTCAGGGTTATTCTATATCACCAGTAGAATGCGTGGTTAAAAGGAATTACACGATTTCAAAATCACCCTGTATATTACCTACTATAACGCCGGACCGTTCATTACTGCCAAAATAATAACTCCATCTGATTTTTACCATTTTGGCGCTGAGCGGAGCGGTAGGGTACGTAACGAGAGTGCCTGGATGTGGACAACAAATAACTAGGCACTGATATCGATAAAAACTTTATAAGTAGATCAATAATTAATCGACCAAAATGCTATGGTATACCTACACAAGATAAGATACATAGTTCAGTCAAATAAGCAGAAAAAAGGGGTCAACCTCAGAATGAGCGATAATAAGCTTATAACTCGTATATACCTCCATTTTGGTGTTCTAAAAGTTGTCTCAAAAGTCTCATAATATAATCTCGTGTCTGCGCCATGTTATTCAAGGTCAAAGGTACAAAAAAACTGTTTTTTCGCGATTATCTCGGATTATATATTTTTTTTTTTTTAACATTTTAGGAAAACTTACAGCTAAAATACACTATTAACATAATACTAATAAGGTGAAGGCCAATTAAAAGTTTTCACTGATAAAATATATAAGCATGCATATAGGTATACGTAAGTAGACATATTGTGATATCACTCTTTAGATCTAATCAAAGAACTCGGTACACAATTGTTTTTTTAATTTAGTGATACTAGTAAAGAAAATGTCAATATCAACACTCCGGCATGCCGCATTGTACATGCGACTCGCTATGATTAAGTATGAGTTTTGTCTGTAATTAGAGTCTACTGCAGGAACATGTAGCAGGTTAAATCGTCGTAGATGTGCTGACGGGACACTCAAAGCCACTCTGCTCACCAGTTCCGACGAATCGACCGCTCCTTTCATGATATTAAATAAAAATGACCAGTCCGCTATTTTTCTTCTCTCAATTAGTGGAAGAATATGAAATTTTTTGCATCGGCTGATGTAATTAGGTAGGTAGCAACCGCAACGATATTGTATATATCTTAGAAACCTTTTTTGAATGCGCTCTATTCGATCAATGTAAATATTATATTTAGGATTCCACACTTGTGAACAGTATTCTAGGTGACTGCGAACGAAAGAACAGTAAAGTATTTTAATTGTTTTAATATTTTTAAAGTCGTTCGAGATTCGAAATATGAACCCAAGCGCTTTGGAGGCTTTACCTACTTACAATATTGTCAATATGTGTGTCAAATAATAATTTCGAGTCAAAAGTTACTCCAAGGTCTTTGATGTTACTAACTCTCGTCAATGGGGTATCTAATAATTGATAAACCTGATTTATTGGGCTGGGTTTACGTGTAGAGCATAAAATATGCAACAAATTTTGTGAAAAATTTTCATACTTCCTTCCAACCGTTTTTGAGTTATAGAGCGGAGCGGAAGTCCGCAGCGCTCAGCCATATAATGCAAAGTCAACCGTGAATCTCAGTGAATAATACCTTGTATTGGAAGGCCTGGAAACAACGATTCAGGACGATGAAAATGAAGACAATGATACAGAATTTTCACATGCCCAGAAGATGACGACGATGAAGAAGAAGAAAAATTAATAATTTGGTTTACGTGTTCAAAGTAATGTATGTTTATCCACTATCTAGTATCCATAGTACAAACTCAGCTTAGTTTGGGCACAGATAATATAATACTATATTAGTATAGTGTTAGTATATAATATAGTGTTGTGTGTATGTGATAGAATATTATTATATTATTATTATTTAAAAAAGGATTTTGGGAATTTGTTTCTTCGACTTTAGGAGTTAATATTTTTGAGAACTGATTTTCTTTAAATTTTTGTTATCGTGTAAGTAAGAGGATAAGTTCTAAATCTAGAACCTCATATTACTTCCGCTCCTGTTCTTTGCCCGTCAGTCCATTTTAAATTATAGACCGCAGCAACCGTTTACAATTAAGCAGACTTTATGCTTGATAACTATATTTTTAGTTTAAAAAACAAGCACTAAATATAATAACTAATTATTTTTTGCTAACGATTCACTTGACGTCGTGACTGTATCGGAGTGTTTTATGTCACCTAACGAAGCGACAATAGCTGGTCTGACAAAATCAAAGAGTAAAGTAATATAGAGGGAAAAGAGAGTCCTGTTACGGGATAAAATTGCAAACCTATTTGACAATACGCCATCTACAAATTGGCCCCAAGTTTATCACATACCTACATAGCTATAGCTATGAATGCATGTTATCTTTAAAAAATTTATTGTGACTATTTTGTTCTGTCCTATTTTAGGTAACATGTTCTGGTAGAATATGTTACAAAAATAGGACGAAACAAAATAGTCCCAATGGAATGAAAATAGTTAAAGGTAGAAAGAAAACAATGGATTATTATTAATTACTTTTTATTTTTATAATGCTTATGTTTATTAAAATACACCACTGGGAGCGCATCTGAATACACACAGCCTAGGCATTATAATCAATCAGTTCTCGAAAACTATAACACCTTTATAGCACAGATTCACAGAACAAAGAGTCTATATCGCACAGTAAAGTACAAAAATTTCGGAGTAAGGTTCCAATAGTAAAGCGGAGGAACACAAGGCTCAACTCAACGCACTTACTTGTGGTAATTACAACGAAATAAAATAATACGGATCGGGAACTACAAGATGCGCGTACACAGAGTGCAGCGAGCCACTATATTGTGATTTGTTGGGATTTTTCCATTTGTTAGTTTCTAAGAATAGGTAGAATCTGGCGTTAGGTCTTTTTAAATTAAGCTGGTATTTGTGCTTTATGAAATTATGTTTTATTTATGTATCTATTACAATTTGTAAGAAGAATTTAATATTTTTCTCGCACTTATCTTGAATTAATATCACATCAATAATTTCATTATAAAGATAAAAAAATTTGCATGCTTTAGCGCCATCTGTTGATAATTTAAAGTACCTGGTAGTCAGTAAATAGTTTTTGGGCAAACTATTAGATAGCGACTCTTTCTTTACTTAGCTGTCAAAAGGTACGTAGTGTACAAAATTGCAGTATTTTTATTGCTAAATGATTAGTGGACGCCATAGATTACAATAGGTACTGTTATAGATAGGCAACTTGAGCCTCGCTAAAGGTCTGCATAAGTGCTGCCGCCAAGTAGCAGTATCATGAACTAAACTGATGTCGTCAAAGCAACCTATACATACATACGTGTATACGTATATAGACATCTGCATTATTCCTATATAATTTTTATAATTTTATTGTAATTTAAATGCTGCCTAAATTTGTATGCATACAAATATAGGCAGCATATTAATCAAGTTACAAAATGGGATTAATGGTAACATGAAAAAAATAAACAATATTTATTGGTATGGATTTTATTTTCTCTTGTGAGTCATATAATAATTATGCACTGCGACTTTAACAGCATCATCACAGTCCGTTTACCGTCTCCAAGCTTCACCAAACATCCTGGTACCTAACATAAGAAAGGTGACCAAATTCACCACAAAATAGAAGTCTTTAGCGCTTTTAGGTACTCTCGATGCCTGGCCGGAGGAACTAAGTTCATCTCAACGTACTAGGTTGTGGAAAAACAACAAAAAACACAGAATACCAAGAAATTAACTTTAAACAAACATAAATCGAAAATTCTCTTGTTAGAAATCGTCGAACATGGCGTGTCAAAAACAGAGTGTTGCTAGATGATCTCAACATTTCCACTAAATCTTATTCAGTTAAATATTTTAATCTGCAATTCTGCATTGATATTACCTGTTTAGCTATATTGTGCTTTAAATGACATTATTGCTGAGATTTTATATACCTATTATTTATACAAATTATCATCTTCATTTCATTGATTTAAGTTGTTGTAGACTAAAACATAATCTTGTACTGAATTTTTACTTTGCAACACTAAAGTAGACGCTACCGTATTTTAATCTATGGCTACCGCAGCAAAATTTTGTAATATCGCTATCTATTGAAAACTATATATGTAGTAACACAATTATAACACAATTAATTCATGATACTGCTAATAGAGGCGCTCTTGTCAAAAAACGTACCCGTACATTTGTTCGTAGTTACCATAGCATGGTGGACGCGACGTATAGAGTAGTATGCGGTGCGCGCAAGTTCTATGCTCTGTGGTACTTAATAATAGGCTGGCAATGAATAATTCATTGTTATAAGAACTGTTATGTTAAGTGATTAATATTATTACTTTTAGATAAATATTTTGTCATTAACGTATAAGTTTATTTGCCCCTGTCGCCGTAGACTTTAATCAATATCGCTTCACTATTATTTAGTAATACATCATAGAATGTAAATGATAGGCTGTAAGTAGTACGAGTAGGTAAGGGTACCTTGACTCTCTGCTGCATCTTGAGCTCCTCGCGCTTGTAGTTGCGCTGGTAGGCGGTGATGAGGCGGCGCAGGCGCGTGTTGAGGTCCTGCATGGAGGGCCACAGGTGGCCGGCGCCCGGCTCGTCGTCGGGGCGCGGGGACGCGGCGGGCGACGTGGCGCCGGCGCCGCTGGACACGTCGTCCGTGCAGTCCTCGTCGCCCACCACGCTGCCGCGGACCTTGCGCTCCTCGCTCCTGCCGACCGACGCCAATGTTACTCATTGTCCCGCGAGACACTCATCTATATTTCATACGATAGCGGTAATGCTGCTCGAATGGTTTTCACGATGGCACTCGATAATCGAGCTATCCGTGGTTTTTCGTACTAGAGATAGTGTTTACATAATTCGATACAAAATGTCATGTTCCTATCGCTAGTAAGTAGAACCTCAAACAGATCGGTTTCGGAAATCGTTGTTTATCTAACGTACTCACTTGATATCGGTACACTCGGCGTCGTCCGGTGGACCTAATTTGTCTACGTAGCAGAGCTGAGGGTCTGACCTCATTGCCAGGTAATTTTCGTAACCGTGTATGTATGTTCCTACTAGTAGGGATACGTCACATTCGCTATCCCACCATAGTCGAGGAGGGGTACTGTCGACGCCGCGCGGTACTCGCATGCCCAGGGAGCTGAAATATATATAATTTACTACTGTACATTTCCAGAATAGAAAACTAACGTAGCGAACAAATGACAATAACGTATGCGTAATATCAGAGGCGAAAGCTGTGCCTCTCCTTCAATCCTAAAGCTTTTATTAAGGCCGGTTGCAAAGGCTTTGAGGCCCTGGGCAACGAAAAAATACTGTCCTTAACTTAAAGCAACGCTATAAAGATTCCCTAAATTGAATAAAATCATTTGTTTATCTATCTTAATATAGACATATTTTGTAAAAATCCGATTACGACTTTCCTTAATAATAAATATTTGTTAGATTTAACTAGCATCAACAAAAATATGGTAACCAAAAGGCAGGTTAAATAAGTAATATTTTTTTTTCAGATCATGTACCTTTTTACCTTAGATAGTAAACATACTCTATTTGTTCAAAATAAAGGTGGCAACCCTAATCACAACTGTGCCTAATGCCTATTGCCTAACTAGCTTTCAGGCCCTTTGAAACAGATTTAGTTGAGTTGCGTGTAGTGATCAAATAATACTAGAAATTGCGTAAAAACCAAACTAACAAAGCGGTATAAACAAATAACAGTCTTTAATTTTATAGAATAATTATTAAGATAGGTTACTTAATATTTACCTAACTATTTTTAGTAAAATGCTGTTATGATTTAATAAAACTCCATTTCTATCGGCATGTCTATCGTAAGTTTGTAATTCAACTCAGAATAAGTAGGCACAGAGATAGGTAATGATTATTATAACGCCGACGAGTCCAACGACTGCGCTATGTCTACTGCCGCACAAGCAAATGAAATTTGACAATAGAAGTTACGAGAACCGACCAGGTGTTTGAATATAATGCCATGTAGTACAACAAAACATTTTGTTTATTACATTGACATTTGTTAAGCATACATATTTTTCATATTATAAGTAATTTCTTATTAATTAGTATCAGTAGATAATAAACAAATATTGAAGTAAACCAAAAGAAGGGTATGAAATAAAAACACAATGTTTTTGTAGACTTGTATAAACATATAAAAGAGCCATCTAGCGTCTCATCTAGCCCTATAGGTAAAATGAAATGATAGGTAGATTTTTTTGATTTGATTTGTGATGTAAAAAATACTGATATATCGATATCTTTAAATTATAAAATAAATGCGTTTACCTTGATGCTCGTTAATTAAATATGTACAATGCTTATTTATAATAACATTTTATTGTCAATTTTCTTCTAATAAAGCATTTTGATTGATCTTAATATTAACATTGGAACTCATAGTGCCATCTATGATCTATTTTTGGAACTGTTTACTTTTTGTTCTAATTGGTACCCCCTGTCATTGGTAAGGCAAATTCCGTCTTATATGTAACTTCAAAATTTACAAAATATCAATTCCTGTCATCGCTTCTCGGCCGCTATCTTTAAGATAAAATTATTTATCAAAGACCTTGATAAACATTTATGTTCATTTCCAGTCGAAAGGCCAAAGAAATTGTTCAATTTATATTTAAAATGTCGTATTTTTATACAACAGCTTCATTGTTTCTTTGAAGTGATAAATATAAAAAATTAAACCTAATGTCTAAATTGCATGCACAGCTTTAGCGGTTTTCGTTTGGTGATGATGAATCAGTCGAAACAATCTTACACAAATTTATTTTTAGTATATGTCGGCGTCGTCATCGTTAGGCACGATACACGCTACAAGGGGGTACACGGAGAAAAACCACGTGCTAAGCGTCAGTGAAACGTGCATCGAGCGGCCGAGCTGCGCGTGACTCACCGAACGCGCCCCACCACTACTCTATATAAGCCGGTCCGCCCGGCGCCGAGGGACAGTTGTTGTTGAGCTCGCTCAGTGCACGGATCACTGTTTTTGCCCGTGTAACCTTTAATTAAATTCATCAACTACTTGTCGTAGCTAATTAAGTTATTTAATTAGTAATAAAAGTGAATTTAAAAGTACCGACTTCTTTTAATTATGGAGAATATTCTTACATCAGAAGTGGGTTTGGACCAGCGCACAGATGAAGGGCAGAATCAAGATCAAGGTGGTTATTCTGACGCAGGAGCTCAAATATCATTATTTTCTGCTGGCATGGAAGCCGCCTTTCTGAAGTTGGCGGAAAAGTTATCCAGACCAGTATCTGCTCCAACTCCTGTATCATTGGTAAAGTTTGAGGAACCTGACGCGGATATCCAAGGTTGGTGCAAACTTACAGAAGTAATTGTAAAAGAAAAAATATCAGTGGTGTGGACCTCATATTGGCATTGACCAAAGCCTTGAAAGGCCGTGCAGCCACTTGTCTTACGAAAGCTAATCACGAGGATCTAACGTGGGCCACTATAAAAGAGCTGCTCCTATCTACCTTTTCGAAACCAATGACGATGCAAGACCATTTCGATAAAGTTATCAAGTTCCATTTAGCAAAGGATGAAAGTGCTGCCTAAGGTGGTCTGCGTCTTTGGCAACTTATTGAGAATATCCCGGATGCACCGATGTCAGAAAATGTTAAGACCGGGTTTACGATTTCTGTTCTCTCCCACTGTAATGATGCCATACGTAGAGAACTGAACTCGGCCGTAGTAAATGATAAAGGACAACTGTTTCGAGTCTTACGAGGTATGTCCTTGAAGAGGAAGCAAGATGAACAGGATGATTCAAGGATAGATTCAAACCCCGAACGAGTTCACATTAATAACCCACACTTCCGTGGTTTTTGCCACTTTTGTGGCAGATTGGGTCATCGAGGTTCCGAATGTCGAAGCAAGAACGGGCCGTTCAGTAAACCCAACGACAGTGTGTCTACAAAGCAAGAGTCGCGGAATTCGTCAGTGACCTGTTACGTCTGCAACCAACCTGGTCACGTTGTATTATCGTGTCCGAAACGTGTCGAGAAGGATCAGACCAAAAAGCCGCAAGTAAAGGAAGTCAATGTCTGTTCCAAGATAGCAAGAGGTACTTTGGAAATTGATGGTATGAGAATTCAATTTATTTTTGACTCTGGATTTGAGTGTAGTCTAATAAGAGAAAGTCAGTCGCAGTGTTTTGTCGGTGAGACATCTCATGAATTAGTAAAATTTAAAGGCATGGGTTGCGACAATATTTGCAGTTACGAACAATTACCCGTTTACCAAGATTCAGTAGAAAAAACAGCTTTTGTGACCCCCAATGGACAGTATGAATTTCTTGCTATGCCCTTTGGTCTTCGTAACGCTCCTCAAGTTTTTCAGAGAGCCATTCATTCAGCATTGAAACCCCTAAATGATGATAGAGTACTCGTGTATATGGATGATGTTCTTTCAGTATCGGGGACTATCGATGAAGGTTTAAAACGATTAGATAAATTATTATAGACTTTGGCTAACAGTGGCTTTTCGTTCAACTTCAAAAAGTGTAGCTTTATGAAGAAAAAGACTGAATGCCTTGGGTATGTAGTTTTAGCGGGAGAATTGAGACCCAATCCTAAAAAGATTGAGGCTTTGATAAATGTTCCACCTCCATCAACTGTTACCCAAGTTAGACAATTGATAGGATTGGCTTCTTACTTTCGTCAATTTATTCCTGCTTTTTCTCAACTAATGAAACCTCTTTACCCATTGACTAAGGATCATGGGAAAATAAGATGGATCTAAGAATACGACAAGGTTCATAAAGCTATTATAAAACATTTAACCAACGAACCAGTTCTTAAAACCTTTGATCCATCTTTGCCCATCGAAATTCATACAGATGCTAGTTCTGATGGTTATGGAGCGGTTTTGATTCAGAAAGATGGCAACAGGCCTCATGTTGTAGCTTACTACAGCCAGCGAACCACTGACACAGAAAGTCGTTATCATTCTTATGAGCTCGAGACCCTGGCTGTGGTTCGTGCTGTTCAACATTTTCGTCATTTCATATATGGCCGTAAATTCGCGGTTTTTACCGACTGCAATTCTTTAAAAGCATCCCATTCAAAAAAAGACCTTATCTCTAGAGTTCATAGGTGGTGGGCAATTCTTCAAGCTTATAATTTTGACATCGTGTAAAAGGAAGGGAAACAAATGGCACATGCCGATTTTCTGTCCCGCAACCCTACTAATAGTGATAGTGATAATATCCAAATTCAATCTAGAGTAGTTAACTTTGCAGAACTGGAATGAGATTGGATCTTCGTAGAGCAGCAAAGAGATCCTGAAATTTTGCACATTATATCTAGATTAAAATCGAACGCATTCCCGGACGATATCACCCAAACTTATGACATCCGTAAGGGTGTACTTTTTAGAAAAATTGAACGTAAAAGGGTTAGTTCTTGGTTGCCTATCGTTCCTCGATCATTAGTGTGGAGTCTGATTAATCACGTACACTGTGAATTGAAACATTTGGGGTTTGAGAAAACTCTTGATAAATTGTACGAATTGTACTGGTTTCCAAACATGCATAAATATGTCAAAAAGTTCACAGACTCATGCTTGGTTTGCAAAGCTTCCAAAGGTCCCTCCGGCGCTCAACAAGTACAGCTCCATCCCATCCCTAAGGTTAGTGTTCCATGGCATACTGTACATGTAGACATCTCTGGCAAACTTAGTGGCAAGAGCGAAAAGCGTGAATACTGTTCGGTCTTAATTGATTATTTTTCAAAATTTGTTCTTCTGGAATATACTCCTACACTGAGTGCTGCCACTGCTGTGAAAGCTATTAAAAAGTCGGTAAATTTGTTTGGCGCACCAAAACGTATCATCGCTGATAAAGGCAGATGTTATGACAGTACCGAGTTCAAACATTTTTGTAAAGAGAATAATATTGAGTTACATTTGATTGCAACAGGATCAAGTAGAGCTAATGGACAAGTAGAGTGTGTGATGCGCACGTTAAATAGCCTTCTTACAATATTAGAATCTAGCTCTGACAGTGTCTGGCGCGATCGGTTAGAAGAGGTTCAGTTAGCTATTAATAGTAGTCGATGCAGGGTAACAGGTTTTACACCTCTTGAATTAATATTTGGAATTCAGGGTAATTCACTAGGAATTTCCAAAATTGCCCCCGATATTGGTAGTACTGACAGAATCGACCTTGAGACAGCTCGATCCAATGCCTTGTCTAGTATAAAAAAACAAGCCAATGATGATGCTATTCGGTTTAACAGAGGTAAAGCAACTATTAAACCTTTTTCCGTGACTTCGGGACTTCGTTTTCGTAAAATGTGAAGAGCGTCATCAAACCAAGTTGGATAGAAAATTCAAAAGTCCTTTTAAAATTACTGCAGTTCTTGAAAATGATCGTTACGAATTGAAACATATTAATGGGTCTAATAGGTTTTTCAAAATCGCGCATGAAAATTTAGGAAAAGTTCCTACTGGTCAAACGGGACTATTCGAGATAGTCGAGAATTATACTGACAGAGATGAGTCCACGTCGGCGGATGAAAATGTTAATATTTCCACTCCCAAGTCTCCAAGTCCTGATCCTACTAATGGGGAGACAATATCATTTAAACCAATGCAATCTGGAACAAGATTTTTGACCACTGCTATTGTTCATAGCCCGCCCAATTCAGATACTGTAAGCGTGGATAGTGAAGAAACTTTATCTGTTGGATCTGAAACTATGACTGCTGATAGTGATGTGGACGATTCATGAGACCTCTCTAATAATTTATTATAATTACTGAAGAATTACTACCAGTCACCTGTCAAATATTAACTGAAGGTTTTCTGGTCCAGTAACTAATGCTTCAACTAAAGGGGTAACCGGACTAGTTGAAGCTTGTAATCCGGTCCAGTAGTGCTGTTGTAGGGATGCCCGGTCCAACAGCATTGCTGAAGGGATTTGCGATCGGTGATCTGGTCCAGTGGTGTCATTGTAGGGGTAACCGGTCCAATGACACCGCTGAAGAGATCTTTTGTTTTGATCTGGTCCAGTGGTGGCATTGTAGGGGCAACCGGTCCAATGACACCGCTGAAGAGATCTTTTGTTGTGATCTGGTCCAGTGGTGTCATTGTAGGGGCAACCGGTCCAATGACACCGCTGAAGAGATCTTTTGTTGTGATCTGGTCCAGTGGTGTCATTGTAGGGGCAACCGGTCCAATGACACCGCTGAAGAGATCTTTTGTTGTGATCTGGTCCAGTAATGTCATTATAGGGGCAACCGGTCCAATGGCATTCTGTAGAGATCTATAGTAGTGTATGGCTAATATTGATTTTTCGGTCAGAATGGTCGAGCTGTATAATTAACCATGTTATCTTCTTTTACGATGACTAATGAAATTGGTAGCAACGCACGAGGACGTGCGCTCGTCAGCATGGCCGTGTCGGCGTCGTCATCGTTAGGCACGATACACGCTACAAGGGGGTACACGGAGAAAAACCACGTGCTAAGCGTCAGTGAAACGTGCATCGAGCGGCCGAGCTGCGCGTGACTCACCGAACGCGCCCCACCACTACTCTATATAAGCCGGTCCGCCCGGCGCCGAGGGACAGTTGTTGTTGAGCTCGCTCAGTGCACGGATCACTGTTTTTGTCCGTGTAACCTTTAATTAAATTCATCAACTACTTGTCGTAGCTAATTAAGTTATTTAATTAGTAATAAAAGTGAATTTAAAAGTACCGACTTCTTTTAATTATGGAGAATATTCTTACATATACACTAAAAATAAGACAACTGCTACATCTATCAAAATATTTGTGTCCGAAACAGGATTAGCCGATAAGGAAACCGAAACTTCGGCCTGGTTTTTTAGTATTAGTATTGTTTACTGCTGAAATGCTAACGCGCTGATTTTGATTGCGCATCAAGCGCCACCCGGTTTGGGATAAGTGGCCTCCCACCTCGCGCACAATGGGCGAGCTCAATAAACATTTTTTTGTTGAATTGTCAGTAACACAAGTCGACTCGATTGTGTTGTTTGTAGTTGTAGTTGTTTTTGTTCGTGCTTATGAATGAGTCTTTCAAGTCGTGTCGAATGTTTGTTGACATTTAATTTCTATTTCTATCGTATCCTGAAATCCTAATCCTAACAAATATTATAAATGCGAATGTAATTTTGTTTGTTTGTCTCGCTTTTACGTCTTCTCGACAGATCATCATGAAATTTCGCATACACTTTATCATGGGAACAGAAAAGGACATAGGTTACATTTCACCCACAAAAAAGTATAGGTATTTACTATTTTTTTTTACGTGGTTGGATTGTATTGATGCTCACCCCTCAGCGGGGAGGGTGAAGGGGTTATAACGGACTCACCGGGGCAAGAATATCACGGTAATACCGAAAAAACCTACCACGGTGTTCCTCGACATAACCAGTGTCGGCGATTCACTCTCACATGCAATCGCGATTCCGCTGAGGTTTCGGTGCGCCGCCGTATGAAACGCCAGGCCACTACACAGGACACGATACTACCCTACCCTTTTATACTAACTGATTTTATCCCTTTACTTACTTTCCCCTTGTGGGGACGAAGACGCCGCCTCTCGGACCTGGTGCTAATTGGGTGGCGGGCAGGCTCAAAAAGCCCACCACCCTCAATGAGAAAGAAAATACGTAGGTACGTGAGGTCTTTTAAAATGTTCACTTTAAGGGTGTTAATTTTGAAGTTACACACATGAGAGTCTGTTTTTGACCTTAGGTAACCTAAACAGACATTATATTTACAGCAATGTGTGGCCGTAATTTGTACCCAGTAACATTGCCAGCAATGCCAGCGATATTGCGCAAATTCCGTCAATTTTATTGTCGTGTAGCCTGGCAACATTTTATGTAGGTATTGCTGGACCATCGCTTCATAAATGAAAATAGTGCAATGTTGCCCGGCCAGTTCTTGTTGCGTTATGTGATATTAGTTGGTACATCTCTTTTTGACGTGACGCAAGGACTGCAAAGGTAACAATGTAATTATAGCTGTTAATATTAAAGCGTTTTCTTTTTGTTTATGTTTACTATCTATCCTCTATCACAATAGAGGACTTAGAAAGAAATACCTTTCATTGTTGATACTTCTCGTCAGTTTATTGCAACTTTGAAGAATTTGGAGATTGTCGCTTATTATAATGACAAATAATTGGACAAATGAAATAATAATTGATTTTATAAATGAAATCCATTTACATCCTGAATTGTGGAATGTAGAAACCGGCTTGTATAAAAATAAAGTTGCTAAGAAAGATGGCTGGGCTCTTGTCGCCGAAAAATATGGCATATCTAGCGATGAAGCTTACAAAAAATTCAGAAGCCTACGGACATATGCAAAGAACGAAGAGAAAAAGAAAAAATGTGGTAGTGCTGGTGGTAAACCAGTGAAATGGTTTGCTTATGATGCGATATCTTTTATTCTTTCTCAAGATAATCCAAATCCAGAACTGGACAGTGAAAATGCATCAGTCAATGTAAGTATCTTTATTATATTATTATATAAATTATAATAATTGTAGATCTGAACATTTTCTTTGTAAATATTTACCTTGTTATGCCGGACCCAGTTGGTGCATAGTTTGTTTTGTTCCACAAAATAACAGAAATATGCGCACGATATAATTATACAGGGTGATTTTGAAATCGTGTAATTCCTTTTAACCACGCATTCTACTGGTGATATAGAATAACCCTGACCATATTTTTATTTAATTAGATTTATTTTTTTGAAAAATTATTATTCCATTTTCTTCGTGAAATGGTGTCAGATAGTCATATGTTAACCAACCGAGGCAATTTTAATTTTTTACTAATTAAAATAAAAAAACATGAATAATTAATGTCGTAAATAATAACGGGCGGTCCTTTTTATTGCCCCTTATTATTTACGACATCAGTTATTGTTATGTTGTTATTTTTAAATTAGTAAAATATTAAGATTGTGTCAGGTGGTTAAAATATGACTATTTGAAATCATTTCATGAAAAAAATCTGTGCTCTAATTTTGCCGAAACCATTATTCTAATTAAGAAAAAATATGGTCAGGGTTATTCTATATCACCAATAGAATGCGTGGTTAAAAGGAATTACACGATTTCAAAATCACCCTGTATATCTACTCCACATGTTTCAACTTAATATTGATGGTTTTATGTAATATAAGTATAAAAACTGAAATAAAAATAGGAAGAGTAATAATAATTTTGTGTGCTATTCTGTAGCTATACATATCTAGGAGAGCCTGTTTAACTTAACAGTTAATATTAGGTGAATATTCTTTGGGCACCATGTGTAACGACATAACGACATTGCGAAACCCCAGACTGAGTAAAATTTTTCTTTTCCCTATATTATACTATATGATTACTAGTATATACTTTTATACTAGTAATCAGCTCTCCCTATAAGCAAATTCATCATCATCATCATCATCCAGAAAAACATAATAGCGATAATACTTGACCCATTGTAGCAACGGTATGTAGAGATGTTGAAGGTTTTCCCAAAGGCTGTATGTTAAAACGCCTTCCTAGGTATTTCTTCGTTGAGCTCCAGCATGTACCTACATATAAAAAGTCTGTACCATCTGTAAAAGCAAATAGCACTACACAAAAACGACTATTGATTACCTACCACTCTTAGGTAGACAGTAATGGTGCAGTTATATAAAAAGTGCTTACCATCCACTACACCCAAACAATGAAAAAATTGCCAACGATCCCCAAAATCTTTAACTATATTTTTTTAATAGCATCAGAAAATATTTCTTCTTTAATTTAATTTTATTCCTTCCAGATAAATGAAAGCCTAGAGATCGACATCAGTGTTGACCAAGAAGATGACGTGGAATCAGAAGCACATGACTCTCTCCTGTCTTCCGTTCCCATTATAAAACGACGTCCTTCTAAAAAGCCCAAGGTAGCAAATCTAATGTTAGAAAAGGCTAGACATATTATACGTGAAGTTGGCGAACACAGAAGGAATGAATATGCTGGTTTCGGCGAGCATATAGCAAACAAATTATGTAAATATGATGCTTATACGCGTGCTCAGGCAGAATTCAGAATAATGCAAGTTTTGTTTGAGTGTGACATGGGCATGCACAGAAATCCAGCTTCGTCTACATACACTCATAGTCCTGATAATAATAGTAGAACTGGCGCCAGCACTTCACAAAGCCAATATTCAGACGCATCCCCTACGCATTCAGCACAGCAAAATAATTTGGACCATATTTATGTTTCTCGGTCTCAAATTTGAACTTGTAATGCTTTCTCTCCATAGTTCGAGAATCGCAAATGAATTGAAAATGTATTTGTTCTATAAACAAATATATCATTTTTACAAATAACTTAGGTAATGTTAAACTGGCCGTGATTGAAGTTTGTGCAGCCGTAATAGAATGATTAGGTATTAATCGTTCGATTAAGGCTACAAAATTCAGGCATAATAACAGAAGCCTTGGCTACGCTCCGAGCTTCCTCCCAAATTGTCTAGTATTGACCTCTTGATCTTACATTTCAACTCAAAATTCATGGGCCGAGCCTATCATGGAAAAAGCTCAAGATACGCTTATGTGTAACCATTGGCGAATTAACCTAAAATTTGGCATAGGTAAATATAATATACCCACAAATAACATTAGCCATGCAAATGGTTATTCAAGTATATAGATAGATACAATGAAAAATATATAAAAATAGTTTCAATATTTGTAATATAAGGTTAGAACAAAGAAAGCTAAAATTTATTAATTTATGCACCTACTCATTTACGAAGTTCACAAAATTAAAATAAGTGAGTGAATTGGTTAACAACTACTCACTCACTTATTTTGTAAAGGTACTAACACCTTTTGATTCAGCCCACCTTTTTATATTTTTTGTACGTGGTGAAATGCTCCTGATGCATATCTCCACCACAAAGGGAGACGAAAAGGTAATGTCGGGCTTTTCTGAGACTTTGGGCCTACCGACTAAAACCACCACAGTGACCTAACTCGCTGCTTTGTATGGTGGGTAGGTCGCTGGAACTGAAAGTACATCAGCGACCCACCCAGCAGCGCCCAATGCAGACGGGGAAGGTCCGCGGGCAACGACTCCTGGGCGATGCCCTGGTACGACAGACGGCATCCCTCTGACTCAATGGCTGGCAGGTGGGAGAACCCCGTTCTTCCACCCGCGTGATTCAGCCCAGCTAGGTCATCGTTATTATTTGTCAAAACCTTAAATCGAAATACTCGAGCCTAACACCTAAGTAGTGTATTTTTGTATGTATAAGGCTTAAAACGCACTAGCGGTGGGCCGTGATACTACGTGCCATTACGGCAGGCCGCAGTATATACGGTCTGCCGCAACGGCACGCTGTATCGTCTCGGTTCTATTGCAGTGCGCCACAACGTCAGTACTTCTAGAAATATTGGACATGATGAACGTGCATATTCAGCGAATTTGCTATCCCATATAGTGGCGCGTTTTTTGATTTCCAAAATGTTTTTTTTTGTATCAATATCTATGACATGTCAATCCATGTCTAGCGAAACTGAGGCGGGAAGAGGGGCATGCGGCTAGAGTGCACCGAGTGCGTAGAGGGGATGCGGTGCGCCGCTACATTCAACCGGTGCTGCCCATCGCAGCTCCAAGACAACCGGAGCGGTTGACGGCTGGCCGCAATAATATCATGTGGTTTGACATAAAATTTTAAGTGCGGCCTGCTGCTACGGCACGCCGCATCATGACCGGCCGCTAGTGCGTTTTAAGCGTAAGAAATTGTGATGTGCATTTTAACCTGATGGCAAGATACCAAATCAAGAGGAAAGATTTACGATGTACCCGTAGGGCACGGACAATTTCATCGAGTAAAGATACGATCATGTTGGGGCTGATATAATCATTAACGACTGCATTCGATTAAATGCTAGTGGTTATAGTTATTACAACATCACAACTCACAAGCGGATTATTAAGAGTTAAGACAAAGCTGAATGTTTCACAGTTGGAATATATAGAAGATCTTGTGAAGTAAGTATTGGCTATTATTATTGCTAATTATTACATCTATATTGGATCAAGAAAAATGTATGTTAGAAATTGAAGGATAAATATTCTGAATTTGAGTCACGATGTATCAACACAAGTGCAATGTTTTAAACATTACCAACTAGAAAGAAAGTTTAGGTACGTGCAGTTTTGTCATGTGCATTATAAAAAGCCTGTGTATGGTTATTCTATCGACAGTAAGTGCCACAGATATTCTAAATCCTGTATCAGCACGTAGGATACTTTTTACTCCGGTAAGCGTTTTTGAGGGGTGGCGTGAGGGGTTCCACGGTGGCAAAACCGCAGCAATAAATGTATTAACTATGAATGCGTCTAATACTTGCCCTTGTATTCTGGTTTTTTGTGACCCGGCAGCAAAAACAGTAAGTGATCCAAATCAGTTTCGAGCTGTTACGCATAAGTACACGAATGTCTGCCTATCTCTTAAAGATGCTTCTTATAATTATTTCCATATTTCGTTATTAAAAACTAGCAACTGAGTATTAAGAATTAAAATAGATGTCGCATTCTACACTGTACAAACTTTATTCAAAACATGTAACACAATAATATATACCTTTTATCCTAAGTTATATACTTACTAAAAAAAAATGTCTATTGGTTGCAGAATTTACATTTTACTTTTAATATAATTTTAATCTAACAAGGGTTAAATATCTAGAAAACGAAAATAAATATGCGCAGATAAAATATTTGGAAATGAATACTTCATAATATCAAGTGAATCCCAATTGTATTTCTGATTTACAATAAATATTTATTATAAACAAAGTTACTTTGATTTACATATTTACCTCATCACAATACACTGATATGAAGAACTGTACAATACACAGTTGTAATTACATTAGCGGGATCTATTTTCCATTTTAGTTACTCGTTATTTGATACTATACAATAATGTTGTTATTTTATGCATTTATTAATAAACTAGATTTAACATTAAGTATAATGAGACATTACTTTGTTATTTGACAATAATTTTGTTGTTTAAAGCTCGTGTCTCAAGGTAGGGATTACGTCTTTAAGAACTGTGATTCCAACACATAAAACCCCAATAGATACCGTTTATAATGCGTACAACGCAGTCGAGCTAAGTTTGCACCTCGCTGGAATGCGGCGCCCCGCTCACGTGCTTCCCGTGATCGCCCTGTCGCATCAGTACGGTTAGCATCTTTGTCACCGATACGCGTCGTACAAGTTTTCGTCTCCTACTTGCTGAATTTTTGATTCTTGAACTGTTTTGTTAAGTTTTTTGTTGAATTGTTATCACTGATTTGTTATATTACTGGATTGTTTTTGTTAAGTTTTTGTTGAACACGTTGTTACTGAACGGTTAACGTTGAATTTCTTTGAACTGCTTTTGATTGTTGTGGTCTACAAAAATGAACGGGCAGATGATACACAGTGAAAGGAGAATAATCCTGAAAGTCCTGAAATTTTTTGAAAAAGAGAAAGCTAATAAGGGTATGTCCTATCCGGTGGAGCAAGTTATTCAGCAACTTGTGCTGCCACTGGCATATCCAAGAGGACGCTAATGAATATAAAAAATGAAGCTAAACAATTATTGCAACCAGCTGTTTTACCAGGTTCAAGACCGTCGCCACAGACGCCTTCTTCGCCCCGTCCAAGTACCAGTGCCCAATTAAGTCCACCGAAATTATTGACACCGGCTAAAAACGCAAACGAAGTGCTAAAAGAATTGTACTCGACAATTTCGACCTTTGTCTGTGTAATTCATTTTACACTGTCAAAAAAGAAATCCCAAAGATCCCAAAACAAGAAAATTCTCAAGGTTGCAAAAAGGGATCTAAATTTTCCAGGCGAAAAAGAAACCCTTAGAAAAATTATTACTGAGCAACTGGGCTACAAATTTAAAAAGTGTAAGAACGCTCAGCTGTTGATATTAAAACCCGATATCGCTGCTTGGAGAGCTCGCTACCTGCAGCGAAAAAAAGAAAACAATGACTTTCGCGCCGATAAAAAACCGGTTACGTACCTCGATGAAACGTGGATTCATTCCCATTATATAGTAAATAAGTGCTGGCAAAATAGCACCGACAGCAGCATTAAAAAATATAAATCCAGGTTGTTCATGCTGGGGGAGAGAATGGGTTTATACCGGGCGCAGATCTTCTATATAAATGCAAGAGTACCACAGGAGACTACCACCATGAGATGGACACGAAAAACTTCATAAAATCGCTTAAAGAAAAATTTATACCAAATCTGCCACTAAATGGAATTGTGGTCATTAATAACGCACCCTACCATTCGACCCAAATCAAAAAGGCGCCAACAAGTGCATCTCTAAAAGGGGAAATACAAGAATGGCTACGTTCTCATAACGTGGCCTTTAAAGAGAATATGATAAAAAGAGAATTGTATGAAATTATAGTAAGAAACAACACAAACCAGAACAAAAATATATTGTTGACGAACTAATGAAAGAACACGACCACGAGATTTTGCTTCTGCCACCCTATCATTGCGATCTTAATCCAATCGAATATATATGGAATTTGGTAAAAAAAAGGGTGGCAGACAAAAACATAAACCAGTCGGGAAAAGAAATAAAAAAGCTTACGCGGAATGCCATAAATTCAATCTCAACTGCCGATTGGAGAAAAGAGGTAATGTACACGCATTATCAAATAGTTTTTGATCTAACCCTGTCCCCAACGAGTTATATAAAATTAAATTACAAATTTCCTAATTTTAACTATAAATTGTATACTAATTAATAATTATGTCGACAATGTAACTGCAAGCTTAAAATAATAGAATTCTTATGCAATTTATTTAGGTGAACCACGTGCAAAAGCTCGTTCACCAATACTGGGACAGCGACCACCTCGAAGATATAAATCGACGGGAATTAATCATATCTCTCGGAGGAGAAGAAAGTGATGATTCTGATATGAGTGAGAGTGAGAGCGAAAGCGAAATTTCAGGCATCGAACCAATAAATTTCAGTAGTGATTCTTCTTCATGATAGTAATCCCACCTTTTTTGAGTATACTTTAATGTACATATGTATATTATTATATATTATGTATATACATAATACGTTTAAAATAATAAATGTAAAGTAAAATCTACTGTGTTTTGTTTATATTTAATCAAATCTACCAACTTTAAACATTATTTGGTCATGAATATGAATTTCACTAAAACGAGGAACGATATTTAAATAGTTATTATTGCAGACTACATCATTCCAATTATTACAGAAAGTGTCTTAGCCGACATTTTTTTTAAAAAAGTTCTTTTAATTTTATAAATTCATAGCGAATTCTTTTTTGCATACCGTACCTAAGCGTAAACTTAACGCAGTCGGATTGTAGGTCAGGCACCGAATAAACGATATTTAGTTTCGGTATGTACAATATATATAAACTAGCCGCATAGAACAATGAAGACGGCCTGCTTCACTCACTCTACCTAACAAAAATATCATTTTTGTCTGTGCACAACTCTGTATATTGAAATTCAATGAATATATTAATATTAATAAACCATATTATAACTAATTTTAATAAAAAAATGCAATAGTTAAATTCGCGATATATTTATGTAAAACACGATTTTAGTATTTTCGGTATTTTATAATACTTACTACACTACACTGCTATAATAATTTCTCCGGTTCAGTTAAAATATTATATTGCTTATATTGTTATTAACCATTTTTTTCGCAATTGGTGACGCACAGTGATTGTTGTACTTAGGTCTGTTTATTTATATTTAGATTGCAAAAACATTGCGAAGACTACTTTTCATGAAATTGTCAAGGCTGCACCAATCCCAAGACTATTTTGATTATCTAAGATCGTTTTACTTTTTATTTATCATTATGTACCTACCTTTTTTGTTTATAATATTAACTATTTTGTTTTATTTTACCATGTGCTAAATTATGCATACAGACGTGTGATACATTTTAATTTTAAGTATAATTTTATAGTGTGCGATAGTTAAACTTTCCAACATTTGCAATCTAATTCAATCAACTAAGATGAAATCAAATCCATACATGACAAGGTATGTATTAGGGTTTATCTGTGGAATCCATAAAACCATCCCTATAAAAAATTAAAATTTAATACAATGTCAATACTCATTAATCATATAAAGTTGGGTTTGTAAACATAGTTATGTGCAATAGTAATATTTAGATTTTTTTGTTCATAAAATAAGTTAATAAATAATTTTTATTATTATATGTAGGTATATGCTTTCGGAATGACAACTAAAGCAAAAGCTAAAAATGCACACAATCTTACATTCACCTTTTGTATTTAAGAGATCTATGCGCCCGGGCACGCCGCCGTACCCGACGCTTGCAGCGCCAATTAGGTTCGTTTCGGACATAGGTATAATTTCAACCTTTAACGTGTACATTTCGCTAATTAGTAAAAAAATACGCTTTGATTCGCTTAGAATCTAGGTCATGATTAAAAATGCTGTCGGTAATGTAACGAGTTTGATGAACTTACACTCATAAGAGCAACGTGTGACATTTCCTGACGTATGGACATTTCATTGTTCTATTATTTATCACTAAAGGACCGCGCGCGTCGTTTACTCTTGTACAATACAAATGATTCTAACATACATATATATTATGAAAATATGATTTAACTGAAGCATGTCGATTCCGTATGAAGACTCCCATTTTAAGCTATATTGTGTTTGTTACTGCGCCTGTTATGCATAACCAGGCAACAGTGTACTTTACACTAAACTATAAAATAGTGGGGGAGGACATTAATGTAATAAATTTTTCTACATCTACATTTTACATATTTTTCTTACAGCGTGAAAACCATTGCATATGTCACAAGACTTATTATTGACAGGTACAATGAAGAAAATAGTTGACAGCTTTTACTTATATTTCTTTAATAACTTTTGCCCGAGTGAACGTAAACTAATTTTAACCTAATTTTAATTCAGTTATATTGTATAGTTTATTGAGAGGCCATCGATCTTCCTGACCACAGGGTAAGTGCAGTTTGCTACCCCACTCGCTAAACCTGCTCTAATGACCCAACACTTCGGGAGGGCAAATAATATAATGAGCGACTATTAAAGGGGCTTAGATATTCACTGACTACTCTCAAATCATTTAGCGGTTTACATAAAAAGAGAAGAAATATTTAAATAATATCGTTCACATGTACTCTACATCTGAACTAATTAAAATATAGCTATACAAAAATACAAACATTGTGTAGATATTAAATAATAATACATTTACAACATCGACATTTGAACTTTCATAAATTTGCAGCAAAAACATTGTCACGCAGACCCAAAAATTGCCGAAGTTTCAAATAATATCCCGCCACTTAGCCCATATACATTCTCAACACAAATATAACGTGGAATGTACACTAATATAAATTATGTCAAAAACAAAACAGAATTTATGACAATTGAATTTATTACTAGGATAATAATTCTTAACCGATAAGTATGATTTTCCTTTATCTCTATGAATCGCGAGATCGGTTAGCACGCGCAGTTGTCGCGCGCGGCGGGCGGCGCCGCCAGCGGGCGGCCGGGGGACGCCGGCTTGTGCTGCACGCCCGACTCGGCCGCGTTCAGATCCAGTCGTCCGTCTTGAATGCTCTGATATATTTTTTTAGCTGTCTCGAGAAAAGCTTCCTCCACATTTTGACCTCTGCAATTTAAGAACATAAAGTGAAGTGGCTTTTAAAAATCATGATAGATCAAATATATTGTACTATCCATCCACTAAAGAAAAGCAGTGTTCTTTTCAAAACTTGTTTGAAGAAGGACGGGTTATGATCCCACGAAAAGAGCGCGGCAGGTATTTTGTACCCGAATAGGCTTGAATTTTATATACCAATATTATTTGGGTGACTGAATTGTGTATCGTCGTAAAAACATATTTGGAGAAAATATGAGTAGGATGCATTGCATGGGTTGTTATAGACATAAATCACGATAAAAGCATTTTTTGCGCTTTAGATGTTTTGGGTGATGCACTTTGCCACAAGGTTTACAACATAAGAGTATTTTCCCGAAAGAAGTAGAACATCCCTTGTAAGAAAGAACTAACGGACTAAGGTGCGCGCACGTAAAGGCATGGCTAAGTTCAAGCGACATACATTATCACAAAATAAATAGTACTTTCATAAGTCTAATACCTACGCCTAACTATCCACTGTATCTTAATGTCGGCTTCGATGGCGTGGTCAGTGTAACAGACTGCCACGCCTGAGGTTGCGGGTTCGATTCCCGCACAAGTCCAACATTTGTGTGCATGAACATGGGATGTTTGTCTTGGTCTGGGTGTTTCTATGTATAATATGGACGTATTTACAAAAAAAAATGTATATATGTATGTTTATCCATTGTCTAGTACCCATAGTACAAGCTTTGCTTAGTTTGGAGGATAGATGGTGTTGTGTGTATGTGATAGAATATTATATTATATTATTATATTTTCGAATGTAAAAAGCTTTAGAGTTATAGAAAATTTCATTGGTTATTTACATGGAAATAGGCTTTTGTAACATTTTAGAAATTAAATTCTTCAACTTCGCAATATATAGGGCCAAGTGTGTAATCAAAAATGTTTTTATGTATGCTTTAACCTTGGAGAATAAAATATTTAAATAAAATAATTTGTTCTGAAAAAGACACAAATATATAAAATTGAAGAACACGTACATATTAAGTATGTGTATTGTAATTTACCTGGTTTGGAAAAGGCTGATCAACTACTAGTCAAAATTAAATCATGCCAAGTGATTTGATTGGCTATTACTAATTCTGATAGCCAATCCTAGCACTTGACGTGCGTTTGCATTTTTGGTGAGCTGCCTATGAAAATCCGTTTGCAAATGAACGTGACAAGAATGGCCATTAATGCAAAAATTAGAAAACGTCATTTAACCTATATATATGTAGGTAAATGTATTTAGATTGGTTTATAACATTTGTAACTAATGTTCTAGTTAAAAATAATACTTACCTATTGGGCCCTAAAGAAACGCGTTAAACTATGAGAGGAACGTATTGATATTAGTTGTTTATTTAAATAACTCTACAAACATGGTGCACCTTTTAATTCGAGTATGATGCTATTTAGTGGATATATCCAAAATATTCGAAATTAAAATTAAATAAAAAAAATAAGATATGAAAACATTAACAGCAATGCTAACTCTTTCTGGTGACAAAATCTTATCACCCACAAGACTTTTTAAGGCCAGTAATTAATTGTCAATAGCAGGTACGAGTTAGGAGCTGTCGGTGTTGCAAACTACGGTGCGTTGGAATACAGGTAAAACTATTGGTCCTGCGCCTAAACTCTCTACAGTTGTGTCGAATTGCCATCGGACTATGAGAATTAGGGCAAACAAATATTACATTTTAATACATTTATTACATTAAACAAGATCTTACTTTTCTCAGCAGCATTAACAAAAAATCATTATATGGACACTATATGTAGATCCCAAAGAGTTGTGAAATATTTATTGTTAGACAAACCGAACAAGGCAGCAAAAAAAGGTAAGACAACAAAGAGAGAAAACTGCTCTCTAGAAATTTTTAAGATTTTTTTTTAAGACCTCGGTTTTACAAGTATACAGTTACAGGACAGTACACAGTTTTACACATACATAGTTTACAACAATCTCCTTCTCCCTAGCCTTTATTATTCCCAAGTCACTTGGGGTCGCACAGTGTTTCATTAAGCCCAAAAAAATTACATCTTCAGTTTATTGCAAAAATTGATATTACTATTGAAATGCAAGAGTAAAACATCCAGCAGCCCAGAGCAAATATATTTTTTTTATTCCCAAAGTTTTTGTGACCTCGACTGATAAAAAGCCGAAAAAAATGTTGCTGTAAAAAACTATATGAGGTAGAATTTTTGTTCAACCGCGTGGGTGTAGAGACCAGTCTAAAGAATAATAACCAGCTTTTCTTTTTTGGAAAACTGATATGGTAACGAAGTGATATTTTATTTTCTTATTTTTAGTTTTTATTTTTTTACTATTTTTCTAAGTCAAAGTAGAAGCTCTGACTGACATAGGAGCGTTTTCGATTATATATTTTATCAACCCTAAAAATTTCAGGTTCTAACACTGCCGCAAAACGGAGATATTATTTTTTTTGCTTTTAAGGTCATTTAAGCAATTTAGAGTTACCACAAAGGTCACATTGTAAGTAGTGGGTAATTAAAGTATATATGTATATGATTATGTCATTATTACTGCCTCCGTGGCGCAGCGGCAGTAAATACGACTGCTGTGCATGAGGTCCCGGGTTCGAATCCCGGGTCGGGCCAACAAAAAGTTATTGGAATTTTCTGTTAAGAAATCTCAATACGAGCCCGGAGTTAGGAAATTGGCTGTGTTAAACACCCCCGTGCCCCAGAAAGCACGTAAAGCCATTGGTCCTGAGCTTGATCTCTCTCCGGTCGTGTCGGATTATCCGTCCCATCGGATCATGAGAGTTAGGGAACAGAGAGTGCACTTGTGTTTGCGCACACACTTGTGCACAATAATATCTCCTGCGCCGATAGCCATTCTCCGTTAAGATCGCCGAAAGCCGCCGTGACCGAAATTCGATCGGGAGGACATTATTATTTTTAAATTATTTAATGTTTATACAAAAATTATTAGATAGACAAATTCATTATTATATAAGAATTATAAGGATATTACACATCATTCATATTAACTTCACAACATGAATCCCATATTGTGTTGATTAATTTTTGATTAACTTGTTGTATAACATATATATATATAAGTTAATACATGGTAGTTCCCGTTTGCAAAACACTAAACCAAAGCATGGAAAGATAAATTTCGCGATGTGGGAATGGCGTCTAAATAGCTCATATAATAAGACACGGTTAGCCAATGATTTCGGGTTCAAGTCCCACTCCAGTGGCAAAGATTTCTGTCTATGTGTGTCAGTGAAAACGTTACTGATATCAATGTTTTCCTAGTTTTTAAGTTACTATATTTTATTTGTAATCCCTAAGATGAAATCTATACTAATATTATAAAGCTGAAAAGTTTGTTTGTTTGGTTGAATGCGCTAAGCTCAGGAACTACTACACTCTTTGCGTTGTAGCATTGTGCGGGTGACAGTTTCAGTAACGTATCGTTTCACTCTTGAAAGATGCTGCGATTTACAAATTATGACTTAGTATTTCAGTTGTACCACATTAGTAATACATTAAATCATTAATTACTGTAGTAAATTAAATTAAACCCAACCAGAATGTCTGCTCTACAAATAAAATCGAATGGAAAGAAAAAATAATCAAAGTGTTATGTGTATAACGTAACGCCATAGACGTATTCAGTGATGGGATGTAATGCTACGATGAATAGTCGATATTTTTTATAATAAAAAACGTATATTAGGCGTAGTTCAATTATTATTGTAAAAAGTCTATAATTATATTAATGAAACAACAGAACATATATAAAAAAATAGATTTAAACTAAACTCATATCAGAGTCAGGAACATCTGAATTGTCACTAAATTCATCATCTGTATCTGTAACGGATAACGATGACTCCATTATATTGTCAATATGGATGTCACGATCCCAATCAGACATAATGTCCCTTTTTGTTTTATTCACAACCTTCGACCAGTCTTCAGGTTGAACATTGTTGATGGCCTCTTGCAATAGGGCCAACATCTTATTTGCCGTAAATGGCGGAAAAGTATTATTTCTTGCGGCATGACCTTTTATTTGGGCCCATATCAGCTCAATAGCGTTATACTGGCAATGGTAGGGTGGTAGTCGAAGGACCTGATGGCCTTTTTCTTTTGCCATTTCGTCCAGAGCATAGGTAGGAGTTGGTGGCTTATGATGCCGAACTAAGGCAATAAGCTCTGTCTTTAACAGTTTTATATCTGCTGTAACTCCGTTTTCATTCAGCCACTTTAGCAACTCGCTTTTGTGGTTGGATTGGTTTGGGGGTTTATTAACTTGTACCGAATGGTAGGGTGCGTCGTCCATTATTTTGGTCACAGGCTCTTTTAAATTATTTGATAGACCTATGAACCAATCTTTAAATTTTTCGTAGTTCATCTTCTCATGATACTCTGTAGTTTTTTTTGACTTAAAAGCCAGCAAACAATTAGAGACGAATCCACTTGCTGTACCTGTGTGACAAATAATAAGGCGTTTGCCTTTGCCCTCCGGCACTTTGGTACGCGATTGTGCCGTATCGTCGGTCCAACTTTTACCCACTGTGTGGTTGGCGTTTAGCCAGGTTTCATCCAAAAAGACATCTTTGAACCAATAACTTATGTCATTGGCCTTTCTTAAAAATGAACATTTTGCTAGGGCAATGTTAGTCCTCTCCATAATAATCTTCCGTTTGTTAACTTTTTGTAAACAAAGCCAATATATTTTATAACTTGCCGCAACGAAGTAATACCTCCTTTAAACAAGTCAGCTTCTTTTAATGATTTTAGGAGCTTGAGTAATGTGGGTAGCTCCATTCTTCTATAATAATCATAAATATGACTTCTAATAGCAACCTTAGCAAAATCATCTAAATCTGTGATTGGCTTCAACTTGCTCCGCTTTTTGTTGGGTGTCGATAATTTATTTTCAGACTGGCTGTATATCTTGGCCAATTTTCTCACGTGTTATACGCGAAACAGTATTGCGGCCAATATTAAGAGCTTCGGCTACTCGTTTTACAATTCGATTTAATGGTAACAACGGTCTATTATTTTGTTGTTCTCTTTCAAAGTAGTCTCGGAGGCGAACAACAAGCTCCCTGGCCTGACTACCCAAAACAGTGTTTTTTGTATGCTTAGGCATGGTAATAACTACAAACTCAACAAACTATAACAAATAACAATTTAACAAAAATGAAAACAAACAATGAAATAGCAATAAATACGTGTCACATACAAGTAAACAAAATGGCCGCCGCGCCGATGCGTCATAGAGCAAAAATGTTGTCACGAAAAAAAATCATAAACACGATTTTGATTATTTTATATAAGTACAAAGATATTATTATGAAGCCATAAAATATATATATATTGACAAGTTTATATACGTAGTTACATTGCACAACTGAATAATACACTAATTTTCATAACAGTATTAATGAGAACTAGATTTATGCTGCGAGTATCGTTAGTGCTAAAAATTAATTGCATAACGTCACATCCCTAGTGGTACTGACAAATGTCAACGTCATACAGGCAACTGTCACCCGCACCATGCTACAGCGCAAAGAGTGTAGTTCGAGTTGAAAAATATTTTTGTGTTGGGTAGTCAATTTATCGAGAAAGGTTATATAGGCTATATATCAGCACGTTACGACCAATAGAGGAGGAGCAGTAACCATGAACGTGAACCAATCTGGCAGGTTGTAGACAAGTACGTCAAATGAGAATAACGACAGGCACCACGGGATCCAAATTTAACGCGAGTGAAACCGCGTGGCACAGCTAGTAATTTAATAAATGTTTCATTTGTTTGATATCATATATATACATATCCTTTTATAGTTCAAAATCATCATCAAATGGTTCATTTTCGTTTATTAATATAATATGATAATGAACGTCATCAATTAAAATCTCATCGGTGTTGATGATTTCCATCTCCTTCGACTTCGAGTTGTAAATCTCTTTCATCCGAAGGGAGCAGTAGATTTTGCACGGCAGTTGACAATGGCTTGAACGGCGCCATGGTACCTAATCCCCGTCCCTCCAAGTTTCTTGTATTAAAGCGGGGTTTTGGCAAAAGCCTTACGAGGGTGGACCTCTTCCCACGCTACAAGTAACTATTCATTGGAATTGAAAAAAAAAACCACCCCTTTTAATCAAAGGTTACTTCGGGTGACAACCCTAAGTGACAAATTTAGAAAGGACATCATTCAAGCTTCGAACATTTTGTACCCAAAAATAAAAGCGCCGACCAGAAAAAAAATACTGCAGTTTTGTAGAAAATATTTCTCTAAGCATTTTTTTCTATTACAGCGAACCTCTAAGTTTAACCCTACAACTGCTACATGTGATTAAAAATACAAATTCATTATTTTTACGTACAACGTTTGCCTAATAGACACACATTTATTTACGTTAGTTAGTAATCATAAACAACCTAGCTACCTGCTATTGTTATGTGTGTGCGCACAAGCCACACCCATCGCACAGCCCCCTGCCCGCTCACGTCCCGTACTACCCTCTCCCTGCGCGACGAACACTAATCGCTTTGCACTGTTTTAAATATTTAGTTAAATAGTTATCCATGCAACTCCTGTTACATCGGACGGCTTATTAGAAACGTATGCGTGATTGTGTTGTGTTTATTTAACAATATTTCAAATGGCTGACTTTCTGTGTATTCGGTGTCGTGAGTCTGTTGTAAACAGAAGGCGATACACTTCGGCTTCTCGAGAAGAAATACACATTGATATAGCGCAGATTATTATTCAAGAAATATTGGAGCTACAGGTATGTAATCTTTGAGGTTATAGGTCCTACTTCTATCTCGTCTTATTTAATAATAGCGCGTTGAATTCAATATCTACCATCAGTTATTATGTTTTGATATCTAGTTTTGTCTTACATTTTACTAGCTCATTGGATGTAATAATACGTACACTGTCTTAATTGATAAGGTTTCCAGTTCCCGCAGTGTTTTTATTATAACAATAATTACAATTCGTCATAGAAAATACGTTTATAATGTTCTAGGGAAGTTAACATCTAACCATGTCAAAATCTAAAATAAAGCATAGTATAATATAATGCTCGGTAGGAGCAAGTGGAACGACACGAGTAAGAAATAAATCTGTTTTATTTTACAGCTCCAGCCAACAGATTTTATTTGTCGACCTTGTTGGCAAAGGGCAAAAAGAACATACCATAGAAATATACGGGAAACACGCCAAGAAGATGATGATGCTGATGTTTATCAGATGGAACCGGTAGCAGGTGAAGAACCAGCTCAGATTAATTTGCCTGGGTATGTGCGAACACCGGACACTAGGCGCAGTTGTGTTTTCCTACATTGCGATAACGATACAAGACATCGTATCCCAGATGAAATTGTTTTGCGGATGTTGTGTCGATATAATTTACTTATATGTGAAAACAGTCGTGTCTGTAATGAACATTTACTGCAAGACTTATGGCACACATTGGCCGTACAGCAAAACAATATTACCGTATTTAAAGCTGATCAGATTGTAAGAGCTTTGTCTCTATTACATGTCACTACAGATGTTTTAAACTTTGAACAATACCAATTGATAAGTCCGAACGAGTTTCGTACCTGGGTTGGCCGGCCTTACACATGACCAGTTTACTGATTTACAAACTAATCTTCCAAGCCTTAATAATAGGAGTAACAAAAATGTAACATTGGCAGCTATACTGGTAAAATTACGGACAGGAGATTCTAACGCGAGGTTGGCATCAATATTTAAAATAAGCGAGTCTTCTTTCGCCCGCTTACTCAACACTGGTCGGACTGCACTAATGCAAGATTTTGTTCCGAGGCACTTGGGCTTTGACCATCTAAGCAGAGAAGACGTAGCTCAAAGAAATCTAACTGTGCCAGAACATCTCTTCGGTAATCCAAACAGCGCCGTTGAAGAAAGGAAAGCAATAACAATTTGTGACGGCACATACATTTATATTCATAAGAGTTGTAATTACTTTTTCCAAAGAATATCTTACAGTACTCATAAGTATATAAATTTTATAAAGCCATTCCTATTCGTATGCTGTGATGGATATATAATTGAAGTGTCAGGTCCTCATGATGCTTCTACATCTGACGCTCAAATAATGAACAATATAATAAATAGTGAAGCAAACAACGGTGACGGCGTTTTTTATTGGTTTTACAGAAGTGGTGATGTTTTTATTTTAAACCGTGGTTTTAGAGACGCGGTTGTACACCAATGCAACAGCATTGTTACTCAGTACACATGCCAGAATCAAAACATCCAAATGAAGCACAATTGACGACAGACCAGGTTAATAAATTTCGTCTAGTAACTATTTGCCGATGGGTCGTCGAGGTTGTAAACGGCCGTTTTAAAAGGGATTTTCGGCTTCTGCGGAATATCATTGTAAATCGTTCTTTGTATTATATGCTTGATTATTTTAAAATAGCGGCTGCCCTATTAAATGCCTATCACGGGGTAATAGAAGACAACATTCACGCACAAACCTTTTTATCTATCATTAATGAAAGATTGTCGCTGCCAAACTCACTTGCGGATATAGTCATAAGACATAATTATAATAGAAGGCGAGTACAATTTCGTCTATTGCCGGCTGATGTACCTGAGCTCCAAGATTTCCCAAGGCTCACTGAAGAAGACTTAATATTATTTAGCTTAGGTGTATACCAGTTAAAACAAGCAAAAAGCTACTATGGCGAACATTTAAACCCAAATGGAGAATTTATTATAGAAATAAGCGAACTAACTGAACATATTAGAGAACTAGGTGAAAATATTGTATTGATAAGGGGGCGAATCCAGTCTCGACATGTAAGGGCTAGGGTATATTATGTGTATATTGGTTGGCATAGAGGTTCAAGTGGTAGGGCAGCCATAGCGCATTATTATTGCACTTGCAATATAGGAAAACGAACCGTTGGTTGTTGTTCTCATACAATGTGTTTGGTTTGGTACTTGAGTTTTGCTAGACACGAGGCTCGTATAAGACCACCTGCAGCTGGCTTAGAAAGCATTATAATAAGGTCTATTGAAATGTAAAGCAACCTATCTAATACTAAAGACATTTTATGTTAATTTTTGTTTTATTTGTCACCTTATTATATCTATATCTACTTAAACGATGAATAATTAAACTTAAACTTAAAATAGAAACTCACAAAGCTTTCTTTTTGCATGCATGCTTTTTATGTTTTTGTAATTCCAACTCATATTGATTTTTGCATTTTTCTACCCAGGTAGCAGTCGGAGGGTTAAACATTAAGCTTTCCTGTTATACGTTAACATGTTTAGGACGTTATTTCGTATAAAAATACAATATACTTTTTGTTTACAGAATTTTAATTACGTATGAAACAATAATGATTTTGCTATCTTCAAACTAATGTAGTAATCGGAGGGTTTAACATACAGCTTTGCTGTAGTATAAAAAAATGTTAAGAATGCTATTTTCTATAAGTATCTAACATTTTTCTGGCCGGCTCTTTTGTTTTTGGGTACGAAATGAATGATATCCTTTATATCTCCGTTTTGCAGAAGTGTTAGAACCTGAAATTTTCAGGATTGAAAAAACAGATAATCAGAAATGTTAGTAGGTCAGTCAGAGCTTCTACTTCAACTTAGAAAGAAAGGAAAAAAAATAAAATCTAGAAATAAGAAAAGCTAAAATTACTTTCTTACTATAACAGTTTTCAAAGAAAGAAAAACTTATTAATATTCTTTAGACTGGTCTCTACACCCACGCGGTCTAACAAAAATTCAACCTCATATAGATTTTTACAGAAAAATATTTTTCGGCTTTTTATCAGTCGAGGTCACAAAATTTTTGGGAATTTTTTAAGAATAACATTTTGCCCAAGGCTTCTGTATGTTTTGCTTTTGCATTTCAAATGCATAGTTATATCAATTTTTGCAATGAACTAAAGATGTCATTTTTTTGGGCTTAAAAAACACTGTGGGTTGTCTTTTCTAGTCTAACCGGATTTGACTGGATATCAGTTTTTACACGGAGCGGTTGCCACCTGACCTCCAAAACCCAAAGGCTAACGACACCCTAAGGCTAGACCAGTGTCAGGATATTATAGGGCACAGACTGCCCAATAATGACTGCCATAGATGTTCATAGCAGCCGGGATCTCTCAGGGGCACGGAGCAGGCGATAATTGTCAATCAATACGCACATAATTTCGAAAAGTCATATATCTTTCGAAAGTCAGAGGTGCGCGACGTGGTTCGAACCCGAGACCATACTGCCTAGTTGACATTTACGACGAAAATAAATGGTCTCTACAAATTAAATAATGTTCATGTATTGTATTTGGTAGTTACATATCACTATGCACTCTTTTCATGCAAATGAATACGTTGTATGAAAACTTGACACGATTTTTAAGTCTTTAAATTCTAAATGTACGTTCTTGTTTGAATAATTTAAATGGTTAAGATGACAATAATATTTATGTTAACATGCTAGGCGTACTTTGACAACTATTACTATGAGTTTAAAAATTTTCCCCCTCCCCCTTTCCCCTGGATCGCGAAAGCGTATAGACGTGTCTCCGTACATTTTTATTTTTTTTTTATTTTAATATTTCGCACAAAAATCAGTAAATTAATTTTCGCAACATACTAGGCGCGCATAACGCAGAAGTATACGTGGAGTCTAAGCTAAAAAAGGATAGCAACACCTGAGACAAAGGTCGGCGCAGGAGCTACTTGCGACGCGACGTACCTACACATCTACGCGCCACTAGTACGTCACATCGTAGCAACTGTTGGCCACAATACATAAGCGAGAGCGGGTAGCGGATATTGATAAGACTGGTTCGAGCATTAAAGGAGAATAAAATACAATATTGGGAGATAATATCAGCATTCAACAAGGCGCAAGAAAATGCCACTGAAAAGAACACCACCGAGCACCCCTCTGTTAGAGGAGAAGAAGAGCAGCTCATCTTCAGTCAATCCGATATTTTCTCACTCCGAGTCATCGCCGGATCTTTCGACATTGGGAGGTGATACTAATATTACGACGCGTCTGAAACGCAAACGCGATGATTGTGATTGTATGTCACGTCTGGATGAAATTCGTGCTTTACTCTCAGCATCCACTACTGAGACTGACAACAAACTAGCGGCTCTACAGTCGGCATTGTCTGAAATTATGGCTCAAAATGCTGAGATAAAAGATTCCCTGACCTTTATTTCTCAAGAATACGATGACATAAAAATAAAGTTCAAAAACTTGGAGTCTGAACGCAACAATGACCGTCGTTATATCCGCGAGTTAGAAGAAAGGTTGGATAATGTGGAGCGACAATTGTACTCATCAAAGATTGAAATCAGGAACGTGCCACAAAAACAGGAAGAAAGCAAGGCAGATCTACTCTCAATCGTCTCAGAGACCGCTAACGTCCTTGGGTGTCCGATAACTAAGAATGAAATTAAGGATGTTTTTCGAACAAAAACAAAAAGTAACACACACCCGATTACCGTTGACTTTATAAGCGCTATTGTAAAGGAGAATATCCTTAAGAAAGTCCGTGACTTCAATAAAGCCAGCAAAGACAACAAACTAAACACCACTCATTTAAAACTTCCGGGACCCAGAAAACCCGTATACGTGTCGGAGAAACTTACACTACAAGCTCAACGCACCTACTACCTTGCGCGTTGCTTTGCTGAAACAAATAAGTACAAATACTGCTGGACTTCATTCGGTAAAGTTTTGCTGCGTAAAGCGGATGGAGAACGACACGTCATCATAAAAAACGAAGCCGACCTAGACACCCTACGGCGTGAAAAATGACCATTAATGCAAAAGGTATACCATAAGACTACTACTTATCCTGTTACAACAATCGGCTTTGATTATTTACCACGTTTTTGTAATCCTATAATTCTAATCTCATACAACCGCAAAAAAAATCTCACAATACTAAATACAGAAATACTATACACTACACATACCACAGAACACTACCATACACATCACACCAACTACTCACACTATATTATACGTATTCTACAAAATACAGCCTCACTATTTCAAATGAACCTCGGCCCAACTATAGCAGCATCGAATTATTCTTTTACTTTAAAATGATGAATATTAACGAAATATCTAATGAGCTGGATAATATCTCAGTTGCTGACATATACTCATGTAAACCGGAACAATGTCAGTTTTTTACAGGACAACACGATAACAACTTGCTCATCATTCACATCAATATCAGGAGCATTAAAAGGAACTTAGACCAATTTGTTACAATGTTAACTTCGACAAAACTTAGTTTCGATTTTTTAATCCTTACAGAATGCTGGCTTCAGACTTCGGGTAATATTCCTGTTTTAGACAATTATACCTCTCACACCACTAAAAATAATCCTATAAAAAATGATGGTGTCGTAATCTATGCCAGAACAACATTGAATTGTTCCATCCAGGAACCTGATATCGCCGATGCCAACTGCCTACACTTGAGAGCAATAAAATCGCACACGTTGACTTTTTGTTGTTAAAGCAGTTTTTTTCATAAATGTGAATACATATTAAAATAAAACTTACACTATTTGAATGTTTACTTCAGTACCTTTCTAATGATATCAAATACAGTGTAAAAAAAGTACCCATAGGGAGTTTTAGGGCACAAAACCCAACATACGGATAAAATTACCCAATTTAGCTTAACAAAGAATAAAAATAAAACTCAAAATGCTTGATCAAATTGTTTTTTAATAAGGTGTATTCCCTCCCCTAGCCTTGATTACAGCTCTTAATCGGTTTTTCATGGACCGTATTAATTTCACCATGAAATCTTGTGGTATGGCGTTCCACTCCTCTTCAATGGCAAGTTGAAGCTCTTGGAGGCGCGTAGGAGCAGGGCTTCTTGCTCGAACTCTTCTTTTTAGCTCATCCCAGACATGCTCAATCGGATTGAGATCAGGACTACGAGCTGGCCACTCCATCGCGGTGATTCCAACATCTTCCATGTAGTCGCAAACTGTTCTAGCGACATGCGGTCTGGCGTTGTCGTGCATTAAGAGAAAATCTTCTCCCATAAGCCACGCAAGCGGCCTCACATGTTCTTCGAGCACTTCTTCGACGTATCGTGCAGCCGTCAAACTTCTCGATCTCGGGCCGGTATTCGCCGTAGTGATGAATACAATGTCAGTTTTAGTGTCCAACATTATGCCACCCCAAAACATACACGATCCACCTCCAAAAGCCACACGTTCGCTTATGCAGCATTGTGAAAATCGCTCTGATGACCTTCTGTAGACCCTAGAGCGTCCATCATGACCATGTAAAGTCATTCTGCACTCATCAGAGAACATAACAGCCCGCCATTGGTCATACGTCCAATTTAAATGTTCCCTAGCAAATTGTAGCCGGGCTTGTCGGTGAGCTGTGGTCAATTTGGGACCATTTGCTGGGCGATGTGAAGTCATTCCTGCTTCACCTAGTCTTCTTCGAACTGTCCACCGACTTATACTGACATTGCGAACTTCTCGAAGCTGTTGTCCCAGTTGAACCGCGTTCAGTTGCCGATTTCTCAAAGACCTTGTCACAAGAAAGCGGTCATCACGCTCTGATGTTGTGCGTCGCCGGCCAGATCCTGGTCGCCGAATGTAGCCACCGGTCTCTTGGAACCTCTGGTATACACGACGAACAGAGTAGCGGCTCAAATTTAGCCGTCGAGCAACTTCACTTTGGTTATGGCCTGCTTCGAGCAAGGCAATAACTTGAGCGGCTTCTGCGGGCGTGGTATCCATATTTTTCCAGTAAATCCGTATGCTTCCAGTAGAGATGTTATCACGTTGACCTTCGGTATGCAACTGAATAAAAATTCCAATAAACTGACCTTTTTATACCTGCGGCTAAGGGTGCAAGTAGTGACAACGCAAACGCGTGAATTTGGGGAATTCGGTGTACGGTCGGTTTTTGTAAGTTACGTGAAGGTCAATGATTTTAATTTTATGTTTTTGTAAAGCTAAGCTTGTATGCTTTAATTTTGTCTAATGATTTTTACTCAATATCTTTCGATTTTAGAAAACAATCAGTAATAAACCAAATTACAAGGGGTGTGCGATTTTATTGCTCTCAAGTGTAGTTTGCTGCCATAATAATTTAGCCATAATTGGAATATATCGCTCCCCATCATACTCAAACCCCACAAATTTTTTCTCCAGTATAAGTACCATCGTTACATCTCTCAATTCATATGATAACTTAATGCTCATCGGGGATCTCAACATTGATATTAAGACAGGCCATAGAGATCGCCACGCTAATGACTATCTAAACCTGACAGCCACGCTCGGGTTACTACCCGCCCACACTCTGCCAACGAGAATTAATAATTGTCTGGATCATGTCATGATGAGATCGAAGGTTTCAGCTAGTGTTATCATAATAGACACACATATTACGGACCATCTACCTATTGCAATATCCTTAGCCTTAAATAAAAATACCACACGTCCACCTAAACACAACACAATAAGATTTGATTACATAGCCATTAAAAACGAATTAGACAATTACGACTTTAGCGCTGTTCTCAATTTATCTGATCCTAACCTGGCAACAAATCTATTTATTGTCGGCATACAGTCAGTCATTACGAGACACACCAAAACTACTCGCACCTCTAATCGCAAAACTATTCGTAAACCTTGGATGACGGCTGGATTAGTACGATGCCTTCGCAACCGTGACAAAATGCATCGTCAGGCTAAACTGTCACCTAATAATGACATTCTAAAAACCACTTACAAGCGGTACCGTAACTTTTGCAATGCATTGCTAAAAAGACTAAAAAGGGCCTATCATAAAGCTGAACTGTTAAGCGCTAAAAACAATCCGAAGGCCACATGGCATGTAATCAAGTCAATCACAAACAACAACCAACCTAGACAGTCTCCTAATGCTTTACTCAAATCTTCCACCGACCCAGTCTCTTCACTAAATGATGTCAATAGATATTTTTCTAGTATTGGAATGACTCTAGCGTCCAAATTTAACCAATCTACCGAGGCCACAAGTCCTGTCTCTCATTTATCTCCAAGTAACTCACTGGGTATATCCTTAGTACATGCAGATAATGTGCAAGCGATAATATCAAAGCTACGAAGTGATTGTGCTACCGGATGGGACAACATCCCAAACAAGGTACTAAAATTATCTTCCAACACCCTGGCTCCTATAATTGCTCATATATGTAATTGTGCTATCAGTTCGGGAATCTTTCCAAAAGCTTTTAAACGCGCGATAGTCCATCCGATTTACAAGAGTGGAATTAAAGATAATGTTTCCAACTACCGTCCAATCTCAGTATTGAGTGCGTTATCTAAAATCTTGGAACATATTTTAAACACCAACCTGACAATGTTTTTAAGTAAAAATAAACTAATAGCAAATAATCAATTCGGATTCCGCTCAGGAATTTCCACCGAGGATGCCGTATCAGACTTTGTAAACACCCTGGTCGATAAATTAGACAATCGTTTGAAATGCTACGGTTTATTCCTAGATCTAACCAAGGCATTCGACACTGTCTCGATTTCTAGACTGCTTAACAAGATGAAGCGTATGGGCATACGTGGTGTGGCTCTGGACATATACAGAGACTACCTCAGTGGACGTAGCCAGTGTGTCAAGGTTAATTCGACCATTAGTGACGTGGAAAACATCAACTACGGTTTACCACAAGGAAGTGTTTTAGCTCCCACGCTATTTCAAATATATATAAACGATCTCTGTCAATTACCTCTGAACAATTGCAATATCTTCACATATGCCGATGACACAGCCCTATTAATATATGAAAAAGACTGGACGAGGGCCAAATACTCAACCGAACTTTCCATGCGAGTGGTGATGAACTGGTTATCTTCTAATCTACTCACACTTAACTTGTCAAAAACCAAAATTATTCAGTTCACACCAACAAACTCCGTCAAACCACCTCTAGAGTCTAAATCTATTATAGCCCATGTTTGTCAGGATCGCTCACAGTGTCACTGTCTCCCTCTGGCTATGGTCCCAAATATTAAATATTTGGGTGTTCTTATTGATGAGAGACTGGACTGGCGGGAGCACACAAATAATCTATGTTCCGGTATCCGGAAACTTATCTACGTATTTAAGGAGCTTAGGTACTCAACCGACTTGGAAACAGCATCACTGGTGTATCGCTCCCTATGTGAGTCAATTATCACATACTGCATTCCGGTATGGGGAGGGACCCTAAAAACAGTGATGCTTGGAGTGGAACGAGCTCAACGTGCAGTTCTCAAAATTATGTATTTCCGAAAACGAGCTTACCCCACCGCCCAGCTATACTCCGAGGCACAAGTTTTGACAGTGAGGCAACTATATATTCTCCGCACCATCTTACGTCGACACTCCACACTACCGCTAGATCCAAACATTACTAGCCGAAGAACTGGCTATCCCGTATGTGCAACAAAAATATGCCACACCGCTCTCGCACGTAGGCACTTTTCATATCTGAGCACTCAAATTTACAACAAAATTAATAAAAATATCTCAATTTACAAACTCACGCGGCACATGGTCAAATGTAAAGTCAAAGAATGGCTGCTATCTTTAAAATATGACGAAACCGAACAAATTATAACCACAATCACATAAAAATCCTTTGCACCACTAATTACAAGATTACCTACTTACTTACTACTAGCTCGCACATTGATTCGCTTATTCATTAAACCACACTCCTTTCACTTACACCACACAACAACTATTCATCGATATACACACACACTCACACACTCATTAAACCACACATCTTTCACTTACACCACACTAACCATTCATCGATACACACATACAAACACTTCCACACACACTTACAGACGGTCATTAGAAACAATTTTGCATTCCCTTTATTTTATATACCCTCTTTTTTCTGTTAACTCATTTAAGCCATAAAATAACATAATAGTAACTTTATTACATAAGATTAATGTAACTTTTAATTATGGAAAAGGGCACTGGCTCTTGTAACACAGGTTTGTCACCTAGCACAAGAGTCAGAGACTTCACATAGATTGTAAAAAATATTATGTTCAATAAAGATTATTATTACTATTATTAAAATAGTTCATAATATTGTTACAGCCAGTGCCATCTATCAGCACTGTGGGGAGACTCAGCAGTTCCGTCTAATAATTTATTACAGCACCATCTATGGACGTCTTACGGAACTACGTATCTTGTCGATACGCGAAGAGTAGAGAGAACGCTGGCACACTGTCGAATTTTCGTACTGTTTACATACCGGGTATGGCGTTTCTAGAAATCTCTAGAAACGCTTTAACCGCGTATAAAAGGGCAAGCCCAGTGCTCGCCGAGACAGTTCACAACAGACAATCGTAAGCGGTATATTGTCTTCTGTTTACGCGGATGTTATTCATTGAAATTAAACTACTATATACGGATTTTATAGCTTTGTTTATTTAACACTTTATTACATAATTTAGAAACTGTTACACTACTATTATTAAACTTTACAAATTTTAAGCTAATTAAATTATTAATACTATTTATATTTAAGTTACACTTTCCCCGACGTTTCGGTTGCTTTTCAGCAGCCATGGTCACGGTTTTAATAGTTTTAATAATTTAATAAGCTTAAAATTAGTAAAGTTGAAAATAGTAGCATAGTAGTGTAACAGTTTCTGAATTATGTAATAAAGTGTTAAATAAACAACGCGATGAAATCCATATATAGTAGTTTAATTTCAATGAGTTAAAGCTTATCTTATCTTATCTTATCTTGATCCGGGGGCCAGTCATTGTAGACCGGCGACACTTCGACCCAGTGGGATCTTTTGTGTCGGCCCCGAGGTTTATCCTTGAGCTATCTCCCTATGAATGTACTGCATCAGACGCAGCGTACACCTCAGAGGGAGAAGCCTGAAGCCTTCAGGGTTCGGATATGCCAATCCCATCAGACCCATCCTTAGTCCGGCCAACGCGTCACATTCACACAGTAGGTGTGATATGGACTCGTCATGTTCACCACAGGCTCTGCAGATCGAATTGTTTGACAATCTCAATCTGCACAGGAAGTCATTGGTGCCAAAATGACCAGTAAACGCTCCTGTGAGTAGGCGTATTTGGCCCTTGTTGTACCCGCAGAACTTCCGGGTAAAGCCCGTGGCTCTGTTTGCAATGAATTTCTTGGAGTGTTCCAGACCCCTAAGGGCCATCCACTCCAGCCTGTGTTTATCATTGCCATGTGCATTCAAAGCTGCCTTGACGGTACTCTCAGAGAGACCTACGAATGGCTCGGGGCCCACAAATTGTTGCTCCGAGCCCTTTTTGGCTAATACATCAGCCTGAGTTAAAGCTAGTTATAGTGGAAAAGTGTAGTATAGTGTGTGTTGTGTTTTAGAATAAAACACGTTTTACTCGGTAATATTGTTTACATTCTTATCCCTCGAACCCAGCACGTAACTATATTATTAGAATCGAAACCTTATATGTAGCTGCTGTTATTGGCAACTCCGTCTATGTAAAGATATGTTTATAAGAGGTACGGAAAAAACGATATTAATACGAACCGTTATTTTCTAAATTCTACACGAGATTCATGATGTCTAGATATATTTAGACTAGTTTGTGAATATATTTTCCTATTTGAATTAGGTACATCAAAATTAATTTTCGATGACTGTCAATAATGAATTCGCAATGGAAACAATTTCTTAGGCACGGTATTGATAGACCGATTGTTCCAATTTACTAAGCCGGGTCCAAACATAGAGCGTAACTCCAAACTTAAGTGGTAAGATTTGCTAGGCATGCAAATATTTATCTTAATTTTAAATATGTAGCTAGGTATAAGCAAAACGTAACCGTTTCCATTTCAATTTTGATAGCAGTTCAAGTCAACGCATATTCTAGATGAGTGCACAACATTAATACGGAAACCTATTTGTTGAAACATACCTACTTACTACCCTACAATCTATTTTCGAACAAGACAGCAAGAAAATTAAAAATTTGCACTATGAAGTTCTTTACATCTCATTTTTAAGTATGGTTTTAATATATTATTATGGTATTTTTAAATAATCAACATACAAATCCCTCCAAAATCGAAGACAAAACAGTAATCAAATAAAAGAACTTACGTTTTAGCACTCGCTTCAACAAACATAAGTCCGTTTTCATCAGCGAATTGTTTGGCTTCTTCATATGTAACATCTCTTTGGGCATCTAAATCAGATTTGTTGCCGATTAAGAATATCACAGTGCTGGGATTGGTCAAATTGCGTGTGTCTGTTAGCCAGCTACTTAAGTGATTATAAGTAGACCTGAAAAATAAGCAAGGGATTATACAGTTACTGAAACAAACAATCTGCTTCGGTGGGCAGTGATAGTGTATGCGACTGCTGTGCATGAGGGTTCGGGTTCGATCAAGTATTGGATTTTCTGTCAAGAAAATATTAGTAACAGCACGGACTTCTTTTCGATAAACCGCAATAGGCTCGCTGCCTATTACGTAGGTCTCACAACTATTGTTGGCGGAATGTAGGCGTAATACACCTCTACCGACCCCTTTAGGGTTATAGGCTTAAGACTATGTACATGTTTACTAACCGCTATTTTGAAAAGGATTACATAATTACCTACAACCTTTTAGTTGTTGTAGGTAATTATGTTAATCTATCTAGATTAAAAGCAGCAACACAAAATCATTTCAACTGCTGAGCTCAGCTGACTGAATTACCAACAACTAATCGGATAATTTTAAATGACTTTAATTTAAGACGTCTTTACTTAGCTTTTCAGAAATCGGATCTCTTATCTGATTTTACTGAGGTATAACAACAATGCTTTACTGCGACTTGGCTGGACCTGTGATTTTGACAATTTATATATTTAACCTTTTCAACGCCAACGACTTGTTAGTAGTAACTACTGTAATAAAATACATTTACGATATTTAATGGTTTCTTTGTGTTTTTTTAAAAGATTTCCGTCTCTTGCCGTATTTTTAAATTTTTAAAGCACTAGTTTTTTTTATATTAACGGAATCAAAATAGCCTCAATTTTTTTTAATACACCTAGCGCCAAGCACTTGCTATAAAGTAGGCTAGTGATGGGACACAATCAATAGTTACCACGTTATGATTCATCTCTTCGAAATGTTTATAAATACTATTATTGAAAAAAAAAATGAGGTCAATAAATAACATTCATATAATATACTGCAATATTTTAACTAGATTTTCTCTCTATATCAACATTTATGAGTACGTTTTATCTCACTTAACTTTTGTCGATAATGAAACACCCATCCCTACAAAATGGCGAATTGTTAGTGCCCTCACCACCACGAACTTGTATACAAATAAATAAGTGACGTTACAGGCGAGCGGTTTTCAAGGTCAAAGTGACTTAGTGTAGTGCAGCGTTGTAATCGTACTTGACGCACGTGTCCTCACAGTGCAAAATGAGTGGCGAATATTATAGTTCTGACGAATTATTGCGAATCCTTTAAATAGGGATATAATGTTACATTTAGAAACAAATAGGGTATTTTTTTTCTTTTTTTTATGTTATAGTTGGCAAACGAGCAGACGGATCGCCTGATGGTAAACGATTACCGCCGCCCATGTACACCCGCAACACCAGAGGAGTTACAAATGCGTTGTCCGCCTTTTAAAAAAGGAGTACGCTCTTTTCTTGAAGGTTTGTAGGTCGTATTGGTCCGGAAATACCGCAGGCGACAGTTCATTCCATAGTTTAGTTGTGCGAGGCAGAAAATTAGCCAACCATATAAATGATGGGAATGGAAATTCTGTCGCGTAGGACGATGGCGAAAAGAGGCGGCAGGAATCAGTCCGAACAATTCCTCGGAGCACTCCCCATAGTAAAAGCGATAGAAGATGCATAGCGAGACCACATCCGTACGCAGGGCCAAGGGATCTAGCCGATTTGAAACAACCGGGCAGTCGACGATTCGAGTCGCTCTCCGTTCAATGCGGTCTAGAGGGATAAGCTGGTACTGGGGTGCCCCTGCCCAAAGATGAGAACAGTATTCCATATGAGGCCGAACCTGCGCCCTGTAAAGAAGTAGGCGGTGGCTCAGCGTGAAATACTGTCTCGATCTGTTGAGCACGCCAAGCTTTTTCGAAGCTAATTTAGCCTTATCCTCTAAATAGCCGCGGAACTGGACTTCACTCGATATGTCAACACCAAGTATTCCAATATTGGCTGAGGCAGTTATGGGGATGTGCTCAAAACGAGGAGATACGACCAAAGGAAGTTTTTTAGCGGTGAACGCGCAGACTTGTGTCTTTGTATATAATAAAATATAAATATATATAAATAAATATAAATTGGACCAAATTAAGTCTGCCCCAATCTGAGACTTTCCTTAAAGAGGTCTCAATTTCAGACACAAAATTTTTTTTCGGCTCTCAATGACGTTTTCCCGAGAGATGTTAGCGCGGCCGGTATAGAGAGCATCGCTCGTGCTGTCGTCCGCATAACAATGAATGTTGCTTATTTGCAACATGTCATTGATATGGAGGAGGAACAGAGTAGGCGATAGCACACAGCCTTGCGGGACACCAGCATTTACAGGCATGGAGTTAGAGCATTCACCGTCGACTGCGACCTTAATGCTTCTGTCTGCTAAAAAGCTAGTGACCCATTCGCATAATCTGTCGGGAAGCCCATAGGAAGGGAGCTTCGAAAGAAGCGCTTTGTGCCAGACACGATCAAAGGCCTTCGCTATGTCCAAACTTACCGCCAAGGCTTCTCCCTTTGTCTCGATCGCCTGTGCCCAACGATGTGTTAGGTATGCTAGAAGATCAGCAGCTGACCGACCCTTACGGAAACCGTACTGCTGGTCACTAAGCAGCTGATGACCCTCTAGGTACCGTAAGAGCTGACAGTTGATAACGGATTCCATTATCTTCGAGAAAAGGGGGGTTATGGCTATCGGTCTGTAGTTGGACGGATTTGAGCGGTCGCCTTTTTTTGGGATCGGGTGGACCAATGCTGACTTCCATGATGTCGGAACTACGCCAGAAGAGTAAGAGAGCCGAAATAGTCGCGTTAAGACCGGCGCCAACTCAGGAGCGGTAGTACCCTATATAACATACCTCTAATAAATCTATGACTCTTTCCCTTTATTACTGACAACATATTTTAACTTTAACGTTAACCTACTATTTTTTTTATAAAATAAAACAATTTATGAAAATACCATATCAGTCTTTGTTTGTCTTCGTAAATTGACGATTAAACTTCAATTTAAATATGTGATTACTTTTTATCGATAGAAAAGCATCCCATACCTACGTTTTAGATGTATGTAGTTATACATTTGTAGCGTGGCGCTGGGCGAGACATTGCGTATTGTAGGCATGGGCGTCGAAAACGTTAAGAGCGTCTACGCCTCGTGGTCAGTTCCGAAAAGTTTGAAATACACTCTATAGACTAACGTAAAAGTGTATCAGTGATGGAATGTAATTAAATTTGTAGTTTCTTTACGATATAAAATATTTAATCGTTGTTTATCTGTAATGTGCGCAGTAAAAGAGACAAAACACTTTTTTTTTAATGATAATATTTTATAATTTGAATGGAAATATAATTAACATAATATATACACAAATTATTTACAAGAAATATAAACGATTGACGACGATGTGGAGGAATATTATGACGCTTTTTAATTTTCAAATACAATTATATCCCAGATGACAATTGAAAATAAAGCCCAAATAAATTAATAACAATTAAAATCCTCAGAATATGTCACCTTTTGGCTACGTTGCTATTTGAAACAGGCTACCAGGCGCAAACCCTCTTAAGTAGTATAAGTCTTGTCTATTAACATAATTCATATTTTTAATGATGATTTATGTTACATGGCGGTTCGTTTGAATCTAACCTATAATTCAACATGCCAACCTTATGAAGCTTAAATCTATACTTATATTATAAAGCTGAAGAGTTTGTTTGTTTGTTTGGTTGGTTGAATGCGCTTATCTCAGGAACTACCGGTTTGAATTGATAAAATATTGTTACGGCTAGTGCCGTATCTGACGGCACTGTGGGGAAGACTCGTCAGTCCCTTCTAATAATTTATTACAGCGCCATCTATTGTCATCTTGCGGAACTACGTAGTTGTCGGTGCGAGCACAGTAGAGAGAGCGCTAACACATTCTCGAATCATCGTGCTGTTGCGTGCCGGGTATGGCTGTTCTGGAGGACTCCAGAAGCGCTTTACCCACGTTTTAATAGAGCGCACGCGCACCGCCGAGTCAGTTTACAATCGTAAACGGTCAAGTGTTCATCGAAGCGAACGGAAGCGAAAATACTACGAAGTTTGAAGCAGTTACTGTGGAAAAGTGTAGTATAGTGTTTGTTGTGTTTTAAAGTTAATTGTGTGACAGAATAAAACGTGTATTAGTCGGTAATATTGTTTTATATTCTTATCCGTCGAACCCAGCACGTAAAGATATTTTAGTGTTCGATAGCCTACTTATCAAGGAAGGCTACAGGCTATATAACATCACGCTACGACCAATAAGAGCGGAGCATCACTGAAAAATGTTGCAAAGACGGGGAAATTCTCTTATGTGAAGCAAACGAAGTTGCGGGGGTCAGCTAGTTTATGTATATAATACTTACTTTTAGTACTAAGTATATATTTACCTTCTCGTTATGTCATATACCATGAGTGCTCCAGCCGCACCTCTGTAGTAAGAACGAGTTACGGCTCTGAATCTTTCTTGTCCTGCTGTGTCCCAAATCTGGAGTTTGATTTTTTGACCCGCAACTTCAATAATACGTGTCCCAAACTCTACTCCGATCGTGTGGGGACAGTCCGCCATGACTATTAACAATTAAAAAAATATAAAATACATATCGAAATATGACCCTAACAAACATGTATACTGCTAAAAGTCGTGTGACGCAATATATGTAGAAATTTTCGATTACATAAATACTGCAGTGTTAGTTAATTGTTATAAATACCAAATTTTCATGTCTAATTATACAGTATTTTGCCGCAGAATATATTAAGAATTAGCAAAGGAGGCAAATGAAATGTTATAGTTGTGCTTTAAATTACAGTTTAGTATTTATTGACAAGAGCTCGAGGTTGAAAGGTTTTTATCTGATTACATATATATATATATATATTTTATTATTATATTACATATTATTTACACTTTATTTTACTAAAACTAAATTCCACTGTTTAAGCCTCAACTACCAAATCTCTAGGAAAACTAAACTTCGTATAATGTTCTCAGATGTCAACTAATATTAGTTTCACATTTTAGATCATTTATGACGTTTAAGCCGTACAGCAGAATGCAGAAAGGACTAAATTGAGTAACTAAACTAATTTGAATCCTGTCGAACCAAAATAAGTTTAGTCCTGTTAATTTAAACGATTTCAGAATACGAAATGTCGTTTGACAGGACTAAACTATATTTTAGTGATTTTTAGTTAAGGTAAGAGAATTTTGTGACAACAGAACCACCAACCAAGACACCAATGCCTAATAACAATGGACTACATCAGTATAAAGTGTATCTTTGCTTATTAACTCGGTAAAAAAAGGATAGCTTAACACTTGCTTCAAGAAACTTACCTTGTGTAAACAGGCCTTTAGTAATAGACACCTAAAATCTTTAAAACCTTTCACATCTATTAGTAACACTTTAAATAAAATTTAAACTCATAGGGAATGCGACTGCTGTGCATCCTCATGCATGAGATCTCTCTCAGGTGCAATTCCCGGGTCGGCCGGGTGTTTTTTTTATTTTTCTGTCAAATATGCTTAATAGCAGCAAGGAGTCTGGTCCTGTGCCCGGTAGACAGCTAAAGACGTGTTAAGTCATAACTAAAACGATGTCTAGCTAAACGCGGGTATCATACGTTTAAGCGTATCCTTCCGGGGCAAAATATTAGCGTTAGATTACGAACGTAATGCTTTTCATATATTGAAGCGTGTAGAAACGTTGTGCTTATCTTTAATAAAAACTTACTCGTTTAATTTGATTAGCCTGCAAGCGTATGACTCAAGAACACACGCGCGCTTAACTGTTTGTGCAAATGACACCTGACGCAGAGCCCGCAATTGGCGACGTCACATATCCGTTTATGCAGTTACAATCAGTCCACATTGTACTCCTATCTATCTACCATCTCACACAGGACTATTATATATCCTACAACGCAAGACTTATATGCGGCGATGCATCGATATGAACAACGCGGAATTATATACGGGGATCTTAATAAAATTTTGTTTTATTTGTAAATTCGTAATGACTTACAGTAATTACACGTATAAAATAAAATTAACAATCCAAGACGCTAGAGTTAGACAAATGCACCAAGAATGTACCTAAAATAATAAGTACTAGGAAAACAAGGCATGCTAAGGATATTCCTGTCTCTGGACAAAGATATTTTTTTAACTTTCGGGAATGCTGTTTACGTACTACTGCAGGTGGCTTACCGCATTGCTATATTAAGACTGCACTATCTAGCACAGTATTCTCACTACATACACTTGTGAAAAATATGGGTGAAAATTGCTCATGTTAGTCCGTAATTTTTCGTTAGAACATCTTTTTTATTCGTTGTACAACGTTCGTAACAACTTAACCTATTTAGTCACAACGGCACACCGGCAGCGCGACACAATAGATTTATAATGATGTCTGGTTTTCGACTTGACTGGTCAACAAGTGAACTCGGGGGACACTGTTGGGGGTGATTGTTGCATATGGAAATTCATTGTTTATCAAGCCTGATTACAATAAATAATGGGCGGTAACTGGACCGGCTCGGACAGATTTGGCCTTCACTAGCAGCACGATTATTTGGGTAGTAGGTACTTATTCAAAGTAAAAAATCGTAAACAACGTACCAGAATTAAGTAATTGTTAGTAACTAAATGAAGTCATGCAAAACATTATTTTTTTCACTTTCTATTATTGACTAACGATTGGTTTTATTGACTAAAATTTTAGACGGATTGATGGTATAAAATTCCAAATAAATGAAAGATCAAAAGATAATGTTATTAAAATAAATAATCTGTTATAGAAATAAATTAAAGCCCGGTGTAGAAATAAAGACATATGAAAGGGATAAAGGTTTCAGGAAAAATGGCACTCCGGTACATCGAGGTCATTGAGGCAGTACTGGATTTGGTATCCAGCATCGCCTTAATGCCCTCGGTGTGTATAATGATTAGACGCCACCACGCTCAAATCTATCTGAATGTCTCGGCTTGGGTTATAGTTAATAAACAGCACTTGTCAAACTTTGTGGTGAATCTAAATGCGAGGTGAATAGCTGCCCAGTAACAAATTCGGGTACTTGCGAAGGTTAGAGGCTTACAGGTTATTTAGTAATATCAAGTTGAATTAGGCATTGTGCAGGTCACGCTCGAGCAATGTCCTGCTTGGGCGGTGCAGCGCCGTGAACTTATTGAGGTTGTGGGGGAAGATCTCTCGCTGCCGGCCGTGATCAAAGCCATGGTCGACAGCGAGAGGAAGTGGGCAGCGGTCGCGTCCTTCTGCGAGGACGTTATCTCGCAGAAGGAGGCGGCGGAGCGGATCCGTGAAGAAAGTATCCTTGCGAATCCGAGCCATCGCCGGCGAACCGGGCGGCGCAGGCGCGCTTACGCGCGCCTTATGCCGCCATAATGAAGGCCGCGGGCGGGAGAACGGGGATCTCCCGTCCGCCAGCCATTGAGTCGGTCCGACGCCCTATGTAGTGCCGGGGCGTCGCCGAGGAGCTGTAGACTGCTGGATGGGTCGCTGAGGTAGTAATTGTTGCCAGCGGCCCATCCACTATACAAGGCAGCGAGCGTGCACACCGTGGGGTTTTGGTCCGTAGGCCCGAAGTACGGGAGAGCCGGACATAACCCTCTCGCCTCCCCTTGTGGCGAGCGGGTATGCATCAGGCGCATTTCACCAAGCAAAAAAAGAAAAAAAAAATAAGGCATTGTGCATGTATACAATGCACTTGTGACCCAAGTAACGATAAGTTATTAGTGGGCTCTGAACTAGCTGTAATCCCGCCGTCCTCTTAACTGTAGCCGCGCTTCATCTATATGTGCCACACTGATACTCAAGCACATCCAACGACATAATGGAGAACTTTAAGATTTGTAGATTTCGCCGCTGTTTTACTTTATCACTATACCGAGCGTAATTAACTAGATATTTTATAAACGAATAATGTCGAAAAAAAAAACGCCTCTTCGGATCAATCGCTTATGCTTAGATTTTAATATGACTTATTCTACTTATGGCCAGTCCCACAACTAACAAGTAAAAGTTATCCGAAAGATAAATCGCATGCTCTCACTCTTGTTACGTTCAAGAAGAGAGATAGCGAGACTTTTATCTTATAGATAAATGCTATTTGGAGGGGGTGGGACAAGCCCTTAAACTACATTAATCTCTCGTGTGTCGTGTGAACAACAGGTGTACATAACCGCCAAGGCCTTTCTTTCACTTTTTTAATCAGACGCTCGACGGGTTATAGATTCGACAGTATCAATATTTTAATTATGCAGCAATACCTGGTGGCACTTATTATTGGTGCATAACTAAGGAACACTATAAGATATCACTATCACGAACTTGACTTTCTAGCCATCTTTGTAACTACGAAGCTGCTTGAACGTGCTTCTTATAGTTAGCAAACTTACAACTTGCAAGCATTTGCATCAATACATGACAGATATCAAACTAATAATTTAAGACCATCTGTATTCATACGCAGAGACAGGCTGGCTATTTACGGCCATATGTGTTGTACTGATATTAGAGTGCTCATTTATCGTCGAGATATTACTAATTGGTGAATCAATTTTAGTTGGCCGCCGGTGTAGTGTTTGTAAACGACGCAATGCCGGATACCGGAATTTCAATTTTATTAGTGATTATTAAATGTAATTTAGCTTTACTGTTAAGATAATAGGATGTATAGTATCAACTTTTGTATTATACAGATATTTTGTTTTTTGCCTCGTTGCAATACCTAGGTACTGAATGCGACTGCTATACGCGGATAAGGATAGTGGAATTGTTTGCCAAAACAATAAAACAATAGTCTGAAATTGCGTTTGGTAGATGGCAATAGGCTGCTGAAACCGTGCGTTTTCAGAATGGTGGTATAATGTATTATACCACATAGAACTATAAGTCTGCCTACCTGTTCCGACGTTCCGGGATATAGGCGCGAACCTACGTATGTTTGTCAATAGTCTATAGCAAAGGCTTCCTGAGCATTCTCAAAATAATGCAATATAATGAGAGTCAGCTTAAATTTATTCAATTATAACCTGAAACACCATGCAGTTGATTGTTTGGCAAATGTATGTTAGACCTCTCTCTCTAAATATTTAATAATAGATACTTTTATTTTATGCTAGAAACATTTGGAATCTGTTAATAATGTTGACCTCCAGTAAGTTTCGCTACTCTCTATATACAATTTTTAATCAAGAAACCTGTGTCATAGTACACTGAGAAAATTAATTACACCATATACATATATATTTTGCAGTCAAGCAAATGTATGTTGTGTTCCTATGGTAATTCCTAGCTCTTAAAGGAGCTGTGCTACAAAACTGAGAATCTTACTTGTTTAGCTGGCAGCATTGTAAATTATTTTTAGCTCAGATTAACTATGTAAGTTATATCTATAGTGTTAGAGGTAGTCATGGGCTATGCAAACTTGTTCCCAACAAGTGCAACAATGAAAATAAGTATTCGTTACTGTTTAATTTTCTAATATACATATTGTTTGCCTGTGTTAGTTATATGTTGTTTGAAATATCTGCACTTAAGTGACAAAAATAGTTATTAAACTAGTTTGGTCAAAAATCTATTAGCAGCAGTAAAAGCAGAAGCAGCGGAAGTATTCTTATTTTATGAATAAATACACTGTATAATTTAACTATACTCGGTTTGTTTATGTATTTAAATAAAGGTAAACAATCTTGATTTGACTTTTACACTAACACATATTAGGTTCAATTGATTCAGTAATCATTATTGTTGTATTTACATTGATCTTTAGAACCATTTTATTTTAAACTGAGTTTTTAGATAAAAAGACATCAAGATAGTTCACCTACCTTTAGTTAAATATCTAAACAAAATGAGTATGTATGTATAGAAAGGATTATTTTGGGCAAACCTGTATCAAGATAATAAAATTGGTAGATACTCACATTTTTTATCTGTGAACTGATGCAGCAGGCATGACTTGCCAACTCCCATATCTCCAATGATAATATACTTAAATATATAGGAGTAGTTGTATGGTCCTGAAGTCATTGTGATACTAGAATAATAAAGATTGACAACATTAAACAATACCACCATGTTAAATAATGTACCTATACTTCATACTACAAATATCTTAAGATACATAAACTTATAATAAAATAACAGTTTATAGTAGTATTCAGTCAAAGATTATTTACTTAGATGTTTCAGGATTATTTGTAAACATCAATAATTAAAACAATTACATACTTTTTAACATTTTTGTTATCTGTAATTATGCTGATAAAAATAAATTACACTATAATAAACAACTGTTTTAAACATAATTAATTGAAATTATATAAATCACTGTCACACCTATTCTTTTACATCTATACATAATTATTTAATGGCATGTCAAGATCAAATTAATTCTTAGGTAACAAAGTAAAATGGTCACAATAGCAAGAACTTTGTCTAATCTGTACTGAACAACACTATTCGTAAATGTCACTTTATAGCAATGTACTTATTTATATCTAAAATAATTAGTCTAGTTCATAATAGTATTAGCGAGAGTAACAAATATACGATACATAACAATAAGTGGTAAGGTATCATCCATAGGTAAAAATTATAACGGTTCAGCATATAAAAATGCGGTACATACATTGATTTTTAACTTTTTGATTATAATAATGATGTATGAGTCATCACGTAAATGGATTTTCCTTTATAATCGCATTAAACTAGTATCAGTAGTAATAATAAACACCACATTACTGTTACTTCAACAGGAAATAGCCTAACGCGATCACTAAGTACGTAGCAATGTTTATTGGAAGAACTAGACATCAATAGTAATTGTAACGATGCACTCATAAATTTGCCTTTGTATACGTACGTGGTAACGATATAAAATGTTTAACGGATAAACAGAGAGTACTTGGCTACGAATACAGAATCGGAATCTTACTTTTTTTAAAGCTTATGCGCAACGTAAAGACTTTCTATAAATCTTTTTCTGCAATGCAAAACAAAGACTTCCTTCTTCGTCAAATGACGTATTTGCAGTTGCCAATTGTCATAATTTTTTTATAGGGCTACATTTTTACGTGCATATGCTAGCAACATATTATATAGCAAATAAAAAATATATATGGCATTTTTCTGTGTAATACATCTAAATAATCGAAAGCATTAAGTAATAAAAGTAGATTAACTCATAGATTACTACTATTTTATTACAAAAATATTGTTAGAAAGTTGCCATAAAAAAATTTCTAAATCACTCAGCTGACTACTGTCATTCGACCATTGTCAAGTTTACGAGGGTTTTTCAGGAAGGGGATATTTTAGTGTTTGTATATAAAAATCAATATTCCATTTATTCATATCTAAGAGCTAAAAACATCCACAAATTATGGCTGGAAAAGATCAGAACAATAGTAACCAAAATGGTATTACAGATGACCATGAAATCGAACCTGTGGCACAAAACGATGACGAAAATGTTGCTGAAGGTACTTATGTTATTGTTTTTGCTGCATATAAGTCTGTTACAGGCTATCTGAATTTTAATTTTTAGATACATTATTATACACCTAATAATTTAATAGTACAAGGATGAAGGTGTGAAGAGAATATTTGTATAATTACTGCAAATATCAAGTGATTTGATGTGATTCTTATAGCTATTATAACGTCATTTTAAATCTCCTACCTAATTAAATTACAAAATAATATTAAACATATAATTAGGTTAAAGAAAGCTGTCCTTAAATGTGTATCCCTGGTTCTTGATTGACCAACTGATCAATTATTTAATTTTTAGAATATCATATGTTGGACTCAAAATTGGATGAGCTAAACTCTGCATTAGACTACTTGGAACAAAAAAACGATAACATCCATGAGCGGCTGAAGGAGCTACTACAGTCAAATATAGATATCAGACAAGAGATGCGCAATGATACTGCAGAGTCATCAGGAAATAATAAAGATTGATTCTTTTCTATTGTTATCACAACAGTATTGGATAACTATTTAATTTGCCTATTATTATAATTCAATGTATGTAAAACCTCTAATGTATCAGAAATAGATGAAGTGCATGTCTTGATGTTTGCATTTTTATTTTTATACCTATAAATATTTTATTAATGTAGCAATGTTATTCATTAAGAGTACATAGTCGAACCAAATTCACTGAGGGAATTAATTTGATACATCATACCATAATATTTTTGTATTTATACTGTCATATTTTGAAACAGATTGATCTGCTCATTTCTAATTAAAAATCTAAAGTGTACTGTGTACTTCTTACAGAAGTATCTATTTAACTATTTGTAGGACTACATTTTACCAGGGGGCATTGTTACCATCTTATACACAATTGTCAGCATGTGTAAGAAATAGATAGGGCATAACAGAGTGTGCAGTACCTTAGTTAGCATGTGCAATACTTTATAAATAATGGTACAGCTCCTAATGAAATGATTACTAAATCAGATTTCAAGAAGACACCCTTACAAACTCAATAATTAATGTAACTAACTAAACCATCATAAAATTTACAATAATATTTATTGCATAGAAAGGACAAAGTAAAACTAATGATAAATTATATAAAGAACATTAAATTTATAGACACATTTCAGCTGATATCTATATATCTTAGGTATTTTCAAAAACTATTAAATGAATGCATGAATAACAAGGTTATAGTAATCTTCCATTTTAATTTCTCTAAGATTTAATGGTCATCAGCTTTGACAAAACGCAGACCACAGTATCCACAAGAGTGATCTCCAGGCTTATCCTGAAAATATAATTTAATTAATATATATATATATCATGTCATGCAATAAACAAATTAAGCAGAAGTAGATGAGCGTGCTTTAGTGGCGCAATGGTACTGAGATCAACATTGCAAGAGATCTCCAAGTTCAAATCCTAAGTTGGTTAAAATGTAATTAGGTTTTTCTGTTAAGAAATTCTTAGTCTCAGTAGGGACATGGAGTCTGGAACTGTGTCCAGAAGACACTGATAGGCTTATGCTCTATTATGAACTTGCTCCATTATTACTTGAAATCATAGTAAGTGAGGAGGACCTTTGGAGATAGTGGCAGATTATGTATGTATGTAAAACTATATGTACCAAATTAATGTAAACTCGAGGATGTCCTTCAGGACCACTGCCTCCATCACACCATACAACTCTAGTAGAGACTTGTTTGGGTGGCACTTCTGCAATAAGTTTTACAGCCCAATTTTTGTTAACTTGTTTAGGGGCATTTATAAATCGTGCCAGCCTATAGTCATCAGATTCCCATTTCTGTAAAAAAAAATTGTCAATTTTCTAACCTATTTTAAATGCTTTCAAATTGCATGAATCTATCAATCTATATAATTAAATAAAACACTACGATCTAGTAATGATTCTGAGTGATTATTTAAATTACTTAAAATTGGGAAATTAATCAGAAACGCTTAAATATAGCAAATGAAACACTTTATTTACTATTATGTAAGAATTAACTAGCCAAGAAAAAATGGGTTAGGTCAATTTAGAGGTATAAAACGAATAAATATACTTATAGTGGATTTATAAATAAATAAATAATACTAATATAAATAAAATATAATAAGGAAGTACTTGGCCTGTGTGGGTAACAGTATCCTCTATTTTTGAAGCCATACAACGTCGAGTGATGTTTTGAATATTTCTTATCATCATATATTCTTTAATAGGCAATCGTGCTAGTGAATTATGATTCATTATTTTGATAATTATCGAATTCTCTGTAATTTGCCAACCCAATGTTTTTCAGTGTTAAAAACACACTCAAAAATGTCTAATGTATTATACTCAAAGTACTAGGTACTTACGTAGTGACGTTTGACGTTTGTAAATAATATCATTACTCGAATACTTTATATGTCAATTGTAATCGATTACGAAACGCATAATAACTAGTTGAGTATTCCATGAATCCATGATTACAAATTAACGACAGGTTTACGTGCAATTGTACGTAGATATTTCAAGATATAGAATATTGAAAATTCTGTAAAGAGTAACCAAGTTTATTGGTGAGCCGCAGCCCTAGTAATATTATGTTACCAAGTTAGTAAAGCTTTTTGGATATTTTTCAGTCAATCATGCTCATTTGGTACATACATAGATAGCTGAATATATCTTAGATTAACACATAGATTATTATTATCCATAAGTTCCTACGAGAGACACGCAGCCCTGAAATCAGCAATTTAATTATATATTTAGTAATTTATTTGCCTACATCTATAACTAATTAATCAATAACAAAAGTAATCGTAACATCACTAGTAGTAGTAGTAGTAGTGTTTTGGTACATATCAGTTTTCATGTACTGCAAAGAGTAAAGTAATATAGAGGGGTGTACTGGCAGAACTGTAGGGCTGCCAGTACCTACACCATAGATTAGAATATACGTGGACCAGCTAGCTTTGACGAGCGATGTTTAACACAACCTCGTCGTCCGATCCGATAAGGTTGGCTGAAAAAGGATAGTACCTATTGAAGATTTCGCAGCAGATTTCCTATGAGGGCGTTTTTCAAAACAAATGTACACGACGAACTGGAAGTGATTTTAGAGTTATAAAAAGTTTGCTATAATTTCTCATCTCATTTGATAAAATATACTTAAGTATAAATAACTAAAAAAATAAAAATATGATCAGTTTTATGAAAAACACCGTGATAATCTTAATTTTTATCCGACTGTTCACAGCAATATGCTTCCGTTCGTCTTAAGGTTAAACGAAAAATTCAAGATTTTATAATTTCATAATCTTCAAATCATTTGATAACCACATCCAAACTAATTATGGTTTAGCACGCCTTTTTCTTTCGAGATCGTCACAATAGGAACTTTTCAACTATTAAAATATTATATTTCTAATACTTAAATGGAAATTGAAATAAAGCCTCGCGAAGCATCCTTGGTAGGAATCGATTCCTACCAAGGATGTTTCGTGAGGCTATTGAAATCAAATAACATCCTAATTTCAATAGAGAAGATGGTTGGAATGTACCACCAGCATGGGATCCAGTAATTCAAATAGTGAAACCCAAGAAGAAGCAAACCACAGCTAAACTTCATGATACTTGAGCTCATTCTGCGTAAATAGAAACACCAAAGATTAAATTATGTTCGGGTACTTTGAAATAACTACACTGGAACATTGAGACAACTACTATCTAAGTCTCCCCGTGACAATGGCTGCTGAAAAGCAACCGAAACGTCGGGGAAAGTGTAAACCTAAATATAAATAGTGTTAATAGTTTTAATAATTTTATTAGCTTATAAATTAGTAAAATTCAACGGTAGTAGTAGTGTAACAGTTTTCAAAATTATGTAATAGGTACAGTGTTAAATAAACAACGCGATTAAATCCGTATATAGTAGATTTATTTCAATGAATAACATTCGCGTAAACCGAAGACAATATTATGGAAATTGAACGTAAGATATGACAAATAATATAAATAACAAATTCACAGATTGGGTACTGTTTCTACAGAATATGATCTAATCACTAGATATTTTTTAAATAATATTCGTTTTCATCTCGGCAAAAATATGAGACAGTGACTAGGTATCTGGAATTCTTAGTAACTGGAAAAAATTAAGCTAAGTTTACAATCGGTCGACATTTTATTTTTTCTAAATTAAAAACATATTCTTTTCTTCTAATTTTCCATTGTTTTCTTCTAGGTTCTTTATCTTCTTCTGTTAAGTCACTAATTCTTTTTCGAGTCTTTTTAAGTTGTAATAACTGCTCCTGCCGCTATTCTTCAAATTTTTCAGGATTTTGTTTATGTTTCTCTCTGTACCGCTTGGCTCTTTCGGCTGCCGTGAGAGCCATGTTCACTGAATAGTAGCAGACACTCGTTATATTTGTGGGGTTGATTGTGAAGTGGTCTTGTGTGGATACTCAAATGATTTACTCGATATACTAAATGAATATATATTGTCTGGTACCAGTTATAATTACTAATATACATATTAGGCTACGACCTAATACTGTGGTTGCGGGGAGACGACTAAAATATTATTCTACGATACAGGGCTATATACTGACGATACACTTAGCTTACGCTCTTACCGTGACAAACTTAGCATACGCTCCGTTACATATTGTTATGCGATATTTGATATACTGTGAAAATTCTGAACACCAACATCTAGTCACATATACTAATATTATAAAGCTGTTAAAAATATTTGTTTAAATTCTTCTGTATTTATTAGGTTCCATACATTTAATTTTATTACAGGTAGGTTTATAAAAGTCTTCCATCTCAATATACTTCATTATAATAGTATCCGCGCCTGGCATGTATTGTGTTGGACCGATCTCTTTTCTCAAATGTAACCACAGCCTATTAGCTCCGGTGCGTCACAAATCGATTCCGGCTATAGAATACGTGACGAACCTGATATGACAAATTCATACCAACAAAACTTCAAACAATAATTGAAGCTGTTGTATCAATTTTACGACAACCTAGTACTTGTTTTATAATAAATTGTTAAACAAAATATCATTGTATTAGTGCAAATAACTGGATAAAGTGCTACATACCTCATTAATTCCTATCATTTAGGTGCAAGGTCCAAGTTGCAAAAATAAATGTCCAGTGGTTGCAAAATGTCTAGGTTTCAAAATGTCCAGGTTGCAAAATGTCCAGATCGCAAAATGTCCAGGTTGCAAAATTTCTAGGTTGCGAAATGTCCAGGTTGCAAAATGTCCAGGTCGCAAAATGTCCAGGTCGCAATATAGTAATAACAGGACCTTCTGCATCTAAAGGAAATGTATCTGCTGAAACGAAATAAACGAAGTCGCGGAAGGACGCTTGTTATATAAAATACACTTACTATATATACCCTTCGGAGATACATGGGTTACATACAAGGGTAATCTTTGTCGGGGGTTATGAATTTCCTTGTTTATAGTTATTTATAACTAGTGGCCGCTCACGATTTCGTTTCAGTAGCATAAGATATATTTCCTTTAGATGCAGAAGGTCCTGTTATTACCATATTGCGATCTGGATATTTTGCGACCTGGACATTTTGCAACCTGGACATTTTGCAACCTGCCCATTTTGCGACCTGGACATTTTGCAACCTGGACATTTTGCAACTTGAACCTTTTGCACCTAAATGATTCCTATAACTATCTGGAAATCTGATTCGGCACCACTGTAACGCACTTTCGCCACAGATTTCGTTGAACTTGACACTGAAGTAGCTTCTGGCTTCATAATGGCGGCATTGGCGGTTATGCCATAGACAACATAAATGTTGCCAAGTATGAGAAAACCTTTATATTTTGGGGTTATAATATGTCGAAATATTGATAAATGTATTGTGACGATTGCCGGAGTTCCAGTTATCTCATATTCCTAGGACAGCTGTAAATTTAATCTTTTGAGGTAGTTTAAGTTCAAAATGAAATTAAAAAGCCCTAAAATGTATTTATAACTTCTAAAATATTATTGTGAACATGGCGAAATAATACCTAGGTACTATTTACACTAATTAACTTGTTCACTAAATAACCAAGGTAGGCATCTCTGCAAGGAAGGGTTTGTTCTGCAAGGGATCAATAGTGTTACAGGAATGCATCGGGAAATATATTATTTGTCGTAATCAGGCTACAATAACAAATTCCATTTTCTGTCTCTAATGTTTTATTTATCATTTATGCTTTGGCGGTAAGTGAAAATACATAAATGGGAAAATTGATGTATGTACTATCATAGTGCCACACACATAAGTTGGCACACTCGCATGTTAACAAATGTTGTTTGCCGTGCCAGCACAATACTCGTGCAAAGAACTTATCCTTGTTAAAACAGGTCTTTACATTTGTATTTTCAAATGCATATCCGGCAACTACCAACTTATGTGTCCTGAACTATATCTTGCTTTAGTCTCACTGGAATAATAAAGAAGATGTATATTAAAAGATAGATCAATAAAATTAACAACAGTTAAAATAATAATTATGTAATTATTTAAAACAAAATAAAGTAGAATAATTTAATGTATTTTATACAATAAATATTATTATGTGGATAGGTTATAAAAAAGTGAAATTTAAAATATTTTCTTATTAATTTCGTAATACACTTTCGTTACACGAGGTAATGTTCTTGTTAACCTTAGCAACCGTTAGCAACCTTGTCATTATAAACTTTCATAGATGGCATTGATAAAAGTTCCAAAAACTTTGTTAACCATAGAGTAAGGCCAAGCTGCTTAGGTAGATTGTTTAGTACAATATCGCTGCTGGTTGATAAATTGTGAAACTACTTGCATATTTTAGCGGCGATAACCTTTGACACTACATAGCTCGATTTTTTAATGAATGCGACTAAGAACTATTTAATCAAGTGAAGCTTATATTTCTTTTTCGTCAAGCAGATTAGGCAAAAATAATATCTTTGGTGAAAGTGTCTTTCTCTGTAGATTTGACCAATGATGTCTCCATAGAGCCAAGTAATCCATCTGTGTGCTTATCCAGCGTGTTTCTGAAAGACAAGAATCAATGAATATTCGTAATTATTTTGATAAGTTACAAAACTCCCTTTCAGTCAAAAATACTATACAGATATTATTAATTCATAAGTAGGTACGTAATTCTTGCGCACACGAACGTGTATAGGCTTAGCGTGTACAACACAGAGCGTGCACGTCACTCGCGACCCAATACACCAAGCGTAGGTAAGTGGTTTGGTGCACCAAAATAATAATAATAATAATTTTTTTTATAATAATAATAATAATAAACCAAAAGAAACGTAGGTACTTAATATTTCTGTTAGATTTAAACGTAATTAATATATTAATACTGTTTGCATAAAGTAAGGTATAAACGTGATAAACAATGTTAGCTAATAGGTATCGTAGGAGTTGTGGCCGCATTACGTCATCGTTCTGCGTCATCTACAAGCAAGGACTGAACAATGTGCGACGGGCCTGCTAGTTTGTGGTTCAGCGAATTATGTGGTTAAATCCGTCAACTTTTATTGTATTCAGCATCGATCAAATATACTATAGATGCACGATCGTCGCTCGAAAAACGGGGCCATCCAAACTGTACATAAATCAGTTGTATGCACAGTTTCGCTCGCACTCACTTTACGACCGCGCTAGCAGTGTGACGTTTCACGATGCCAAAGTGTGTAGTAAAAAATGCAAAAACTATACTCTAAAAGTGCAAAAAAAGGATGGAGTGTTGTACTTTCGGTAAGTATAATTTTATTATGAAATATTTATTATATTTTGATGAATATATACACTTTAAATAATATATTTGAAAATATTTTCGTTTAAATTTAAATGGATGTATTACGCACCCGTCCCGCTCACTCTTGCGTGCGCTGCCCGTAAGCGAGAGCGAATCGACACCACTACTTTGGAACAAAGTCCATATGAAATGGCATGGAGTCGTTATAAGTTGTTTTAAATTATTATTATAATATTTGTATTAATTTATTTTAGCTTTCCACAAAATGAAATTCGAAGGGAGAAATGGAGACGTATTATAAGGAGACGTATTATAAGCTCGAGATAGAGATGACGAATTTTACCAACCAAATACTTCTAGCGTAATTTGTTCAGAGTATTTTAATGAAGAAGATACATACATATGTAACTAAGAAAGGGTTTAATAAACTAAAAAATGTAGCCGTACAGAATATACAGGTTAAATATTTTGCCATTTAATTTTAAAATTATGTTAAATTTAGTTAATTTTATATATATTTTCCTTATTTTTATAGCAAGAGTCAATAGTGCAATCTGAAGTGAATGCAATAATACCCCATTTGACAGTAAACATAGGATCTACATCCACTTCGGGGAAAGCTACATTAAATTTAAATTTAGATATAATTAATGAAACACCTAAAACTTCAAATACTGTTCAGGTACTAAGTAATGTTATAAGTAAATTATTTCTTAATTTTTCTGCATTTCTCAATTACATTTTACAATTTAACCATACCAATGTTTTCATTGGGATAGACGAACACTGCCAAGTACAATCATCGAATCTTGGTCATACGGTAACGTTAATAAAAGTTTTAATTGAAAAATATATTGACATACGTATACGCTACGCGACAAAATTGAAAAATGCAGAAACAAAAGATCGGTCTAAGCGGCAATTGTTAAATAAGTTGATATTGTTTAAAGGTACATGAAAACATTATTTTAGTAAAGTTGTTAATTTTTTTTACCCAGTCCCTTCCTTAACAATAGAACAGTTAAAATTTATATTTTTAGCATCTACATCAACAAAAGTATCCTGGTAAAATATATCTAGTTTTGTTAGCTAATTTGACCATCTACGAGTATATAGTTTTATTATTATTTATTGAAACTACATAGAAAACACACATACAAATATTTAAAATAGCATGTAATACAATGTACGAAGGTGAGCATAATTATTAGTACTGTAAATGATTGGTCTTTAATATAAATATATTATATGCTTGCTTTTTATAAAGTTATATAACGTCTTCCTTACAGTTACCTACTATAAATTAATTATTAAAATTAAAGAATATAACAATAGCTTATTATCAAATTATTGTCATTCAATAACGTAAATTTAGTTACACGTCCAATCAAAGATTTAAAAAATATATTAAAATGAATAATTACTCTATCATTCCTTCTTTCTATGTTCCGAGCGGTAAGAATATCATATGCCTATAGTCAAAATAATAACACTCGCATAATTGTTGCGATGAGTTTACACTTAATTGTAATTACTATAAGGTTCATTTCAGAATGTTTTGTTTACATAATATGATATTTTTACCGTATCGAGAGAATGAAGAAAACATTTATGATACTTTGTCATAGGTATTACGACACTATCACTAAGTATTAAGGTTTATATTAAGTTAAATTTATATTCACTTTAGGACTATTTTTAAATAGACGAACGAGTAAACATAACCATAAGTACACATCAATTCGGAGTCATTATTTGGGTACGATTTAGTACAAGAACGTGCATCTATGGTATATTTGATTGATGGTATTCAGGTGTTAAAATTGTAAATGTTCATAAAATTATCTCGCTGACTGTATCTATTTAGATAATCATCGTAGTAACCTCCGTTATAACACTATTTTTACCCGACTACGGCGAAGCCAAAAGGAAGGGTAATGATTTTGGCAGTCTGGGCATGTATGTTTGTATGTTCCACCGTAGCGCCTAAACTACCGAACCGATTTTATGAATGAGGTGTCAATAGATTCGTAATAATGGCCCGGGTGACATAATATATAGGTTATATAAATTTTAAATTGATCCTTTTTAGACCCTTTTTACGTAGTCGGGTTTCAAAACTTTTATTAGTAATAATAACGATTGTAGTGAATTCGACTTGAAACATACCTGCTGCTAGCGCGGTGCATGCTGACTTCGCCCGAAAAACTGTCAGAATCGTCGTTCAGTGATGTTTGAGAATCTACAAGAAAAAATTTAATGAGGTGAGTATAACGTACCTACTTATACAAAAAATATACCATTGTAATTTTGTATAATGTGTATATGATTATGGAAATGTACCTGACGTAGTTAGACGGTGAGTAGTCAGATACTCGGCAGACAGATATGGTGGTAAATCGTCGGTAGCATCGCCAGTACCACCCTCAGCGCCGAGAGTCTCAACCACCGATAACCACTGTCCATTATGGCAACGGAAACGCTCCACCTAAAAAAATATTGTTAATCAAGGTAATAATTTCCATAGACTGAGGTTGTTCCAATCTCTTCAATACATTTTACACTATGTGCCAAATTGCACCAAATCAACAGTTAGTGAGCTGTTAAGTTAACCTTTATATCCAATGATTTATACTTTCAATATTAGTATTTTGTCGGCAGTAGTAGTTCTTTTTAAGTAGGTGTAAACAAGTAGTTGTAATTTCCTGTAAGGATCGTACCTTAATTCTAACAGCCCATTCATTTTGCATCTGTGATATAATATCCAGGCATGTGTCGCACATTTTTCTTATCTCCGCATTCTTATCTTGCATTAAATCGATAAGGTAGGCTGGAGCTTCTGTAATTTAATTGTATATACTTAGGTCGGATGTAAAAAAAATATCAATTTAAATGATTTATGATATCTTTACATTGCGGCACTAAATAACAATGACAGATCAAAGGACATAAGGTATGTAAATACTCCATAATAAAGTGATTTCTATGGGTGCGTTCCACTTAGCACTTACGACACTCACGCTCACGATCACGGTTTTTCCCGTTCCACTTGTTTCCGAGCGTTACAATTATAAACTCAAGTGGAACGGATAATGGAGTGTTTTGAGCTTTGATGTAAATAATAGAAATGGCGAATTAGAAAAAAAGCGAAACCTTAAAGAGGTTATAGGTTACAATTTATAAGTCTGACCAATAAACACTTATAGTTATTGGTTAACTGGATTTATATTAAAGAAATATATACAGGGTGTCCGGTAATTAATGGATAACCTTGACATATCTTATAATAGAACTGAAGGTCGTTCAGAAAAAATGAAAAAAAAATAAAAAATAATATAGGTATATTAAAAAGTGCAAGCTATATAGCATAGCATACTTTTGACTGTCTATCTATTAGCATAATTAGTGTTTAATAATAAAACAACAAAAAACCGATGGATTTCATTCATTTATGGTCGTAGTATACAAGAAAGTTATACATGGTAATTAAAAAAAATACACATCTCAGGTAGTAGTTAGGATAGATTTTTTTTTCATATTTTTTTTGAACGGCCATCAGTTCCTCTATAAGACATTTCCAGGTTATCCAATAATTACCGGACAACCTGTATAATATCCTACTAATATAATAAATGTGAAAGTTTGTGAGGATGGATGGATATTTGATACTCTTTCACGCAAAAACTAAAGAACGGATTTTGATGAATCTTTGCAGTATTATTGTTTATTCATTGGAATAACAAGGCTACTAAAAAATTATTTTAACATAAATCTCCATTAACGCGAGCGAAGCTGCGGTCTTTTAATTAATTTACATTCAAATCATACATATAATCATATTTTTTTACGGCGACTGTAGGATATTCTGTAGTGCGTCGCAATAATGCCCCAGAAAGTAGGTACTAGTCCATCCAGTTCAGATGAAAAGTGGTATACCATTCTACAAAATCATGATCGTGAAAAACGTAAACTTAGAGCACGTATTTACGATTTACATAGGTAATGTAATTAATCGTTACTCTGATGAAGAATTCAAAAGTTATTATAGGTAAATAATTTCCTGTCACATAGGTACCTAGGTATTACACTGTAGTATTTATCGTTTCATCAAAATCGCATCAAATAAACTTATATTTTCGTAGTCGCCATCTTGGTTACTATATATTTCTTAAAAAGGCGCTGAATTTCTCGACGCTTACGACGACCCATCCTGAGCTGTGCTGTTTGCGTGAGCGTGAGTAATGACGTCATTATTGACGTTTTCGCCGCGACCACAACGATTGTAATTGTCATGTGGAACGACTGAATGAGCATCTTAGGCGTTGTGAACGCTAACTGGAAGGCACCCTATATGATAGTTAACCTTCGTATCCACTAGGCAACAATTGACGCACAACACGTGACGCTTAACAAGGTCATCAACGTTGCACAACAACGCGCAACATGACGCGCGGCTTGTTGTTTGTTTCCGTACAAGTGCAGTTGAGCATCAAATGTTGTCAAGTGGAGACGTGAAAATGACGCTGAAATCAACACTAGTTTCTCTGACGACCGGTCATGCGTGGACAGACAACGTTGCTAAACAAAGTTCCGCGTTGCCGTGAGTAACAGTGTTGTGCAACATGTCGCGCTTAAAATGTTGCCTAGTAAATACGACGCTTTATTCAATAGATTTTAATTATGTAGCTCTGAATGCTACAATGTGACATCTATTTCGTGCTATCGGATATTAAACAATAATGAAAGGTTGCGCCGCCGCGCGCCGCCGGTATCTCGAGATATGTAATGATACCTGTGCGTGAGACGAGATAGTCAGCAGTACGCGGGTGCGAGAGCAGCTGCCGGAAGGCGAAGACAGTCTGCAGCACGTGGTCGTCGTCGGCCTGGCGCAGGCGCAGCAGCGCTACCAGCGCGTCGGCGGCGCCCGCGCGCAACAGCGCCGCTGCTGCGCGCTCGTCGCCGCTGAGTGCGCCCGCACACACCACGCCCTCTAACACCAGCTCCGGGTCACGATTGCTCTCTGTATTACAAACGATTTAATAGCACAGTCTGACAGTTCTGCGACAAGTCTACAAGAGGCCAGCTCTTGAACTGTCATTAGAGATAAACAATGACAAACTACAGTTTACCTGGATCTAAAATCTTCATAATACATGAAATCAAATTGTATCGTTCGACGACGGCGAATATATCGATATTGTTGTTTGGGTTTAGTATATTACTGAGTGTTCCTAAACACTCCACGATGAATTCTTCGCTTGCCTCACCATTTGAAACTGCACCGGCGATGTCACCAACAAACTCCTGCAAAAGATAAACAACTGAAACTCAACTTACTATTACATAGCCTCCAGGCATAAAGCATATCTAAGGAAAGCACCTACAGTTATATTTAAGAACTAAACGTGTACACACAGCGACACATCAACCTAGACTGTTTGGTCTTTGAATTATTAGAAGTTGAACGCTGCGAATCGTGCGAGAGAGCGCGTTATATTTTTGTTACGCTCTATCCTTATACATCAACACCACTATGCACTGTCCCTTTCCAACAATTCTCTATTTTGTCTGGAGCGTAGTTATGCGTATATAGGGTGTCTAACTTGATGTGTAACCGTGTACATCATCGGTAGGTAATCAAAGAAATCAACCTAAATTTTAGATTCAGTTATGGTGATATAAAAAAAATTATGCCATAAAGGATAAACAATTTCTAACATAGTAACACAAATTTTGTGTAATCTTGATATTTATTATTATTATTTTATTCTAATATTTCCGAACAGGACATTTACCTAAGGATATTTCTTGAGCTTTAAAACATAAATATTTGTAGTAAGGACACTTACGGATGAACTGACTTCAAATATTTATGTTCACGTATCACGGTATCGGCAAAATATCAAGCCAATATTATAAATTAGTAAATATCTTGACTCCTGAGTTTAACAGATTTATTTTATTCATTGGCGCTACTACTACTACACATACCTAATAATGATCGTTATGAAGACCAATACTCGCAACCCTCTATACAACCAGATCCATGTGCCCAAAACTTTGAGGAATCTTAACTTTGAAGTGACTGTACCCATCACTGGTGAATGGGCTCAAATTAGACTTATAGCTCAGGTCTATTTCCAACTCATATAATAAGGCATAATAATAGACTTAATAGTGCTTTCCTTTGCACCTGCTTAATTCTACATTTCAAAGATCTCACGCAAGTGTAAGTCTTTGTAGTGTTTTATTAACATAACCAAGACGAAGAAGAAGACAGATTGGCTAAAATAAGGATAATCTACACAAGTGTGGATTTACGGCAAATCCTAACACGGAGTGCAAAAGTGATGCTGTTCCGCAAACACACACCACATTAAACTGCCACTAAATTCGCTGTTAAGTAGAACAATATTAAGTTTTCATAATATAATTTAATATGGCTTAGTCAAGACGTGTTTGACGTGTGAATAATCCGAATCATTTTTGTTTCACTTGCGGAGAGTAGGTATATAAATAATAATAATAAGCTCAGCTCTCTTCAGCTCTTCAGCTTCAAGCAAGGAAGTCAAAAAAAAGAAAGATTATTCCAACTTAAGAACTTAATAAAATAAGATAATCTTTAAATATAGGTACTGAGTTTTATTTTGTTAACTAGACCTGATAGAGAAATTTCAGTCACAGATTTGAAATGTTGGACTAATACCTATCATGTAACAACCCAATCATCAGACATATTGTTGTGCAGTGTTATTGAATGTTCGTAGATAAACTGACCTTCAGATTTCGATTATCATCGATACGTGCGTAAGTAGGAAACAGTTCAAAAGTGGTTAACGCAACCGAGCTTTAAAGTCACCTATTTCACAAATGCCTACTGCTATTATTAGTTGCTACGAAAACGATGGGGCTAGAGATAGAGGATAAGAAGGATTACCTAAGTACTAAGTAGCAGAACACCACATCACCCTATAGCATACAGTCATGGCAACAAAGACTTCATTGATGTTTATACAATATAATATTATCCATCAGTAATGGGAGACAGACTCTTTTTATACACCTTGCATTCAAAGAGTCATGGGTATATGGATAAAGAACAGGCGACTTCAAAGCCTTCATATATAAATTAAGAAGCTATTAAAATGTTTACTGTTATCTGTAACTGTTGTACTTACTACAAAGAGTGCTTTATTCTGTGTATGATGGGAAAGATTTCGCACAAGTTTCATAAGCATGGCGTTTCTATGTCTAAAGGCACGCGCTAGTAGTTCACGCAGGCGCCCTTCTGCTGCCATTTGGTTCGCAGCACGTTCACACCACGCCAAATTGATGCACAACGCAAGCAACACGTCGGTTGCACCTGCGCCGCCGTTACTGATGCTCGATTCACCACCAACATTCAGTAGTAACATATCTGTCAACTAAAATCAATCATTATGAAGTATATACTATAAACATATATTTGAACCAAAGGTCATTCAAATAATAGCCTACCAGCTTCACACAATCAGACTGTGTAAACATGAGTTTTACCCGATCATCCATACTCAAATGATACAAAATCTTCATAGCCAAATTTATGTGCTTATCGTCGCCTGCAAATTAACGTATGGGTTATAAGTATAATTTTCAAATATAATATGACATAATTTAAATCTAGCTAATATACCTACTCGTAAATTGGATAATCTTTGGCAATAATCCAATTTTAATCATTTTGTTGCGCAATTTTGTATCAAATGTTAAATTAAATAATAATTTTAATGTGACATTGACTAGATCAGCATTAGAAGAATCCATCAAAGGAGACAATTTCTCAATAATTCCTCGAGAAGCCATACTGTTTTTATTTTCTACAAAAATTGATAGCTTTTGTAAAAAGGAAACAATTAAAATGAGAAGATCTATATTTGAGTGTCTTTCCATTGCACCAATTAGCAATCCAACAACGTCCTTCTTGTGCATTTTCTCTTCGACTTTGACATTATCTGCAATATTAAGTAACATATAAAATGCAACTCTCAATAACTGTTCCTGCCTCTTAGATAATGTTTTAAGTTTTCGTTTCAACTGCTCTTCATCACTTTTAGATAAGAATTCATCAGAGGCACTGCAGAGATCTTCATGATAACTGGATACTAGAGATCTAGACTTCTGCATAGTTACATCAGCAACGGCCCAAGTTCCTGACTTTGGTCGTCGTTTTGGTTCTGGGATGCGACTCTTAGGTAGTTCATTCTAAAATTATAATCTCTTATTAAAGACCAAATGACAATATTGCATATACCTACAGCTTATCATGCACCAAGCAATTAATAGAATTTAAAATATACCATTATCTTATTAATTTATGATACCATTAAAGATACCAATATTTGTGAACAGATCACTATCACAAAATACTCAAACTTGTCTATTTCATAATTTTCAGCCACTTACTTTGTCTGGTGTAAGAACTTGTTTCTTTCCTTCAACTTTTTCTTTCCATTGATCATATCGTTTCAGTTCATAATCGATGACATCCATACACAATGAGCCAATTTTATACTGAATGATAACTGGATGGAATTCATTATAAGTGGAGAAGCAAAAGAATGTGTACACTATGTTTGTGCTTAATTCTATACTTCTTTTCCACTCTTCCCTCAACACTCTTGACAGAGCACTTAACAATGCTTCTGAAATTTTAACAGTTTATAGAAAATGAAAACATTACTTTAAATACTACTCAATTCTTAAGAGTAATTATTTTTCAATGTATTATATTATTTGAAGTAATTACCATTTCGTGCCAACTCAATTAAATTATCAGGATTTCTGGCTAGCTGTAGTATGAGTGCAGACCCTTTAATTTTCTCAGGTATATCATCATAGAGTAATTCTACATAATCATCAATGCAATTCAACACTGCTACAGGCACACTCTCTACGGGACTCATTGTTTTAGACCAGGTGTTCTATATAACAAAAACAAATCAATCTGTAATGTTGTTGGCCCTTATATGAATTATAATTGTTACAGTTATAGTAAACAAGCATTTCAACTCAGTCATTAGCTTGAATTGAGGTTACATGAAATACACTAGACTATAACTGTGTACATAACAATCTACAAGAAAATATCATCTTTGTATAAATTTCGTAATACAGTGCGCGTATCGTTAGAAAGCAAAACTGTCAAGGTAATCAACACCCACATTACGACAAATATATTGCAAGTTTAGTTACTGATGCAAGAAACAACAAAACATTATTTAAATTAAAATATAATTAATTTATGCGTGAACTCAACATTTTATTTAGCCCGATAAAATATATTTTTTAAACTAAGTTATTATAAAACTTCCAGTTCTTATAGTAGTAATTGCAAATAATCCTACCTTTACCACTCAATACATCTGAGAATTAATTTGATATTTCATAACACGCCCAAAGAACAATCCCTAGTGGTAAATGTACACACTAAATTCACAGAATCAAACTTAAATGAATCTTTATTCCTGAAAATCAATACAAAACACAGGCAATAAGGCTTGTTTTAAAATATACTTTGTGTAGGTATCTGTCAGTTGTATTGATGACAGCAATGACAATTGACAGCTGGGCTAAAGCTTTGCTTAGTTTGGGCTAGATGGTGTTGTGTGTATGTGTAGAATATTATTCTATATTATTATTAACAGATATTTGCGGTGGATGAACGTGACCCACCTTGATATATTTTTGTTCTCTTGCCAGCGAGCGCGCTGAACTAGGTATCATCCGTACTATGTCTAAGTTTGTGTGCCTCCTATGTATATCTAGAGGAGACAGCTTAACTAGATAACTTAGAGCCCGCGTTAGAGCTAGTGATTTAAATATTTGAATAATTCGCATGCTAGGTCACTTAATCTTTGCCATGCGCTTACTACAACGAAATGATTGAAGGCAGTTTTAATGCAAAAAAAGGTGAGAAAAGACCGTATTATCTATAGACATCCGAACGTCTTTTTTGCATGCGGTACAAAGACATAAAGTATAACATAATCACATGTTAAGCAGCGGCAGAAACTATCATATAAGTCAACATCAACATTAATAATGTGCTCTCTTGCAGTATTTTTATACCTATATTAAATTATTATTTTCATAAAAGTTCATATGGCATAAGAATTATAATATACTAGGAAAATCGGTCTTTATTTCTTATCTTATCTCTGTCTATTAAAATAAACTATAAACATTCTGTCTTATAATCGTTTTATGTAAATTAATATTTGAGAAATATCTACAGTACAGTAAAACATCTAACTTGGTTTATGACAAGACAACAGCGCCCCACGCTCGAGATATGCTAGATCAGAGAGCTACGAAATGGAGTGTTCTGGGTATCTTACTCCTACACCGGGCTAGGAACAAAACAATCCATGCAATTCTGTCTCTGCAACCATTAACATCACTAATGCCATTAAAGAAACTGCAATGTTAAATGGAATTTATGAATCACACGTCTAACAACAATTGGGCCAAACTTACAACATAATGGATTGCTCAAGCTTGCAAGCGAAATCGTGGGGCGTGCCGCGTGACCCACACGAAGATTGACGGCTTAAATAACAATACTAGGATTAACATCAAGTTATAATTATGTGACTTTAACGAAAATTTGTCAATTTTCGTCTGTGTTGTATACCTGGGGACTAATCATATCATTTTGATGGATATCATGAAAATCATTCGCACAATAACCAGTTCCAGAACCTACATGCGGGACAATGAATAGTACGCTTTAGGCCTATATTTGGACTATATTAAAGACACATCTCTATTTTACTATTTCGTTCCAGTTGAGTTATGGACCAATGACTGACACCACTATACACTAGACACAACAGTGCAGTGACTAATTTCAGGAATTTTGTAATTCTAATCAATTATTAATTTAATTTATCATTTAATAAAAGTTATTTACAGTATTTTAATTAAAATAATTTTGTACTATACTATAGATTACCTTGTGTTGTCGGTCTTTATATTATTTACCTATAGACTTTATATCAGTGTAATGAATGTTCCGTGACGATACAATATTATTTGTGTATTTCCTTTCAGTGAGATAAGAACAACGATATGAGATAATTTGAAGGACTTCTGTCCTTTGGATCCACCTCATTTAATGGTACCTTTTTAATTTTATTGTCTACAAAATGTATTCTCTGACGTTATCGTAATGTCGTGCATTACGTACTTTCATTATTGTTTACTTTGAAATAGGCCTAAATAAATACTTATTACAGCTGTATTTTTATTCTGAACCAGCTATAATACAGGTGAAAGAACTATGATCTAGCGATACAAGTTTTTTAGGTATATTATATTCCATGATCGATTGAACATAGGCTGTGAAAGTCATCGTCAAATGAGGGTACAATTAAAATATTATAGTAAATAATTCAATTACGATATTTGCAAAGGTCATAGTATCGTAAGAAATTGCACTGAAACCATTTGTATTACAGAAGGATGTGTTATATGACACTATACATTATCAAAACATTTAGATTATTATAGATAGATGACATTATTACCCTAATAATATGTTCATACTTTATGTGGTTTAAAATATTAAAGAAATGATTTGTTTTTCTGTCTTTTTGATATTATAGTATTTTATTTTACCTTTCTTAAAATATCAACAAATTTTTATTTGAAGCATTAGTTATTTACATATTTTTGCCAAAGATTGTCTTTGCTTGAATACTGCTTTTGTGATAAAATTACTATGACCTGATTTCTTAATTATACTTTCTTTTAGGTGAATAAATTGTAAATGAAGAATGTATTATATCCTAACATAATATGAATTAAAATACCAAAATGACTGAAAGTACACCATCACTAACAGCTCCAATCTCTTTGTCAACATATCATCAGCTAAGCTTAACAGGTAAATAGTAACTCAAGTGTTCATAAGTAGACATTACATTGTACTTGTTTGTAAACTATACATAGTTTATATTGTCCATATAAACAGTGAATCGGTTTACCATATATAAATAAATATATTCCATTATTTATTAACTTCAAAATTATTCAAGTTAATTATTTAGATATTAATCAATTATACTAGAATATCTAGACAAATTTCAATACATAAATAACACTATGGACTCAATGTATTTTTATGATGCTCACTCATTTATATCACTTGAATATAAGTTTCAACTGTACAATGATTTTGTTTATACTGTGATGTAGTTCATTTGTGTTTGATAAATAAATAAAAATTATATGTTGAAAATTGTTATGGCATGTTTGAAATTGAAATTTGAATCATAATAATTTCTTAACTCACTAATTTTCTACCATAAAAATTAGATAAATCTTTAAATAGAACAGTTTGAAAATTTATTATAAACGTTGGGGTATTTATTGAATAAAAGTTAGTAATAAATTTATGCCCCTATACTAATAAAAATGTAGAGAATATACATATATTATATCTTTACTTATAATTAGTTGCATTTTCATTTGTGGAGGTAAGTTTTAACATTTGATAGTACCTTACAACTATTCTTCTGTTTCATGTTTAACTGACATTAAAATTTGATTTTAACAGTTGAATCAGCAAACATCAAAAATTCTGGTCTGTTTAAACCAAATCCATACTTGCAAGTGGTAATAGATGACAAGCTTTCAAGAAGAACAGATTACGTAAAGAACACCTTACATCCAAAATGGAAAGAAGACCTTACAGTGCTTGTCACACCACAGTCACAATTGTTGTTTCGATTGGCAGATTATCACAGCTTTAGAAAAGATAACATTATAGGTGAAAAAAGGATTCATCTGTTGAAGATTTTATTATTTTTCAATGGAAAATGTGATAATGTAGAGCTAACCATTGGTAAATATTGACTTATATTTATTATCATATTAAGTAGTATATTAGTGTGTTTATTTAACTAATAAGTGCTTCACTAAATAAAGACCATATAAAAAAGTATTACATACAATACATACCTTTGCCTTGGATTGTATGATGATTTTGATGATAAATATATAAATACCTATTCTAAAACTTCACTACCTGTAAAATGGTTCAAGATTTTATTTATATAATAGATTATGCATGGGCATTATAAATGTAATAGTAATTATTATATTATAGGTACACATAAATGCGATAGTCAAAGTAAATCAGGCTTATATTATGTTTTAATTCCATACATAAGTGTGTTAATATATTATTTATCATAAATAATGCCTTTTGCCTTTACATAATGATGTAACCAATATTACTTTATTTGCTCACATATTTGTGGGTATCTTCCATACTATAAATTATTTAAATAATTATTGTTATAAAAGTACCCTCTTAAAAGAAATAGGTAACTAAATAAGTAATATGGCTACAGAATATTACTGTTTTCGAAATTTTACATGAATTATAAACAATATGCTATATGCATAGTATAGTTACTTATCATTTAAGCTCACTTGGATAAATAAAACAGCAGCTAAAATGTTCAAAAGCATGTTTTACTATAGTAGGTAAAAATATTTCAATTCGTATATGTTATTGGTTTCATTCAGATTTGATGAAAACAGTGTCCCAAGAAAATTCGTCTAGTGTAAGTGGTGAAGTCAAAACAGCAGAGTTGGTGGTACTTTTGGATGGATTGCGAGTTGACCCTTCAGTTCTTACCCAGTCACATGATTTACTTGGCGAAACTACTAACTCCAGTGGGTCTCTGAACGAAGGCGTGCGCGCCCGGTTAAGATTAAGGAACAATCCTGAAGCAATGAGATCTATAGTGCGATCACAAAACTTAAGAGTGAGTCCATGTATAACTTATTTTTTTTGATCATCTTAATTGATAATTTAATATTGTTATTCCAACATATTATTAATCAGTAAAAAGTACAGTTGTCCTTGAATAAGTATGATAAGAACTTAATATTAAGAGATAAACTTAATAATATTGAGATTGAAGGCTTATCTAAAGCTTAATGATTTAATACAAATTGTGAGAAATATTCGTTGTTGTTTTGTAGTGGAGAAATTCATGCTATAAAAGCTAGAATTTCAAAAATTATAGGATGTAATTCTTTACCTATTGTCATCATTAGCCACCGCCGGGTCCTCCGCCTCTTAGCAACGGAACGGCGCATGGCGCGGTGTCTAGTCTACCCGGCCCTGTGGTGGCGAGCAACACCCCGGCATCCCTTAACGATGGGGGCGCAGGCCCGTCGCACGTGGACAACGACACTACGGGGCCGCCAGCCAGTGGCTCAACACATACATATGCAAACCCCGCGGAGGAGCCGCTGCCCGCTGGGTGGGAGATGAGATACGATGTCTATGGCCGAAGGTGATTATTACTATTACAAAATATATATAACATTAAGGCGAGATATCATTTATGTTAATTATGGATAGTAATGAGGACATAAATATATTTGTTAAAAATAACTTTGTTAGTAACCAACAATAGAAAAAGAAGCTATCCCACGCTGGCACTGAGATTAAAATAGAGGATTTGCGTGTATAGATACTACGTGGACCACAACACGCGGTCGACGTCGTGGGAGCGGCCGCAGCCGCTGCCGCCGGGCTGGGAGGTGCGGCGCGACGCGCGCGGGCGCGTGTACTACGTGGACCACAACACGCGCACCACCACGTGGCAGCGGCCCGACACGGAGCGCCTGGCGCGCTTCCAGCACTGGCGCGGCGAGCGCCGCCACGTGGTGGCGCAGGGCAACCAGCGCTTCCTGTACCCGCACCCGCCGCTGCAGCCCGACGCCGACCTGGACCTCGCCGCCGCCGGTACGTGTCGCCGCACGACTCGATACGACTCTGAGCCGACAAACTGCTTGTCATTGCATACATTCATTAGCATGGAACGGTTTCCTAAAATGTTTGCAGCTTCCAGACGTCATCGCAGTTCTATGAAACTATCGTCTAGCTTTCCCTTTCACTGTTTAACGCATAAGGGAATATACTACGTGACCTATTTTTACCCTCTCGGTGACCACACGTAGTATACAGGACACGTAGTATACTGCAGGACAAAAGTTTAAGACCAGCTTAATTAAAGTAGGAAAATGAAATAAAACTCAAAAATTAAGTGTTTTAAGTAGGTAACCCGTTTAGTCATCTTATACAACAGTGATTAATAGACAGTATACTTTAAATCCGTGAAGAAATATCAATAATCCATGCTAAAACGGCTATAGTTGGCTAAACTGATTTTCAACAAAAAATCCTCCTTTACATTGTATGACTTTTTTCACAAGTATGTCGAACATACGAGCAATCAATTTGTTGATGGTGTCTTCTGATATATTGCTCCAACTTTCGCATAAAGCATTCCACATGTCTTATTGCGAGGACGGGTCACGATTACGGACGTTTCTATCAAGCTCTCCCCACAAAAGTTCAATTGGATTTAGATCCGGGCTCTGAGGAGGCCACACCATGTTTTATAAAACCCCTTGCGACTCTTTCTTTCTAAATATCCCCTGCATAATTTTGAGCTATGCTTTGGATCATTATCTTGTTGGAAAATGAATCCATCTCCGATTAATCGCTATTCGGAAGGAACGGCATTTTGTTCTCAAATTTGTTTGTACTGCTCCTTTTTCAAAATTCAGGTCACCAGTTCCTTGGCTAGAGAAGCAACCCCAGACCATAATTGAACCACAACCATGCTTTACTGTTGGGTTAGGTTAGGTTAGGTTATCTTTTCTTATAGGATATCTTTTCTTGGGCGCTACGTCAAACATAAATTCTTCGTTTTGAACCGAATAGTTCAAACATGGATTCATCAGTCCAGAGAACTTTTTTAAATCTTCTTCAATCCTATCTCAATGGACAAGAGCCCACTGCATTCGTTTTTCTTGTCTTGTGGTCTTAACAGAGGTTTTCGAACGGTAACGCTACCATACAACTTCGCATCTCTCAATCGCCGTTTTACTGTAGTCAATGATAAAGGTTTAACTCTGTTTGTTCACTTCAACGCGGCTTTCTGGTGCTGTTAGGCGTCTATTTCGCTTGCTGGTAACAACGATGAAATTATCTTCACTAGAAGTGTTAGCTCTCGGCCTTCCCGAGCGTAGACAATCATTATTACTGCCAGTCTCCCTTTATCGAGTTATTGTACCATGAACACAAGTCTTCGCCATTTTAAGATGTCTTGACTATAGAAACCACAAGTTTAGACTAGTTCAGATTGTTTGTAAACAATCCCAAGAAAACTCAGGTAATAATAAGTCGGAATCATGTGTTTTCGGAAACAAATAATCTTTATTATTGACCAATGCGAAAGAAAAGCAAAGTAATTAGTAATGAGCACATCATAAAAATATTACCACGACTCTACCACCTGGCTCTTGCTTAGCGTTTGTCGGTGTTTGAAAACAATAGATGTTTACTGTCCAATAACTTAAAAGTAAACAAAATAATGACTTTTTAAGATATTCGGTATTAGCAATAGAATATGCAGAGGTGCATTTTTGTATTTATCTTATGGGCTTTTATTACAATTGATAGATGATTACGTCGTGTAAGTGCGGTCTTAAGCTTTTGGCTAGCAGGGTATGCGAAGAAACTACTACGTGCAAAACTCTTCCAAATGGTCACTAGAGCCGCCTCCAAAGGCCCTGAGTGTTCCGGAGCCTCTCCAATAGCATTATCGCTAGGACTGGGCCTCCTAATGAGACCCGATGCAACCTTAGAGACCTAAACGCTACCGGAAGGTATATTTTATTATGGTTTATAGGCATTCAGATATTTTTCTGAAGTCGACGTTTTAGATTTAAATTTTGTAAACAGCGAAACATATATTTCATGTTCTAATTATACTTTATTACAGAAATAAATTAAGAAACGCGATTAAATAAATAACCCACAAATTAATCTGATAATATTTTAATAGAGTAATGAATAGACGCTACAAGTTACAAGTGGCGTTACATTCAAAATTATGAGCAAACTGTGAATTCTTTTCAAACAGCTTTGCAAATCAAATTTCGCGTTTATTAAGATTGTCTTGAAAGAAAAATAATTGCACGAGGCATTGAAAATATGACTAGGGTACTAGCCTGGGATGCCGCGGATGCAGATTTTTTGACATCCGTGGTTGCGGATACGGATACGGATGTTTAATGGCTCACATCCGCAAATGCAGATGCGGATGTAGATGTCCAAATCGATGCGTAAGCTCCGTAATTGCGGATGCGGATGTTGATAAAAATTGTGCATCTTATCTACTTAATAAAGAGTATCTAATATCACCTCTGCAGGTTCAAGCCTGTTTTGCAATGGTTCATAAATGTAGCTATACGATTTTCTAGTGTTTTTCCACTTGAAGAATCATCGCGCCCATCGGCCTACCCATTTTCTTTTTTGCGCAACCTGCGCTGTATCTGGGTCCGAATTAATATCCGCGTTGATTATTGCGGATACGGATGCAGATGTCCAACTCAATGCGGAAGCTTCGCCATTACGGATACGGATGCGAATGCGAATATTTGCAACATCCCTGGTACTAGCGGTGAAATATATACTATTTTTACAATTGTTATTTCTATTATTCGGCTAATAGTAACATGACCAGGTAAATCTAGATTTGGACATGGAAATGCAATGAAAACAACTCTTTGGAAATTGCGATTTTGACAATAACTTGGAAAGCTTACCTTTTATTCATCTATTTATTGTTGAGCCAGCAAGATTGAGAGTCGTTCCTATATAAGCAAACCAATACATCATTATATTGTAAAACAAACATTTCAAAAGCGCCAATTTGTTTTACGTAGACCTGCACTTGTTGTGATATATTTTGTTATGAATATCCTTTCATCTGCGAAGTCACTTTGGCTTCTGTGGTTCTATGAGAAATAGCTATCCTAAAGGAAGCCTGCATTTTACTTATTGAAAAAGTAGACCCTGTCTCTCTGCCCCATAAACTAATTCTAAATAAAAACAATACGCTGGCCATTTTGCTACGTGAAACAGAGATAAATCAATAAACATTACGCCTTACTTACGCCTTTATAATATTTGTACCGGACGGGCGAACTCGGGGTTGAGGTTACTGTAGCGATGGTTACGAAATCAACCGACAAGTCGCTGACGTCCTATACACGATGTGTGGACTGTACTGTAGCGGTTACTGGTTACGGTGCGGAGGCTCTAAAAACGTGTTATACGGTGCGGGGTTCGGGCTTCATTCAAATAATACACATCTTGATTGTTCGTTTTGTCCCTATCTTCAGGACCCGAGTAGATAGGGTTTCGGGGGGAGAACTACGGGTCTCCTCCTTTGGACCAGGGTACTGCGGGGTCAGGAAGCCCACTGCGCCTCGAAAGGCGTGTTCTATCGACCGCTGACTAGAGGGCGCGGTGCCTGACATTGGTGTTGGACTCGCAGGGGTATGGGGTTGGCCGCTGAGGACGACATGTTCGTTTGCTCGGCAAGCACGTTGCGTTCGAGCGTCGAACTCAGGCGCAGCCAGTGCGAACCAGTCGGTCGCATGAGGCACGGAGTTGCCTTTAGCGAAGTGGCAGTGTGGTCTCACTGCCGCAACGCATCTCGGGCGCGCGCCAGCTCAGCAAGTAGAGTCATAGCTGGAGTGACTCGGGCCACACCCGGCTTGTAGGCCTATTTGGGTAGGCGTACGGATGTATGTCGAGAAGTGAGCGTGCCTTACACAGCTCCGGTACCATACTGGAGATATGGGAGGCGGGTTCTCCGTCGGCTTCAGCGAGGTTTTCGTTAGCAACTCTCCGAGTTGCGGGTGGTGAGCGGCTTTATTGCTCCGGTACCTATCTGGAGAATAGGAAGTGTCACTTGGGCAAGAGGTAGCTCGCTTACGAGAACCGGATCTCTGAGGTTAGGGTGGAGAGTCGAGATTTGGGGACAAGACCTGTCTATAACTGGTCCCGGAAGGTGCTTTCGGGCACTGGAAGGTACAGCGGCTCCCCTAATATAACCAGTATGGTTGGTGTAGGGGAACGCTATATCATAAACTGGGATAGTCGTAGAGGGGGGATGTTCGTTTCTTGAGGTTTCTGGCTGGCTCCGTTTGATTCTTGAGGGTTGAAGATGAGGTTTCTTGAGCACCTATAGACGACCGATACTGTGTCGCTTAGGTATCTCGGAACTTTACCGTAACGAGAGCCGGCCAGAAATCCCTGTTAAACAAGTTTACTTTTTACTATGAGATTATCACATTTCTGCTTATAACTATGGAACTATACTAGCTAGCGTGATGGTATAACTAGTGCCGCGTAGGGCACGAAAAGACCTAGCTAGCGATACCTATTTTACCTGTCGGAAGTTAAGTCTAGGTATAGGTATTCTATGTTTTATGTTAAAAATCTAATTTACGGTTTATATAAAGAAAAAGTTTAATTACTTTATAACTATACTATATAGGAATACAATTCCTTCAGCATCTTGTAGCGCCTTTCATTGCGGACAAAATAAAATACACAGGTGAAACCTTTTATTAAAACCTTAGGACCTAGGTACCCTAACATTCCTAACTTGAGGGAAAAATGCACATTTTTATTAACAATGTTTACGTTTTTAACATAATATTCTTATAAACTATAGAAGAATATATTATTATGTTATTTACACAATTTAACTATACTATTTAGGTCTATATGTGACCTAATTCGGCATTATTTTAGAACTATAAACTTTATTGATACGGTATACTTAAATAACATGTATTGAATTTATGATCATAATCATACGATTCTTAAACTAATGTTAACGTTGTCGCGAACAATATTATTAATTATTCTATTGTGACTTAAATAAGCGAGGTAAAAATTAATGAATATTAGAATGCTTTTGTCAAACCAATATTGTAATCATGCATATTTAACGTTATCGTGTACACATGTGTCACAATCTTATCTACTTAGACTTGCGTGAATGATGAGATAGAGACAAATTCTAGTTGCAAATATATTAATGACGACTTCAAAGTCTAAAATTGTATGTTATATAATATAATAGTCATATATCGTATACATTTAGTTATAGGAAAATGTTTGTTGGGCAGTAATATGTGAAACAGTTTTCCTGTTGATATGGAATCATAGCCGTGTTTAGACTTTATGCGGTATTGGTTTTGTTATGTTGTTAAGGCAAAACATATACTTTGTCAGTTTTATAACGCGGCCATGAATATAACTATTATTACCTATAACCATCTCAGTAATCGAAGTATTGTCGAGTAATATTGATAGCTTACTGACGACTGATATTGATTAGGATGACATTGCGCTAATGTAATTAACTACCTAAGTAGTTTATGTGCTACGCTCTAAATAGAGTAAAAATGGCTTGTCCTTGTATAAGGTTTTAGAGAGTTTTAGATGTTAATAGCGACGTGGTTCCGACCTCGACGCGATGCCGTTCGAAGCCTCGAATTTATATATCTTATTAAATAATTTATACTCCAGTTATGTTAATTTCGGCTTGTGATTTAAAACGAAACATATACCGATCTAAGTAAATAACTTAGTAGAACCATTTAATGAAATTACTACCAAAAGACAACTCAGTGAATACGGTCCTTAGCGGACTCCATGGTTTTACTGTTTTGTAAGTTAGGAAGCTGATTCTCTGTATTCAATCAATATTAAATATTTGAAGTATAAAAGTTCACAAATAGTACATTATTACATATGGAAGGTTATCTGCTCTAAGTATGCGATCAAATATGTAAGTTGTTGTTGTTCACACTCAGTATAATTGTTCACCACCGTTACGACCGAAAGTCTAGGACAATAATTTATAATCTATGACTCAACTATCTTAGGTATTGTTTTAAACTTTTACCTACTATGTAACACTTGAATTCGTTTTACTTCTCAAATCCACGTGATCCATAGCTAGTTTAGCACGGCCCTGACTCTTGTCTATCAATATTATTTACTTACAGTTTTTTGTCCTGCGAAGGTTTAACTCATACTGTAACAAGTTCATTACTTTTATTTAATATCTGATAATGTAACTGAAACTGGAATAAAATGTTGCGGATGCTACGAGTTCACTTCTTTTATGCGGGAAAGCGTGGGCTTGCTTGTTAAATGTCAGCCATAAATAAGCGTCATACAGTTTACAATTATTTCAATTGCACTCTGTGGCATGTTAGATGCACGAGAGGCAATCGCTTCTTTATTAGGCAGTAAAATTGTAGTCACGGTGTCCATTTCAGGGAACAGTACAGGTGCGGGCGCAGGCGCGGCGGGCGCGGGGGCGGGCGCGGGCGCGGGCGCGGGCGCGGGCGCGGGCGCGGGCGCGGGCGCGGGCCCGAGCGCGGCGGGCAGCGCGGCGGCGCCGGCGCCCCCCGACGACGCGCTGGGCGCGCTGCCGGCCGGCTGGGAGCGCCGCGTGCAGCCCGACGGCAGGGTCTACTACGTCAACCACAAGAACCGCACCACGCAGTGGGAGGATCCTAGAACTCAGGTCACTCTCGCTTCAGAAGCTAAATAAGGAATACCGGCAAAATATATCTATACAGACATCTTTTGCCGCGATAGATATCTGTACTAGATACCTATTACAGATATCTATTTGCCCACATTATCGCCGTAAAAGAGAAAATGAAAGCTTGTGCACATCTTTGAATGTTTGTTACTCAATGACCCGTAATCCGTCTATCGAATTTGAATTAAGCTTGTCATGCATGTAGACCACGTACTGGATTAACACGATGGATATATTTTTATCTTATACGTCTATCTATACGTCTTATAATAAAATAATTGTAGAGAGGTCAATTCTGTACATATATTTACAAAATAATTATTGCGGGGTGCTTGGTAATCGATACTGATGCCACAAATGCAATCAGTAAATTTTTTGTCTGTCTGTATGTGCACGCATGGATCAAAAACTACTGAAGGGATTTTAATTAAACTTGGTACATTTATAGTTATTAATCAATCCTGGAAAGGATATATATTTATTTTTTCGGCATTCGTTCAAAATGTACTAAAATATTTAATAGTGGTATTATAGTTGCATCTTCATAACATTCTCACGATTAAAAAGTACAACTAGAACAAGAACAAGACTTTAATATTGACTAATAAAAAAATAATCATAGAAATTGTTTAAGACACAAGATTTTTTTCATATAATAAATAATAATAAATATAGGTAATAATAAAATTTCAAGTAATTATGGTGTGGTAGGTGATTTACAACTTGCAAATGAATCAACGTGCAATACGTATGCTATACGGTTGATTTTAGTATAACCCACACAACGACATTTAGCGATCGTAAACAAACCGTGCTTATCAGCGCGACTTTTATTTTTTAGATATAGGTAGTTTTAAATATTAGTTTTAGTAGGTAGTTTTGTAAGTATTAGCTATATATACAATGTAGTTAGACTTATTTTTAGTTGAAGTATTATTAAGCATAGTTAAATATTCGATGTTCTTTAGTTATAGTTTTATAAGATATAATTATTTTAATAGCTAGGTCGTTATTTATGTGAAGCAGACGGAGTTGCGCGGGTCAGCTAGTACATGTAAAGTTGGTTGGCTCCAGGGTCAGGAGGTGAGCGCGCTGGAGGAGGCGCTGCCGCCGGGCTGGGAGATCCGCTTCACGGAGGAGGGCACGCGCTACTTCGTGGACCACAACACGCGCACGACGACGTTCCAGGACCCGCGGCCGGGCGCGCCCAAGGGCCCGCACGGCGCGTACGGCGTGCCGCGCGCCTACGAGCGCTCGTTCCGCTGGAAGCTGAGCCAGTTCCGCTACCTGTGCCAGAGCAACGCGCTGCCCAGCCACATCAAGATCACGCTGGCGCGCCAGTCGCTCTTCGAGGACTCTTACCATCAGGTGACTGGGCCTGTCATCGACGACAGCTGTATTTGAGCTCTGAGCTTCGAATGTGCTCGTCACGTAATCGTATGATGCTTTTATTTCAGATAATGAGGCTGCCTGCGTACGAGCTACGTAGACGATTGTATATAATATTTCGCGGTGAAGAAGGATTAGATTATGGTGGCGTTAGTCGGGAGTGGTTCTTCCTCCTGTCGCATGAAGTGTTAAACCCGATGTACTGCCTGTTCGAGTACGCAAACAAAAACAATTACAGTCTGCAGATCAACCCGGCCAGCTATGTCAATCCGGATCATCTTCTTTACTTCAAATTCATTGGTCGATTTATTGCCATGGCTCTATACCATGGTAGATTTATTTATTCCGGTTTTACGATGCCATTTTACAAGAGAATGTTGAACAAGAAGCTTACTATGAAAGACATAGAATCCATCGATCCCGAATTCTACAACTCTTTAGTATGGATCAAAGACAACAATATTGATGAATGTGGCCTAGAAATGTGGTTTAGCGTTGACTTTGAAGTGTTAGGACAGGTGATACATCACGAACTAAAACCCGCCGGAGATAAAGAACGCGTTACGGAGGTAAATTATACATAAAACTATACCATAAAATATATGTTTATTTAGGATATATGCATTTACTTTTATTTTCAGGCTAATAAAGAACAGTATCTTCAATTAGTTACTCAGTGGCGGATGACTCGAGGTATAGAAGAACAAACATCTGCATTCCTTGATGGCTTTAATGAGGTAATCATATTGATTATTTTGACATTAATACAGATAAAGTAATGGAGGCCTTGCACTTCAAACTTCATGATATCATTTTTAATGTGTACTAGGTTGTACCGCTTGAGTGGCTCAAATATTTCGATGAGCGTGAATTAGAACTGATGCTGTGCGGAATGCAGGAGGTGGATGTAGATGACTGGCAACGAAACACGATCTATCGACACTACACACGTACCAGCAAACAAGTTCTTTGGTTTTGGCAGGTTAGTGTATAATTTATTATTTCGTGTATATCTTATTTGTTGAAGGTTTACCTCTTTTGAGAAATCTACTACTAACAACAATGATATGTGTATGGATAATTACCATTTCTAGCATACTTGAACGCACGGCATAGTAGTTTAAGCAGTCACTATCATTGTCAAATAGTCGACTATTGATTCGATACTCGTATGGGACAAGCTACGGGACGCGTGTGCTCGATAATATTTATGAAGTCTCTGCGACATGAAGCTTATTAAGTAGGCGGCAGTAGACAAGTTGCTCCTAAGAGTCTCGAGAACTGCAAGCGTTAGATACAGTTTTAAGCCCTATTTTGATTTGATTTACTTTATTTAGTTAGAAATAATACGAGATAACATCTTGCCATTACAGGCTTATTTCGCATAGCTGTATAAATACTTCCTTCTACAAGTGACTTTATTGACATCCAGCTTATTTCTATTATATAATTTGTGATATATTTAGAGTATAAAATGTGCATTTATTATTATTGTTTATTGCATAACCAAACAGGATGTTTATAGTCACGTGAGCATAAAATATGCTGCCATAAATTGTGCACTATTCACATAAAATGCTAACACCGCTGTCCACGGCGATAGGTAAACCCCAAACTTAGATAACGAGATGACTAACTATGATAACTTGATAACATCTCTCCAGAAAAGGGAAAGCAGTGGTGCGCACTGGAATTCCGTAAAAGAGATTATTATACCATAATTAACTATGCGATCATTTAATAAGAAAAATTTCTTATTTATGACATTTTGATTCTATAATTTATGTAAACATGAGACAACAATAATTTTACCTTACGAAGTTTTGAAGTCCTTTTAAATTTGTTCTTTATATATTTTGCAACAGATATCTGCGTTAAATATGTGTTGATATTCCTCGCAAAATAGATAAAGAGCAAATGTATTATGATAAGAAAGGTTTTCATCATAATTTAAATCTATATAATTTATATTTTCTCATCAATACTTCAACTATATTACGTGCGGGCTAATTTGTCGTAATTTTGTTTTTTTTATTGACTGGTTAAACATTGTACACACAGCTACACATCAAGTTACACCCTATATAGGTACGCATAACTAGGCTACATACAAAATAGAGAATTGTTGGAAAGGGACTGCATCGTGGTATTGACCAATCACGGTGCATTAGCGCGTGCGGCGACGTTGTGCTCACACACACTGCCGTACGTTTTTATGCTATTGTTGTTTATTGCCGCCCCGCCCGTCAGTCAAAGAAATCACAAGCGTTCGCACGACGCGCGACGCTCACTAATATTGTGAAGACGTGACGATTTAAATACTTATTTATTATGGCGCCACAATTATCTCCACAACAGCGGCAGCATAAGTGCTTTAAAATTAACACAATTATTTTTATAGCAAGGACAGATCCATTATTACAAAATTACAAGTTTAACTTATTTATCATGTTACCTAGTTATTTACTTTGAGCAGTTAGACACTAAAGATCGGCAAATTAAATAATAGATTAATCGAAACGTATATCAAAATGACTACAGAGTTTTTTGTTCTAATGAATGTCTTAAAATTACTTATTACATAATATTTTCCAGTGCATAGTTATGAAAGGAAATCATTAAGTAAATTAAATAAGAATTAGGCAATAAAAAAATACGTTATGGCGCCTTAAAGTTATCGTTAGCGTGAACTATCAATCTACATTTTCACAGGTATTATATATATATTACAATTTTTTTGTCCTAGATGAGTAGATATATAAGGCGACGGCACCAGCGCGGTTTTTAGTGGTGTCGCGCGCGCGCACTATTCTCTCGCTCTCTTCAATACAGTATCAGATCGTATCGATCTATTTTCATGTTCATTGAGCGAATTCACAGCATTTATTGCTACGGACTGGTTATTAAGTTATTGTTAATAGATTTAAGATATTTAATTATATTACTGTTTTTAAATGTTAGATTTTAGTTATGTCGCTATCGATTAGGTTAAGAACCTGTAATGATAGATAAATAGTTAAAATACATAAATTATACATAGAAGCACCCAGACCAAGACCATGTCCATGCACACAAATGTTTGACTTGTGCGGGAATCGAACCCACGATCTCAGGCGTGTATAATAGGTAACGGACGTATTAACGCTCAGGCGCTAGCACAAATCGAAAATCAAACTTGTAAAATATAATATTATCGCCGAGCTAAACTTGTTCAGAAAATAATATAAATGTATTGTAAGGATCGAGCGCCGCGTCCTGTTCAACGTAGGACAACGAGGTTTTGTTTCGCTTTGCTATATGCGCAAGTGTCCGCACATTAGGTTTTTATTGGAAAAATAGATCAAATTTTAAGCACCTATTTTTTTTAGATATTCGGGTCCAGAATCGAATACTGAATATCCTCCTTCAATAGGTCCAGTCTTTTACCAATCAGCCAGTATAAAGCATGGACCGACGACCTACATAAATATTGTTGAAATTCAAAACATAAGTCTGTTTCACTAGGCATTACACAAATTTAGACGCTGAGAAAATTAAACAATATGTTAAAAGTTACGTGACGTTTCTCTTTTAGACGTTGTCTTGGCTGTCTTTTATTAGGAGATAAATAGAGCCGTAAGTACGTTTTCGTTAATAACACACTATGTAATTGTATTCCAGTTCGTTCGACAAATGGATAACGAGAAACGAGCAAGGTTACTTCAGTTTGTGACGGGCACGTGTCGAGTCCCTGTGGGCGGATTTGCCGAGCTTATGGGATCAAATGGACCACAGAGATTTTGCATAGAAAAGGTAAATATATAATTATTGTTTCGCTGTAACATGTTACAATATGGCGCTGTAGTACTTATAATGATAACTGGTGACAATTCAGTGCTTCCATATTTATTTTTACTTTTAATGGTAGATTGGTTGCTATAGGTTCAAATCACAGATGTGCTCTGTGTGTAATATACATTGTGGGTTAACATGATAATAAAAAAAATATTTTATCATTCAGATGTCATATTGTCGGCGTCTTAAATGACAACTTAATGTCCAGAAAGACGACCATATTTTAATGTAGTAGGGCGCATCTATGATCTTGAAATCTTTATTATTATTAACGTATAATAGATGATGCAATGTGGAATATGTATTATCAGGACGCCTGTGAAGAAAAAGCGCATGCACGTATTAATAATAATAATGTTTAATTTTCAGGTTGGAAAGGATACCTGGTTACCCCGCTCACATACCTGCTTTAACCGACTCGACCTGCCACCTTACAAAAGTTACGAGCAGCTATGCGAAAAACTAAACTATGCTATTGAAGAAACTGAAGGTTTTGGTCAGGAATAATGTAATTGTTATATATTATTAGAATCACTAAAATAGTTATTGTAAATTATTATAACATGAATGCACCACCTCAACATGAGGAATTATTCACCAATGGAATTGGTGCTGTCATAAAAAGACCAACCAAATAATTATATGAATATATTTGTAATAAATAACTTCTATATTATAAAACTATGTAGATATTGTTAGTGTAATATGTCGATTGTTTAAGAAATATTTGTTTGAACTACATTTAAAACAAAGTTCTTCTAAAAGTTCATTAAATAATTTTTAAACAATTCCCCTTTATTTATTTGTTTATTTTCATAATTTCTTGTATATTCTTCTTTATAACTCTTTCGACTGAAAAATTTGTTAATTTCACGTTTGAAAGTTCGGATGGCGCTGTGCCAATGATAAGATCGGTTGATTACTGCTACAGCTAACAACAGAACCACCTGGACAGTTTGGGAGGTTACACAAAACGATGTTGAGCATCAATATCGTAGATATACCATCGAGTTCTTTCTTGTATTCGTTGGTAACTTAATTATAATATCTAACTTGACTAAAGTTAGAACAGAGCGGTTACTGTGTCACCCATAATTATGACTTTGGTTGTCAAGCCTCATTGATATCTAATATACACACGCTGGACTGGCTATCTCGTACAAATCACAGATCTATATAGAAATGGGTCGCTATGTTCAAATATTTAGTGTAGTAGTAGATTTAGTTTATTTCTTAACGGCAAAGTATATCGCGTGATTTAGGTAATAATATAAATGTTGACTATTCTAAAAGTGATTGCACCGTAACTTTAATACTTACTTCATCTATCAGGCAGACGCCGGCGTCCAAACATAACATTATCTCTCGACCAAATTAATTAATTCATTCATTATTTATCTGGATGCTATCAATCAGATGATAAACTGATGTTCACCGTGCCTGTCTTCATTGGAAGCCTTTATAGTAAGAGCACTGACATTTCTAAAAGTTATTTTTCTATTTTGAATGGTAAGTTTAAGTGCTAAAGTTTCTATCGATATGAAAAGACTATTATAGTTCATCAATAGTATCAGTTCTAGATACACTCAATACTGTTCTTAGCTCCAATATTGCTAATTAAATGATTGCATTTATTTGACAGCGATGGCCGACTGACCATTGCCATCATATAAATGCAATCAACGCTAGACTCAGCACTCTATTAATGCACCTGTAACTATATCAAGTACTGATTTGATTTTAGGTACCACGCAATTTATAATCATATTAATAGATAAGTATTACACTTACGAGTCGTATAAAATTCAACAATTTTATATGTTTCGTGAAGGAAACCATCGTGAGGAAACTTGCATGTCTAAGCGTTCTCCATGATGTTTACGAAGACATAATGTCAGCCAACTCGCACTGGGCCAGCGTGGACTATGCCCTAACTCTTCTCACATTGAGAAGAGGCCCGTGCCCAGCAGTGGGACAGTAATATAGGGCTGATATTATATATATGATTCGTAGGTTAAATGCTTAACTTTTGATAGTCTTTCCTCATTATTTAAATAATGGAATCGACTAAACTGATAGCGTTTTATCACGTGTCCGTTTCGACTGCTCGGACAGTGTCGTAAAAGAAAAACAACTAAGTACATCAACATTACGAAGGAATTTGAAAACACTAACAATGATAGTCGCAAATTCGTAGATCCAATATTCAGAAAGTTGTAAAGGTTAATCACAGCAAGGCGAACAACGATCGCCTGCCTTTGGATGTTTGTGGCACTATCCGACTTTTGAAGTACAAGTCCTTCAAGTACAAAATTGACACGGGTCAAGAAAACGGCCACGTAATGTTGCACTGGGATCGGTCAACTATTGACTAGCTAAAAGAACTGACGTAGAGTAATAGCTGCCGACATCTGGGTGTAACATGATTCAATGTACCCGTTCAGATAAAAAGGCGTTAGTCAATGATGTAAACCTGTAATTAATATAAATAAAGTAATACATGTACAGAAAGAAAATCAGCAGAATACGATGAGCGAAAAGTGACGCACTCTGATATCTGGCAAATATATCCAAGGAGATAAGCAGAGGATCATTAGACCCACATTCCTTTAGCAATGGATTTAGGTTTCACGAAATAGCGGAGAGCTAATTGCCTCCAGATAAGCAAATTTTTACACGTGCTGCTTCTCTTTAGATTTCAACATAAGTGGGCCGGCTCGACCGGGCAAGGACTACTCTCTCACAGAATAGTCGACGTGAAATAGCAGTATTCCTACTGTTGTGTTTCGTTCATTAAGTAAGAGTGCCGGAGGCCCAATCATACTCTTTCCCCCTTAACGCTCCTAAAGGGTCGGCAACGCGCAAGTGATGCCTCTGGTGTTGCAGGTGACCTACGGTGACCACTTACTATCAGGTGGGCCGTACGATTACTTGCCACCTAGGTAGTATAAAAAAATTAAATTTTAATTTAAGTGAAATGGCACTAGTGATTATTTTAAACTAAATATGATTTTATCTATAAAGAATTGGTTATTACAAAAATGATAAATTTATAAAAATAATTAAGTATCTTTATTAAATAAAATAATGCAGTGCACTGAATTACAATAATATTTAATACATATAAGCAACAAGCTTATCATCATAAACATTTAACATAATTTTAATTTAGCAAAGTTCTCGGCAATTTTAATGGCTTCTTCAAGGCATGTTGGTTTATTGCCTGAAGCTTGACCGGATTCGGCTTTACCGCCGCCTTTGCCGCCCATTACAGAAACGACAGATTGAATCCATTCGGATGCCAACAACCCCTTTTCAATAGCATTTTTAGGTACGGCAGCAAGACAGAATATTTTGTTTGTTTCAGTGTCCACAGAAAAGAACATAGCGGCAGTGCTTGGGCATATTTGCTTTACTTGTTTCAGAGCATTATCCAAGGCTTTAGTATTACCAAAAGCCTTCAACTCAAACACAATAACTTTGCTATCTTTGTTTGCTTCACAGATTTCTTTAGCTTTTTCTGAGACTTGGTTAATGGTGATAGCTTTAGCTGCTCTTTCTTTATCATCAAGTTGCTTTTTAAAGTTCTTGAGGAGGGTCCTTAGTTCCTCCTTTTTCCAATACGATATTTGAGCTTGGGATATGTCATTGGTCAGATCAACAATTTTTTTTACAATATCTTTCTGATTCACATTGCTACTTTGATTTTTAATAAGGTTAGCAATATTGTTGACTTCATTTTCTAATATACTCAATTTGCATAAAGCTTTCATTGCCTCCGGTCCTGTCAAAGCCACAATTCTTCTAATGCCCTTTGCAATACCTTCTTCACTGACAATAACATAATCTCCTATGTGACCAGTTTGATGTAAATGGGATCCTCCACAAAATTCGACAGATGTATCATAACCAGTTGATTCATCTGGGTTTTTCTCCAATTCTTCCACAGGAACGCCAACAGATACGACACGCACGGGGTCAGGGTAATGTTCGTCAAACATAGCTCGTAGGCCCTTTATTTTCTTAGCTTCAGTTAAACTTGTATGCTTGGCGTATACTGTCTTATTTTTGTTAATGATGTCTTTAATCTGGTCTTCAGTCTCTTTGATTTGCTGCGTAGACATTGGACCCTTGTTAGTAAAATCGAATCTAAGACGATCTGGCATAACAAGGGAACCTCTTTGATCAGAGTCATTTCCAAGAACTTTTCTTAATACATTGTTTAGTACATGAGTTCCTGTATGATTATTCATGACGAGTCTTCGTCTTTCAGTATCAAGATGCAGGTTTAATGTATCACCAACTTTTAGAGATCCTTCTACTTTGCCAGCATGCAACACATATCCTCCCTTGACCTGCACATTTTTAACCATAAATTCAACACTATCATCATCAGATTTTACCATATACCCTTCATCAAAAATTTGCCCCCCTTGTTCTGCATAAAAATTAGTTTTATCCAATATAATACCACACTCCTGTCCAGAATGTACTTCATTTACAAATTGTTTATCTTTTCGTAGGGCAACAATAGTTCCAGTACAAGGACTAAAAGTATAAACAGCATCTTTTTCGGTAGTTGATGGCACATAGTTATATTTAGGAGAGTCATCAGTTGTTGGGACTCCAGTTTCTTGTAAATGAGTTATAGCATAAACATCCAAAGCCAATAAATCTTCTTGACCAGCTGATTTTCCTTGCGATATTAATTGAGATTCTTTTCTTGCTTTTTCATATCCTTCCATATCAATGGTAAGACCTTTTTCTTCACACATTAAATGTGTAAGATCTATCGGAAAACCGTAAGTATCATATAGGCGCCAGGCGACGTCACCTGGTATGACAGACCCATTTAATTTTTCAATAGTTCTGTTCAGCAAATTTCTACCACGTGAGAGTGTTTTCAAAAACTGTAACTCTTCTTCATTTATAAGTTGAATTAGTGACTCAGGATCTTTTTTTATTTCGGGGAAAACATCTCCTAACAAATCAACCACAGTATGAACTAAAGATCCGAAAAATCCAGGCTTGGCATTTAATTTTTCAGATGCGTAACGTACAGCACGCCTCAGAATTCTACGAAGTACGTATCCTCTACCTGTATTGTCGGGACAACCACCATCAGATAAAGCAATGGTCAATGTTCTAGCATGATCAGCTAATACTCTATATGCCATATCAATACCATCAACATCTTCAGATCCCACCTTACCAGCATAAGGCCTCACACCAGTACCATTTTCAATAGCCTTAAATATAGGCATAAAGAAGTCAGTATCATAGTTTGCTCTTTTATTCTGAATTACAGACACTAATCTCTCAAGACCCAGTCCACAATCAATATGTTTCTTGGGCAACATCTTTAGTGACCCATCTGTTTCTCTGTTGTACTGAATAAACACTAAATTCCAAATTTCAAGTACATCAGGGTCATCCATGTTGACAAGATGTGCTGCTTGACGTCCACCAATTCTATCATAATGCAATTCTGAACAAGGACCACAAGGGCCAGTTTCACCCATTTCCCAAAAGTTATCCTTCATACTTCCAGGCAAAATGTGGTCTTCAGGCACACCCAATTTCAACCAAATTTCTTTACATTCCAAATCAGGTTCTAGACCAGAAGCAGCATCTCCTCCAAAATATGTTACATATAAGCGGTCTCCAGAGAGTTTATATACTTCTGTTAAAAGTTCCCATGCCCATGCACATATTTCCTTTTTAAAATAATCACCAAATGACCAGTTGCCCATCATTTCAAAGAATGTATGATGATACACATCTTTCCCAACATCATCCAAGTCATTATGTTTGCCTCCAGCTCTAATGCATTTTTGAGTATTGACAACTCGAACATACTGAGCCATATCAGAGTTTGGATCTACACTCCCCAAAAATATTGGTTTAAATTGATTCATACCTGCATTAGCAAATAGGAGTGTAGGATCATCCAAAGGTATGGTAGACGAAGAATGAACATATTTATGCCCTTTCTTATTGATAAAAAAATCAATGAATGTTTTTCTTATTTCGTTGCCTGTCATAGATGTATCCATTTTTATCTGAAAAGAAGGAAATTACATATTGTTTTAATCATGAAGATCTTAGCTTTCAATTATTCATTAGTAAAATATAATTATTTTATTGGCTTTCATGAAACACAAGCAGATAAATATATATTTTCTTATAGAAATATAATGCTTTTCAAGGTGACTTAGGACATAGGAGTCTTACATATGTATGCTGATTATTAATTTATTTTTCATAAATTTGGTTTTTGTATAACCATAGAACAAGGGTGGATTGATATAATATAGAGTAAACATAATACTTAGATTTATTTTATGTAAGTCATTCCTTTGTTTACTTATGGAATACTGAAATTATCCATCCTACAAATTATTTATGCAAGATAAAAATATATAAACAAGCAGACCATATAATATATAGTTTATTTCTGCATTTAAAAATTTTACTTCTGGTCCACATTAGCATTGTAATACAAGTTTTAAAATTGTAACAGCTGTTATTGTGTACTAAATCATTCTAATGGTCTGTTTCATTGCTAAATAACTTTTAAAAATTTAACAGCTGTTAATGTGGAACAAGTACAGTACAAGCTGGACTCCAAAATATTATTACAGAATCATGACCTACAATTGCATCATACTGTACACGGCAGTAGTACCCAACTGGTACATACCTACGTATATAGATATGTAGATCAATTAGAAAGGTTACATTTTAAGGAAGTAGGTATTACTTAGTAAATGTCTTTAATTTACTAAGTGCTATACTATAAAATAAAGAAAAATTTGTCTAAGTAAATGTGTTTGAAATAATAAATATCTGGTTCGTTTCTACCATCCATATGGCAAAACAGAATAGGCAACAATTTTTTAAAATACTACGTTTTTTACATCGGCAAAGATTTATAATATATATATAGTTCTCAAACTATTATAAGTAATATTCAAAAGAAACACTTACCGTTTATTTACACGTCCAATTACCGAAATATTATAGGTAGAGATAGTTAACAATCACCTCCGCATGTATTAGCCGACACTCGACAAAAAACTATAGACTATAGTATAAACTCTAGTCCACGATGACAATTAATTGACAATGACAACCAGTGCAATATATAGGTACGTGACGCAAAGATATTGTAGAACTAGTGACGCGATAAAGAAAATCTTGGAAAATATGACATTATAGGTAACGTGATATAAGTTGTAAAAATTAAGGATAATTTTACCAGCTTGCTAAGGGTGCGTTCCACTTAGCGCTCACGACACTCATGCTCACGACCACGGTTTTGCCCGTTACACTTGTTTCCGAGCGTTACAATTGTAAACTCAAGTGGAATGGATTATGGGGTGTTTTGAGCGTTGATGTAAATAATACAAATGACGAACTAATAAAAAAAAGCGAAACCATAAAGAGGTTAGGTTACAATTTGTAAGTTTGATCAGTAAACTTTTATAGTTATTGGTTAGATGGATTTATATTAAAAAAATATATAATATCCTACTAATATCATAAATGTGAAAGTTTGTGAGGATGGATGGATGTTTTTTACTCTATTACGCAAGAACTACTGAAAGGATTTTGATGAAATTTTACAATATTATTGTTTATTCATCGTAATAACATATAGGCTACTAAAAATATATTTTAACATAAATCTACATTAAGCCGAGTGAAGCCGCAGGAAAAATCAAGTATTTCATAATTTTGTGAAGTATTTAAATAATTTACATTCAAATATAATCAAAATATATTTTACGGCGACAGTTAGATATTTGGTAGTGCGTCGTAATGATGCTTTAGAAAGTACTATTTCATCCAATTCAGATGAAGAGTTAAATACCATTATACAAAATCATGATCCTGAAAAACGGAAACTTAGACCACGTAAGATAATGTAATTAATCGTTACTCTGATAAAGAAATAAAAGTAATTTCAAAAAAATGTAGATAAAAATGTAGGTTATAAAACGTTTTTTTTTTGTTTTTAATCTTTATTTTATAAAAAATGTTTTTTTTATTCATGCGAATACGTAAACCCCATTGTACCATATTTTACACAATACAGTTACCTATAGATATAACAAGGCTTAAACTAAATATACAATAATCTTAAATAAGGGGGCGTCCATAAATTACGTGAGGTGTTTTTTTTAATTTTCTGCCCCTCCCTCCCCCCCTTGTAAGATGTCGTGAGATTTTATTCAACCCCCTCCCCCATCTCCCAATCTCACGTGAGATTTTTCAAAATGTGAGTTTCTTACGTAAACGCGTTGGATTGTTATTGTAAAAAGAAAAAAACAAATTTGCTTCGTGCTTTTATTTACGACTAGTTATGACTAGTAATCAATGTTGCTGAGAGTTTAATTATAAGTGTAATAAAAATTTAACAATAGAATACTTAAATCGTAACTACTTAGATTAAAAAAGAGTATCTACTCTAATTCAGTCCATGGAGAATCATGCACGGTCTCAAGAGAGACTATTGGAACCAACATGTCCAAAGCTAATTGGTATAAAACAAATATGGTGGTTTGACAGTAAGTAAATGTATAACGTCGAAGTATGAATGAAATTATTTTCTTTTGAACGAATTCGTGAATGATCTTTATCGTATTACGATTACGCTTAAGATTAAATCTTATGCATGTACAATCTGGATTAAATGGACCAAAATAGTATAATTTTTTTTTTGTTTCAATCAGAAAAAAAAAATTGCGTGATATTTGCCGACACCCCCCCTCTCTCCAACGTAAGATTAGATGAGATTTGACTCGACCCCCTCCCCCCCTTAAACACCTCACGTAATTTATGGACGCCCCCTAAAATGTATCAATTTATGTGGGTTACTAAACTACATAGTTTCTTTGCCATATCAGATGTAGGATTAGCCAAAATCGTAAGAATAAGTCCAACATCCATTACATTCAGCTGAAACTCTTTTATAAAAGAATCTCGTGCATTTTTGTTCCTGACACATTCCATCAGCAAATGTGTTACATCCTCAAGCTTATTACAAGTGTTACAATTAGGTGTATTTGCTTTTTTCATTGAGAACGCAAAGAACAATGGCCATTCTCCTAACATGCTTGTACCAGTAAAATCATAAGAAACATAACTTATGGAAACATATTTCGTCCTATTTGTTTATAAAAATATAAGTAAATTCGGACTTCAGTATATTTTAAAAGTCCGGAGGGAGAAGTAATTAGGTAATATGTCTTTTTGAGGTTATGAAGTTAGAAGTCGTTGTTATCATTTTAAATTGGGAGGTTTTGAGTATAAATTGTATAGATTTCGACAAATTATTTTTCCGTGACCCGAACCATAATTATTTATTCAATGTATTCTGCTAGGTAGGTTAGATTTTGTTAGTTAACAACGTTAATTAGGCAGATTAACGTTAGCGATTACATAGGCTCGGTAATCGTCATTAACGTGTATCATATTAGGCATGGACACAAGTAAGTCTATTAGCAGTTCAGTCGTTTTCAACCAACCATTTATTTATTCCATTAAAAATGTGCACTCTACATGCATATGTGTTATAGATGCCACACTTGCAGTGTGGAGATTTCAGGTACCGTAGTAACCCTTTACTTCGCCTGTGCTACTAAACTTCGCCTAATTTCAAATAATTTGAAGTTACCGCTTTAAATTTTGGGCAGGCTATTCATTAAACTACTAGATACCAAGTATTTTTCATCTGTCGTAAGATTCTGCAAAACAATTACGGCTAACTTCACATCACTGGCAACCAGTGAGTTTTTCTGTGGAGCAGGAACAACACGTGGTTTTGTTACGGCGTCTAAACTTCGATTATTTGCAGTGCTACGAAACAGGTAATGCTGTAATTTATATTTAAGTATCACCTATAACCAATCCTCTTTCGTGTGACACTGTTATTTTCTATTTCATTTATGATTTGAAGTCATATTTTTATAATAAGTGATTGAATGGGTAACGGGGGCCATCTTGTCGCCAAACTTCGCCTGCCCCTAGAGTTGTCGATCCTATTGTGATATGCATGACATGTATTAATTAGCAATATTTGTTTGTTTGTTTATAAATAGGTATTTTTTCATTATCTACTATCATAGAGACTCATTAGTATTGTTTCGACTGCAAGTTTGGTGTTAACTTCGTATAAGAACAAATTAGTGCGTATTTAGTGAAATAGATTTAAGAAAAGTTTATTTTTTATACTTATGTTTGTTAGGTACCGCATAACTTTTTACTGAAGGAACTGATTTTGATGGTATATTTGATTAGGTATCATACGGATTGTTACAGGATTTTACGCACAATGCCAAAGAGAAAACAGGATGCGAAGATATGCAAAAAACGGGCTTGTACTGCAAAACATTCAAAAGATATGATATAATTAGCAATGGAAGCATTAAAAAACAAGACAATGTCCTCGTACGAAGCACAAAAAGTCTTCGGTATACCTCTAAGAACTTTATTGGACAAGTTAAATAATAAACATCCTAAGATACCAGGATGCCCAACAAGGCTTACCAATGAAGAGGAGTACAATACAATAAAAGTTTTAATTTCAGCAGCCAATTATGGCAGCCTTTTGACTCTTTTAGATTTGCGAATGCTTGTGTACCTATAGATATTTGGAGGCAAATGGAAGACTTTTCATTTTTAACAATAAACTTCCAGGCAAGAAGTGGGCATACTCTTTTATAAAAAGGCATAAAGAAAGATTAAGTTACAGAGTCGTTCAAAATATAAAAAGGAACCGAGCAGAGAAAAGTCCCGATGAAATAAAAGAATAATTCAAAAATCTAAAGGTATCACTAGAAGGCGTTCCTAGTGAGAATAAATTGAATAACGATGAGACAAACTTAACGGATAACCCTGGAGCCCAAAAATGCTTGTTTAAAAGAGGAGTAACGTATCCCGAAAGGGTTATGAATTACACGAAGGGGGCCATTTCAATAATGTTCGCTATGACTGCAGGAGGAGAAAGTCTTCCTCCTTATGTTGTATATAAAGCGGAGCATTTATATACGCAATGGACAATTAATGGACCTAAGGGATCCAGATTCAACCGTTCTAAGTCGGGATGGTTTTACAGTACTTTATTTGAGGATTGGTATGAAACTATTATTTTGCCATGGGCTAAAAACAAACCCGGTACGAAAGTTTTAATTGGGGATAACCTCGCATCTCATATAAGTTACAAAATTGTAACATATTGTGAACAAAACGATATACGTTTTGTATTTTTACCTTCAAATTCGTCACATCTTTTTTTTTTTTTTTTACGTGTGGGAATGCAATGACGCACATCCCTCCGCGGTGGCGGGCGGAGGGATTATGTCGGACTCGCCGGGGTAAAAGAAAGATGGAATAATAGTGAAGTACCTCCCGGAATACCGACTAAACCTACCACGGTGTTCCTTGACACAACCACTATCGACGGGGCCGCGCGAATCGCTTTCGCATGCGGTCGCGACCCCGCCAAGGTTACGGCCCGCCGTATGAAACGGCAGGCCACTACACAAAAGACCTACCCAAAATAGGCATTTCTAACATTATAAAAACCCTACTGTCTTCCCCCTAGAGGGGAGACGGACTCGACACAGAGGCGCGCGTGGGAACACGCACGCCGCCTCTCGGACCTGGTGCTGAACGGATGGCGGGCAGGCCCACAAAGCCCGCCACGCCCAGGTCAACCCGCAGAGTCGCGCGCCCTCCGGCGCCCGGCTCTGCGGTTGGGGAGAGGGTTTAAACGTTCCCTCTCCCGCTCCGCCGCCTCCTTGATGGAAATCACTTACTCGCAAAAGAAGAAGAGGCGACGGCGTTCCACGACCTCTCACTCCGGACCATAGACTGAACTACGGCCGGGAGCGAGAGGGCAACCGATCCGACTGCCGCGATCAACTCACGGCGCTGCGATGCCCAGGCGGGGCAAACCGCCAAAGTGTGCAGCGCCGTGTCCTCTAGAACGTCGCGGCAGTCGCCGCAGTGGTGACAACCGGGCGTCTCTTGCCGGCGTATACGACACAGGAACCGGCCAAAACAACCGTGGCCAGTCAGTACCTGTGTCAGCCGGAAGGTGAGGGCGCCATGCCGCCTCTCTAGCCACTCCTTAAACACGGGACTTACCGCCACGATCGTGGCGTGCCCGGCACTGGGGTGCACAAGTCGCTCCTTCCAATTTGCCACTAGGACCTGGCGGAGCTCGGACCTTGCCGCCTTGACAGCGGGAAGATCCGGTCTCTCGCCCCGAGCTAGCGCCTCCTGGCACCAACGATAGAGCGACGCCAGGAGCGCCGCTTCCAGGTCCCATGGCATCGATCCGGCGAGGAGGCTCGCAGCCTCGAACGAGATCGTGCGGTATCCTCTAATCAACCTGACGGCCATGGCGCGCTGTGGCGCACGAAGCGCCGAAATGTTTCGGGCCGTCAGGCTGTCCGCCCAAACTGGGGCCCCATATAGAGCCAAGGACCGCACGACCCCCTCGTAGAGCCTCCGACAGGAGGTGTTTGGCCCCCCAAGGTTGGGCAGCAGGCACGAGAGCGCGTCTGCAGCGCCCCGAAGAATGCCAAACGGGGCCAAAAGACGAAAATGGGCTATAAAGTCCCATCGGCTGTCGAGCAAGAGACCTAAATACTTTAGGGTTGACTCGACGCCGATACCATAATATGGGCTCCTGGAGGTGGCCGTTTCTGAGGGCCGTGGAAACAAACGGCCTCGGACTTGGACAGGGCCACCTCGAGGCCCAACCGCCGGTTACGACCAACGACTTGTGCGACCCCAGCGGTCGCCAATATGGCCGCCGCCCGAAGCGACTTACCCCTCGCCGTGACAAGCGTGTCGTCGGCGTAACAAATGACGCCGACGCCACGGAGGAGCGCACCTCGTAGCACCCAGTCGTAACCGATGTTCCACAGGAGCGGACCCAGAACCGATCCCTGTGGAACACCGCACGACATCTCTCGCCGACTCCAACCGTCGTGACCCGGGTAGACGACTACCCTCTCCGACAAATATGCCCCGACTATGCGGCGGAGATAGGTCGGCACTCGATGAAAGATGAGTGCCTCCCTAATACAACTCCAGGGCAAGGTATTAAAGGCATTCGCGATGTCCAAAGACACCGCGAAGACGACCTCGCCCCGGGACACTGCATCCTCCGCCAGGCTCCTCACACGCATGACTGCGTCAATTGTAGAGCGCCCGCGGCGGAAACCGTATTGGTTGTCCGCCAAGTCCGGACCCACAGAAGGAAGATGCTGGACGAGGCGCTCCGCGATGATAAACTCAAACAGTTTAGCCACCTCGTCCAGCAGCACGATGGGCCGGTAAGCGGACGGACTGACCGCCGGGCGCCCTTCCTTCCTGATCAGGACCAGTTTCCTCACCTTCCACTGGCGCGGAAACTGGCCCTGCACCAAACACTCACTGAGGAGCCCCCTAAGTCGGGGCGTGAGCTCCTCAAGGACCAGGGCCAATGCACGACCTGGAATGCCGTCGGGCCCTGGGGCAGTTTTTTTCGAGCGAAGTCTTGACACCGCCGCTTGCAACTCTACCTGGGTCACTTCGAGAACCACGTCGTCGTCAAAGTCCGCACTGGACGCCATGGAAGGCGGAACCATCGACGGAGGAGTGTGCTCCGCCCGTAAAGGGAACAGAGCGGCCACCACCTCCTCCACCGACAGTGGCCGGAGACTCTGGGACAAGGGGGGCGCCCAGGGGCGAAGCTTGCCTCTTACCATGAGGTATGGACGCCCCAAAGGAATACGGTCCAGAGTCCCCAACAGCTCTTGGCGGGCCAGATCCTTGGCCCGCTTGATGGCTATTTTGAGGGCCTTCTTGGCCGCTCTGTATACCTCGTACAGTTCCGCCTCCCTGACGTCAAAATCGGGAGGGCGGCGACGCCTCCTACGAAGCCGGATGTACTGGCGTCTGGCCGCCACGCAGGAGTGGCAAAGATCGGCTATATGATCGGACCACCAGTACACCCGGCGCCTGGCTGTTAAATTTAAAGGGATCGCCGCATCGCAAACTTGCGTTATGGCCTCCCGGAACCACTCGGCCTCCATCTCGACATTGGCCTGGCCGGTGCTGGCTCCCAGGCCTGAACGATGGAGGCTTCCAGGAGGACCGATTTAGCTTCTTCAAAGCCCAACGCGGGCCGCCCCCAATCGAGGCCCTTGGAGCTGGGCGGTCGGAGGTCTGGGCGGAGACGTCGAACCGAATATAGCTGTGGTCCGACAACGTCTCCACCCCCTCAACGACGCGCCAGCCATGGACACGGCGTGCTAGTGCGGGGCTGGCAAAAGAGACATCAATGACTGACCCGCCCCGCTGACGCACGCACGTGTGCACTGACCCACGATTGAGGACTAGCAGGCCGTTTTCTACGGCCCACTCCTCGAGCAATTCACCTCTCGCGTCCGTGGTCGCGAAACCCCAAGCCGAAGATTTGGCATTGAGGTCCCCGACGAAGAGCACGGGCCGAGGGTGGCTTCGAGCGACGACAACGTTCAGTTCGAGGAGATACTCCTCGAAGTCGGCGAGAGGTCGGTTGGGTGAGAAGTAACCGCCCACCACAACCGCTTCTCCTACGAGTGCTGCGACGCAGCCCCGTCCCCGGACGATGTTCTCGAAGGACGGGGTGCCGGCGGCGGCCGGCGAAATTAGCACCACCGAGCCATCGAGGTCCCCTACCCAGACAGCCCTGGGAGGGACAAAATAGGGCTCGGCTAAAACGGCGACATGTATTGACCACTGCGCTATGCTCTGGAGGAGAAGATCCTGAGCCCTGACGCAGTGGTTTATATTACATTGGAGGAGACGGAGACATGGAGGCATTACGTCTCCATATTAACCTCCGTCCCCCTGACCGCGGGAGCGGCGACACTTATTGATGCCGACGTCGAGGCAGGCGACCTTGGCGGTAGTTTTTTATTGGTGGCGGTGCACCCCTTGCCACCCGCCCGGTGCTCCGCTGGTCTGCCCACCGCCGCACACAAAACACAATGCGGCGTGGCCTCACACGTTGCGGTCACGTGACCGGGCTGACCGCAACGGAAACAGCGGCCACTGCAGTCAACCCGTGAGGGGCACATGACATCCACGTGGCCGCTGGATAAGCAGCAGTAGCATCGGGCGAGCCTGGGCTCCAGCGCTTTAATTTGCGCCGAAACCCACCCCACCAAAAAACGTCGGCCATCGGCCAGTTTCTTGGCGGTGGCGACGGGACAGCTAATAATAGCCCATTCCGGAGCGGCCCTGCTTAATTTCACCGCTCTTGACTTGATCTGCGGGGCACCCTCCGGTCTTGGCGACGGCAGCGACGACCTCATCTTTGGTGATGGAGTCATCCAGGCCCGTGATGCGCAAATCAACGCACTTGTGGTGCCTGGAGACGCGGACCTCTTCCGACTGCAGAACCTGGCGGAGACTTTCCGCCAGGCGGTCCGCTTGGTCGCCGCTTGCGACTCCCGGCACTTTAATAAGGCGGGCACCGGTCTGGGTAGTCCGGCACCGCAAGCCTGCTGTTATCCCCAGTTTGCCGGGGTCGATTGCTACCCGCGCCTTTTTAAGGAGCTCCACATATGTTGTCCCTCGCTCGATGGCAGCCGGCTGCAGTGTTAAAACAACTGCAGTGGAGCGAGGGGCCTGGAGCTTCCTTGCCGCCTTTCTGGCCGCCTGTCTAGCCTTCTTGGCCGCCGTCTTATTTCGTTTCTTCGCCTCTTTTTTCTGACCGACAACCTCCCAGTTGTCGGCTTTCTGCGCAATAGCAGCTGGCTTTTGCATGAGGGCGCTCCTTGGCAGCTGCACGTTTAGCCTGCGACCTCTTCCTGCCCCCTCGACTGACCCGAGCTGTTGCATCGGGTGCTGGAGAAGTTGCAGAGGGTTGCGAGGACCTCACTTTAGCCGCGTACGTTGGCGGCGCAGGCATCGAGGGAGAAGGAGGGCGAGGCACTCTAGCTCTATCTGCAGCCAGAGGAGGGCGCAGCAGCCGACCCTCCATGACCGAGAGCTTGGCGCGAAATTCGCCAAGTTCCTGTCGGACGAGAGCCACAAGGTCCGTATCGGCCTTGTTTGCGCCTTGGTCGTGCCGCTTTTCGAGTACCTCCTGTCTCTTCCTGAGCTCGGACAACTCTTTCGCCAAGCGAGCGTTTTCCATCTGCAGCTTCTGCACCTCATCGTTCGCTGTGCGGTTGAAGCTGGCCTCCGCAATCTCCCGAATGGCCTCGACGGACTCTTTGAGAGCCTTTTGACACGTGCCCTTTAGTCCCTTCGATTTCCAGGAGACCAGACGGATTGCCTCCAGGGCGTCACTAAGCCGGGTCTTCAGCTGGGACACCTGCAAGTCTTCAGCATCCTGCTCCACCACCAGCTGCTTCCTGCCAGCAGCGACCCGCTGGACTGCCATAGCAATTAGACTCTCTTTCGACGTGCGCTCCTCAGCATCGGCCTTCCGCAATGCGGCAGCGAGTTCGGCCTTCGCCTTACCCAGACCCACGTATCTGCCGTGGGTGGGCGGACGACCGCGTCCACGTCGGGCTGTCGGCACTTTTGCAGCCGATACTGCGTCATCACTGGAGCCGTCTGACTCCGATTCCTGCGCTGACCGCGAGCTTTCTCTGGTGTTGCCACCGAAGTAATCTCCACAACATCACTGTCGTGCTCCGACCGCACGAACTCCTCCTCCTGTTCGGAACGCGCAGTACTGGGCGTGCGCGACCTCTCTCTCAACGATTTCTTTTTTTAAATTGACTTTAATGATTCCATATTTGAACCCACGAGTATGGGAGACATAAACGTCGACCCGGGCATAGATCCCGATACCCGGGCAAGCCTAATACTTCAGGGGGACGGCAGGTACCCTGAAGGGGCCGCACTAGTGACTGAACTGCCCATCAGCCATGCATCTCCTCGCCTTGCGGCAGCAACTTGAGATTCGGGGTGGTTTCTATAGAGGGCCACTCCCTCGCAGTCCGGGCGGTGAAGCCAAGACCCTCGGTCCCGTCAGCAGCCGCGAGACGTGATCCACGACGCTGCCACAATACGGGGTTACGATATGATCTAGACGGTGACAACGGAGACAAAAGTCAAAAGAAATGGGGGACAACAAAACAAAAAGGGGCAAAAACAAAAGGGGACAAGAAACAAAATTGGACGTAGAACCAAAAAAGAGGGAACAAAACCAAAACAGGGGACAAAACAAAAGGGGGATAAAGAGGGGGAAAGAATCGTCAGAGTGACGAGAAGAGACCCCGTTGTCTGTTCAGCGGCAGGGTGAGTGCACGCCGAACCCGTCAGAGGGGCTCTCCCATGTCCACTCTAAGACAGAGCGGTACTGGGAAAGTCCGGCCCAAAGATAGGGCCCCGGCCTGGGGATGGGACTAGCGTCCATCCCCCCGCCTCCGGTGCCAAACGCGACAAATGGCACCGGTTGTCAGAATATTAGCCACTAGCAACAATGAAAAGCATTGTTGCTGGTGCCCAGGGTGTACCACGAGGAGGTTTTTTGACACACACCCCAAATTCGTCACATCTTTTTTTTTTTTTTTTTTTTTTGTTGCCCAGGAAAAAATCCTTGATGCACTACCCGCCGGCTAGGGGACGGCACCGGCGGGGCGTGTGGGACTCACCAGCCTAGTGCTGGGATACCCACTAAAAAAGCAGGCCCCCCCGTGTGGGTGCCGGCCGGGTCAATGGGACCCGACCTCCTCTCGTCCCCGGGGGAGAGCATTTCACAGCTCTCCCCTTTCGACGCTAGAAGGCGCGCGGGAACACCGCGCGCGCCCTCTATGGGTTCTTACTCACGGGTGGCAGGGTCCCCTGAGGCCTTGCCACCCAGAACCCTTAGGTGGGGGGCAGGAGAGCGACATAAGCGCGTCTCCTGCGCCCCCTCCTCCGGCGGTGGATGTCCGGGGCGTAAGGATCTTCCTCACGCCCCCGCTCCGCCGCCTCCTTCTGCGAGATGACAGCCTCGCAGAAGGACCTCATTGCGCCCCAGCACCTGTCGTCGCCGACCATCATGGATACGACGGTCGGCAACGAGAGGTCGGGGCCAATCACGGCGACCAGGGCACAGCGCTCCTCGGCCAACGCTGGACACTCCTCCAGCGTGTGCTGCGCCGTGTCCCGGTCGCACTCCTCGCAGTGGTGACACCTGGTTGTCGGCTCCCTACCGGCTATCTTGCACAGGTACTCTCCGAAACAGCCGTGTCCGGAGAGCACCTGAGTAAGCCGGTAGGTGAGCGGTCCGCGCCGTCTGTCCATCCATTGCCTTAGCACCGGACGGACAGCCTCGACGGTCCTCACCCCGTAGCGGGGCTGGGCCAGCCTTTCCTCCCACTTGGCCTCGAGGACCAGTCGAGCCTGGGACCTTCGCGTCTCCACCGCCCCGTGAGTGGGTTCCTCACCATGGAGCCGGAGGTCCACGCGCCAGTGATACACCGACGCTTGGACCTCCGCCTCCAAATCCCAGGGCGGCGATGCCGCCAGGATGCACGCCGCCTCAAAGGAGACGGTGCGGTACGCCCGCGACACCCTGATCGCCATCGCCCTCTGAGGTTTCCTCAAGAGGGCGATGTTTCGGCGATCGAGGGCGCCGGCCCAAATGGGCGACCCGTAAAGGGCCATCGACCGCACCACCCCCAAATAGAGGCGGCGGCAGACGACACTCGGCCCCCCGATATTCGGCAGCAGAGAGCTAAGCGCTCCCGCCGCCGACATCAGCCGGGGGGCCAGGCGGCTAAAATGGACGCGAAAGTTCCAGCGGCCGTCGAGGTGGAGCCCCAAGTATTTCATACTCGGCTCCACCCCGATGCGGACCCCTCCAACTATGATGTGGGCATCTGGTGGCGGCGCCCGCCGCGGCCCATGAAATAACAGGGCCTCGGACTTTTCCAGCGCCACCTCCAGTCCCAACATCCTAATTCTACCGACAACCAGGGCCACCCCTGCCGTGGCAAGACGGGCAGCTGCCCCGTAATCCTCTCCCCGGGCCGTGACCAGCGTGTCGTCGGCGTAACAAGTTACGCCGACGCCCGGGGGCAGGGCGCCCCGCAGCACCCAGTCGTAGCCGATGTTCCACAGGGTCGGTCCAAGAACGGAACCCTGCGGAACACCGCACGACACCTCCCTCCGGAACGTCTCTCCGTTCCGCCCCACACAGAACACACTCCTCTGGTGCAGGTAGTCCCCGACTATTCGGCGCAGATAGGGAGGCACCCCATGAAATCGGAGCGCCTCCCTAATAGTCGCCCACGGCAGGGTGTTGAACGCGTTGGCGATGTCCAAGGACACCGCCAACACCACCCCGCGCGAGGCGACCGCCTCATCCGAGAGGGCCTTGACGCGACTGATCGCGTTAATCGTCGATCGGCCCTCTCGGAATCCGAACTGCCGTTCGGACAAGTCGGGGCCCACCCGCACCAGGTGCCTGGAGAGGCGGGCAACCACTACACGCTCAAAGAGCTTGCCCACCTCATCCAACAGCACTATGGGGCGGTACGCGGAGGGAGAGTCCGCGGGGCGGCCCTCCTTTCTCAGGAGGACCAGCTTACCCGTCTTCCACATGGCAGGGAACCGTCCCGACTCCAAACAGGCGCTAAACAGCCTGAGGAGCCGGTCCCCTAGGGCGTAGTAGGCCAAAACCCAGGCGCGGCCAGGAATTCCGTCCGGCCCCGGGGCGGTGTTTTTGCCCCGGAGCCGAACCATTGCCGCGCCGAGCTCCGCCATTGTTACCTCTGGCGCCCCGGCATCGGCACCGCCCTCCTCAATATCGGGCGGCGCCATTTCGGGAGGCGTGTGCTCCGCTCTCGAAGGAAAGAGAGCGGAGACCACCTCCTCTAATTGCCGGGGCTGGAGACTCTCGGTGACCGGGGGGGCCCAGGGGCGCAACTTGCCCCTGACTGCCTTGTACGGGCGGCCCCACGGATCTGCCTCGAGAGTCCCCAGGAACTCTTCCCATCTTTGGGTTTTGGCCTCACTGATGGCGGACTGCAGGGCGTGCTTCCGCTGTACGTATTCGCCCCGCAGCCGTGCCTCCACGGTCAGGTCACGGTACCGCCTGCGTCGGCGGTACCTAGTGTACTGGCGACGCGCCGCAATGCACGCGGCGCGTTTTTGGCCTATGTCATCAGACCACCAGTACACCTGACGCCTTGGAGGTCGAGCACTGGCCCGGGGCATCGACGCGTCGCAAATCTGCGTCATCGCGCCCCGGAACCACTCCGCCTCTAGCTCAACCTCCACAGGCCCTTCGCCCATTGGGGTCCAGGCCTGGACGATGGAGGCTTCCACCAGCACGTCTACGTTGAGACGTTTCAACGCCCATCGTGGGGACGACGGGGTGTGCACTCTCCTCGGGCGATCGTCCGGGATCGCCGGCGAGGCGGAGATGTCGAACCGCACGTAACGGTGGTCCGACAGTGACTCCGCCTCGACTAGCACTTGCCAGTCCCGGACGCGGCGCGCTACGGCAGGGCTTGCGAACGAAATGTCCACAATGGACTCGCCCTGCCAGCGCACGCACGTGGCGACCGATCCCCGGTTAAGAACCACGAGACCGGTCGCAATCGCCCACTCCTCCAGCGCGTCGCCGCGAGCGTCGGTGACAGGGGATCCCCAAGCCGTTGATTTGGCATTGAAGTCCCCCGCCACCACGACCGGACGCGATGGGTACCGGTTAATAACGGCCCCCACCGCGCCCAAAAATTGCTCAAACTCAGCGAGGCGCCGGTTCGGAGAAAAAAATTCGTCACATCTAACTCAACCTCCGGACGTATGTTATTTTGGCCCATTAAAAAAACTGTGGAGAGAAATTCTACTAAACTATAAAATAAAAAATCCAAGAGAACCAACGATTCACAAGGGACATTTTCCAGATCTACTCAAAAAGCTAGTGGAGAACCTTAACAATAAAACAAATAACATAATCAGTGCGTTTAAGAGCACTGGTATTATACCATTCATGATAAAGTAATAAGTAAACTACCGGGTTTAAACCAGCAAACGATAACATATACTATCGACAATGCGCTGATAGATTGGCTAAGTTTCAAGGAATGACGAAGAAAATATGCCTTTTGATAAAATACAAGGATGTCTACAAACTAACAAAAAGAAAATTATAATAACATCTTATGTAACTATCACAGCAGGACGATCCCAAAAAAACCCCAAAGTAGGCAAAGCAATACAAATTTGAAAAAGAAAGGAGTTAAAATTACGCGATCGGCATTACGCATGAAACTTAGCCCAATAAAAAAAGACACAGAAGTTAAACAAAGAAAAGTTTTGAAACAAATTTCACAAGAAATAAATAATAATAATAATAATAATAATAATAATAATAATTGTCGATATTACCATCCCTCATGATGGCAACCTCGTGAAAGCTGAGAAGGAAAAAGAACTAAAATACCTGGACTTAGCACACGAGGTTGTCGATATGTGGGATGTGGACTCGGCAATCATTGTACCGATAGTCGTTACGGTAAACGGTCTAATAGCCAAGATCCTCGACCAACATCTTAAGAGGCTCGCGTTAGGTGCTTGGGTCAAGGGTCAGATGCAGAAGGCGGTCCTCCTCGATACGGCACGCATAGTGAGGAGATTCCTCTGTCTGGACCCCTAACCACCGACAGCTTGGACCTTGTCTCGATGTCGGTGGGCAACCATAATTTTTATATTTTTAAATGTGTTTTTTTATAATTATATATTTAAAAATGTAATTTTTATTGATAAATAGTCAATAAATGTGAATAATAATAATAAATTCTTTATTTCTCTTCACAATTAAAAGCTTAATTCTAGGTATAACATATTATTTGGTAGGTAGGCTAGGTATAATGCGAGGAGCTGGTGTCTGTGTTAGACATAAAATGACTGTGATACAGATCACCAGGTCCCCCACGGAAGAACTGATAGTATTTATGAACCTGTTATTATATTATATTAAACTCTAATGTTACAAGTAAGGAGATTCAATACTAAAAAATTTAAAAACATAATTATAATTATGAAGGTAGAAGTAAAAACGAACTATAAACAGACATGTCGGCCTCGATGGCGTAGTGGTTAGTGTAACCGACTGCCACGCCTGAGGTCGCGGGTTCGATTCCCGCACAAGACAAATATTTGTGTGCATGAACATGGATGTTTGTCTTGGTCTGGGTGTTTCTATGTATAATATGAAAAAAAAAAAAGTATATATGTATGTTTATCCATTGTCTAGTATCCATAGTACAAGCTCTGCTTAGTTTGGGCTAGATAGTGTTGTGTGTATGTGGTAGAATATTATTATTATTATTATTATTTAAACAGAGCGCCTGCTGTGAGTGTGTGTGTGTGTGTTAAGGTGTCTATGATAATGTATGACGTTAGTGTGAATGTGTGGTATCATTGTGTAGTGTTGGATGTCAGGTGTAGTGAGTCAATGTGTAAGTCACTAAGTGTGGTGTGTGGTGTAAGTTATGAATTTATGTCGTGTGCATTTATATTTGATTAGAATGTAGTAGAGTTTCTGCGAAAATATAATCCAAATTTTGTAACCAGCCCGAGACCAGTCTTGCATTTGGTTTTGGGTAATGAATATATTGTTAATACCCGATTTAACTTATTGTATAAGTTCGTACTCTGGTAGCAGAAAAACCGATGTGGCATTTTAGTTTTGAAAGTCGGTGCAGAGCAGACTGTGTTTGCGACCTTTGTTTTTTATTGTTTCAGGTTCATAAGTAGTAAGGGGATATTGTTTCATAACCGTTTTTAAGATGAAGAGCTGTCTCACAGTAAGTACCTTCCATTTTGAGTAGATGTCAGCCGTTGGGTGATAAAAAGGTAAAAACAAGCTAACTTTAAGGAGAGCTCTTTGTGCCCTCTCAATTTTTAAGAAGTGAGTTTTACATGCGCCACCCCATGTAGTGATACAGTATTCAAGCTGAGATTGACAGAGAGCATAATACACTGATTTTATTACAGCTTTTGTGGCAGTGTTTCTTAAGGCTTTAAAAATTACTATAAGTCTTCGCACTCTCGCTGCAAGGTGATTAATATGTTCGTAAAATTTAAGATTTCTGTCAATAATTACGCCTAAATACTTGATGGATTCAGTATTTTTAAGTTTAGAACATTGGCAAGTTGTATCATTCATATTGGGGCACGAATGGGAGACAATTCTTAAAGAGGGATCCGGTATGTCATTGGCTTTAATGGAGAATGTTATGTAGGATGTTTTATCGACGTTTAACGTTAGTAGGTTCCTATTTAGAAAAGTAAAGTAAAGCCGTGTCGTCCGCAAATGCAACAATTTTCGACTCAGGAACCCTTTGCTGACATATATCATTTATGTAGACTAGGAACAGTGTCGGTTCTAAGATACTGCCCTGCGGAACTCCAAAAGTCACTGGGGCTTCTTCACTAGTTACGTTTCCGACTTTTACACACTGTGTTCTGTCAGTTAGGTAATCTTTAAAAAGTCTCAATTGAAGATCCCGGATGCCAAAGCCCTCGAGGTTCACAAGCAGAATAGGGACAGAGACTGTGTCAAAGGCCTTTGCTAAATCTAAGAATATCCCAATAGTTTTTCTCTTTGAGTCTAGGTTGTTAACTATACAATTTGTCAGTTCTAGTACAGCATCGGAGGTGGTTCTTTTGGCTCTGAAACCAAACTGTGCTTGTGACAGAAGATTTTTGTTTTCCAAATAGTTAACAAGTCTTTTATTAATTATGCGTTCTAAGATTTTTGATAACGTAGGGAGAATTGAAATTGGCCTATAATTATTGACACAGTCTCTGTCACCACTCTTATGTAACGGGTGAACTCTAGCTTTCTTATAAATCTTCGGAAACACCGGTTGTGAAAGACAAGTTACAAATATATGTTATAGGTAATGTTAGAATATCTATATTTGACTTCAAGATGTTGCTAGATATCATATCAAGACCGACCGAGCAATTACTCTTTAACTCTGTTCTCCGTGGGGAGTAGACAGAAAGAATAGCTACACGAGTTTAAAGTGATGGGTTCTGTTTGCAGATTATTCTTTGTGATTTCTTCTGCTAACGATTTACCAATATTTGCAAAATATTGGTTAATATTATTTGCTGCATTTAGGGGGTCATTGGTGTTTATAAGTTCACTCGGGCTGTCTTTGGGTTTGGTTAAGTAAGTTATCTCTTTGACAATTTTCCATATTTCTTTAGTATTTTTTCCTGCGTTTTGAAATTGTAGTTTTTCATAATCTCTTTTAAGTTTTTTTTAACAAAGATGAACAAAAATTTCGGTATCTTTTATAAGTAGTTTTGAATATCTCATTATCTGGGTGTTTCTTTACTTTTTTGTACAGATTATCGCGGTTTTTAATACACTTTAGAATGCCTGGGGTTATCCAAGGTTTTAGAATATTTTTTCTGTTTGATATTTTGACGTCTTTAGAGTTGTTTTTGATAACAGTATAAAGAATACTATAGAAGAAATTAGCAGCCTCGTTGGCGTTTCTGATTGTATATAGTGGACTGAAGTCAGCATTTTTAAGTTTGGCGTTTATAAGATCGTGATCTAAGTACTTTACAGTTTTGACAGGTTTTTGTTTAGGAAGACTAGCTATGTACAAAGCACCGCTATTATGATCTGTAATTGTTGTTTGGAATATGAGACAACAAGCTGTTAATTAAGTCTTCAGAAACGTGTGATCTAGACATGTATTATTGTGCGTAGGTGATGTGTATGCAGGCAACATACCGTGGAATGCCATCATATCTAGATATGCAGAAAGATTATAGTCAGCACTGTGTTCGGCATGTTAATATTAATATCCCCCAATAATATGATATTTTGCTTAGATGAGTATTTTAATAATATATGATTAAGGAAATGTAAAAATTTATCTATATTTCTATACCCGGGAGGCCTATAAATGGCTAAGGCTACTGTATCTTTATTTAAGGTAATCACAAGACAGTTTGTGTCCTCAATCACAGGTTCTTCAACTGATATAAACAAACTGTTCTTATAGTACACAACAACACCCTCATTCTGCGTGAGGTTGTTAGAGGTGGCAGAACTTTCATAGCCATCTAAGGAGGGTAAGTAAGAGGTTGAAAGCAACCAGCATTCTGTCAAGACAATGCAGTCCCAATCCACCCCAGTACTGGCTACTATCGGTAATAATCCAGGTAAGTTACATTTTACACTTCGAATATTTTGTTGAAACATTTTAGGACATTTTTTGGACTATGGTAGCAGGCCAGAGCATTCCACTGCATCATAAATAACAAAGTCAGCAACATCAAAAGAGTCTATTTCATTTTGTAAATTAGTTAACTCATTGAATTTCACATGAGTAATAGTTTTGAAGGATCATATTGGTGGGTTAATTTGGTCATAGTATTATGTTCTGTTTTATTTTTATGGAAAATGAGATGTATGAATATCAATCTTGTTGAATGGTTGCGAAAAACGTTTAAAATAGCATTAGGTACGACATAATATTTTATAGATTGTAAAATATTTTGAGGGCCTCTTTGTGTTATATAAATACTTTTTGATAGAATATAGTATAGAGTATTATTAATCAGTTGTATTGCAGTAGTTAGTGTGTTATGGTTATGTATATAGTGTAGGTGAAGAGAGTGGAGACAGGCGATTACTAAATAAATAATGTACAAAATAATGCATGCAGTAGGAATGTAAACATGTAATTCAGAAAGTAGAACTAGTCAGATATTTCTTCCAGTTTTTGGAGATCTTCTTCGCTAGATGCGTATACGGGGTTGGCGTTCATTACGTTTCAAGAAAAGCTTGCCAAACGAAGTCCAACAGTGCTCGTAGTTGTGTTTTTTAGTAAATAATCTGGTTATATAATATAGTCGTCTAATTGAAGCAGTAAGAGATTCAGCCACGTATATTGACTTTGCTGGTCCACCCATATCCAAATTAGTAGTACTTAAACGTTTTTCACTATTTGCCTTGTTGTATGATCCAGTAGCCTTAATAAACTTTTCTCTCTTTATGGCTGAAAATAAACTAGAATATGTGACGGATACCTTTGATGAGAAGCCTAGAGACAAAACTAAGATAAGAAAATTAAAGAATAAAGAAAATAGAATAGCAAAGGACAAGAAGCAAAAGCACAGATCTGTCGGAAGGAAGAGATATAGTAGTAGTGTATCTAGCATAACATCTGACATTGAAATGAGTATTGCTGATAATGATTCAGAATATAAAACAATGGACGATTTCATCACCGTGATGCAAAAAGAAGAACAAGAAAATATAGATTCAGCAGTACCCCACGGATTATCTGACATTAAATATTTTACAGAGCATAATGATAAACTCAAAATAGATACGTGGATTTTGGCCAAATTTGTTACTAAAAAGAGCGTGAAGCATTTTGTAGGAAAAGTAATATCGATGAAAGATAGCGTTCCTGAAGTTAAGTTTGTGAGAAAAGTTAAGGAATCAAAACATAATACAGGGTTAGTATTTACTTACCCAACAGTGGACGATATTTGCACTATAAAGCACTTAGATGATATCATTTTAGTGTTACCTAAACCAAATATTTCTCGAAGGGGTCAAATCCTGTTTGATATTGATTTGAATGGTTATAATGTTCTGCATAAATATGCAGACATAATAATTTTCTGTAATCTGTGAAACAAAATTAGAGATAATTAATACAGAAACATACATTACACCCTTTCACCCGCCATTACGTAGGACGGACTTAAGATTTAGTTTAGTTTTAGTTTATTAAGTTAGTACCTACCTACAATTAGTTTGTGTTCATTATTTGCATGTTGTGTTTGCCTTTAATTATTTGTTACACTTATAATATTTTATTTGTGTGTCTACAATATATGTAACAGTGTATATAAATGTTGGCATTCTCAAATAAATAAATAATAAAATAATATAATTTATTCTTGTTATGTGTTTGTAGAATAAATAACAAGAATAAATAATACAAAATGCCTTGTAGTTTTTAAACCAAAATAAACATATAATATAGATCTTTAGAACCATCCTAAACTATTTATTCAGATTTTTTTTTAGGTTCTAAGGTGATGCAGGTAAATAATATATATAACATAGTAAAACGACGTTGAAACAATATGTTGTATTCTGGCTAAGTAAGTATAAGAAAATCTAAATATGACTTACGATATGAGGCGAAATCCTTTCAGCAATAAGAGATACTACTCGTGTATCTTGCTCTAGGATAATGTGTCGCGCAATGCGATTAACACATATCCCACATGTATGATCTTGTTATCACACAACTTTGTGGATTGATAATATGATAGGGCGCGTCGGTTGGTACGGATTGAAACACTGAATGGATAAACTGAATATATTGGAATTAACTTTATAAACTAAAATGTGTATGATATGACGCGATATGTTTAATGACTGATTAATAATTGAGAACGCACGGCGTTAATGATGGCTCGACGCGAACTAAATGTAATATTAATGAAAACGCGTGTATCGCGTAAAAATGCTGAGTTGAGAAATGTACGGTTGCACCGTACATGCTCCCAAGCAGAAGATGGGTGTGAGATGATGATATGAATACAAGATGATGTTATTGGTTCCTTACGCGCTATGCTTAGAGTCTTTAATTAAAATCGGTTTTTTCGCGGAATGGGCATTGTACCTTTATCTAACTTGTGCACTTTACGAATTTCACTATAATCGTTATCACATGGCACTTCGCACGAATTACGCGCACTAACACTATAAACACGCACTCTTGACAAGGAGTCAGAGGGCCCTGCTTCAGCCCTTGAAGATGTTGCTTGTTCAACGGCGTGCAGGCTCTGCAGAGCTGCCTGCGCCACCGCATGAGAAGTCGCGCGCCTGCTGCGAACCCGACGTACTATAATGACAGCACCGATTGCCATTGCGGCGCCGATGAACATGTACAATACCGTGTAGTGATGGATATCGTGGTATGAGACTTGATTTGGTAAATTCTCATTCGCTTGGAGACTGGTGATCTGTTTCTTGATTTCCGCTAACTCTGTATTGCTAGAGTTAAACGAATAATTTTGTATCAGTGGGGTTGAAATGCTCACGTTAATAATGTGATTGATTGGTTCTATCTCCGGGAGTTTTAAGGATGGTTTTATGTTTAAATTACTTAAACCTTCATTTCGAGTGTACACTGTGAAACTTTCGGTTTTTATTAAGCAATCATGATCCACACCTAATATTCCAACTCGTTCCAAGTGTCCGACTGACACGTGATCTTCGCATAATACTCGTATCTGACACTGACTACAACAGAAGTATATGTACTTATTAACTTTATTTATAGCTGTCCATTGATTCGTACATACTGCTACGCTAATCTTGCAATGTTTTGTATTGGGTACAACCTCACATAATTTTTCGTCATTCTTAAGATGATAAATTGGCCTTTCTACATAACACAGATATGAATCAACGTCATCATGTAGACATGTCTGGACATCATATGTAGACATCGTTAAGTATGAGTCCTTTTTCAAATTAATTGCTACGTACTCAGAAATCGGTATGATGGTAGCCATGCTTGTGTTATCTACAGCTTGAGGTATTGGTATAATTTTCATTATTGCAAACGAATCTCTTGAGACTAAGGGTAATTTTAGTTCAAATATTAAATAATCTTCAGACATTCTTGCTTTAACCTTAAATAAATGATATATATTCCTGAAGTTAGCTTGTAAATTACTGACTGGCAATGTAAGATCTTTCGACAAATGACCCGAAATCGTATTCAAAGTCTCCTTGAGCTGCTCTGGTGACAATAAATGAAAATTAAGTCTTCCATGGTAAACGTCTGTTATTGTATCTAACAAACTCGACTGAATTGTTTTTAAATGTTTTAGAATGTTGCTGGTAGCTATGGCGCCTGTGCTAAAGTCATTCATGATTGTGTTAAGATCGGATTCATTCTGTAAAACATTCTGAATTTTGTCAATTTTCATAGCCGCAAGATTAAGCATCTTGTGCTGTTTATAGAGTGCATTTTCATGCCTCTTCAAAACATTAGACTCAGCTTCAATAATACTAGTTTGGTTTTTAATGAGCGACACCAGATGCTCCTCATTGTGTTGTAGTAATCTAATATCTTGTTTATATTGTTCGGCGAACCTTTCGTCGAGTACACCGAACAAGTTGTTTGCAAGATACCCGACACCATTGATAAGGCCTCGCTTGCGCCGGCGCAGGGCGCGTGCCCGTCGCGTGCTGGTATGTTGAGTCAGCAGCAGGTGGTTATAGTACTCCAGTTCTGATAACTCCTGTTGCAATTGTATTCGTATGATGACGCAATGAGAAGTTTCTTTTAACTGATTGCATAATTGCGTTAAATAATTAATATATTTACTACATGCAGTTGTTCCTTGCCAATATGGATCCATGTCATAATATGTAACTATCTTCCATTCATCTCTGATTAGTTGCATGTTAGCAATTTTGTCTAAATAAAGACCTTGACTGTCTTTCAATTGCGTAACATTGTAAGCACAGTGTGCTGTGGTAAAAATGCTAATAAATAATAAAAGCAACATTGATAATGATAAGAAACTATAACTTGTACTTCTGAGACAGTTTTTATTTTTTACTGTATGGGAGTTCGATTCTTGTTTATCGATTCTCTCGTTTACTGGAAGTAATGACAATTTGGTTATAGGACGCTTGATTATCCCAGTTTTTGTTTTTAACGTGACCACCCTGACGTGGCCATCAGAGCCAGGATGCAGCTGGACGACGCGACCTAGAGCCCACTTCCCAGGAGGTAGGTTTGCATCATTGATGGTTACAATATCATTGACCTTGATATTGACTTGAGACCGTCTCCATTTACATCTAGCTGATAATTGAGTAAGATACTCCGAATGCCATCGTTTCCAAATATCCTTTACGATTTTTTGAATTAAATACCATCTCGTTCGCATATCTGTTTCAGTTTCAAATATTGTCATATTCTGATTTAAATTGATGAAACTCGACAGGGTGAGGAAATTTAGGTCGTTAGGGTCTTCTGTGAGGGGGCATAAGGGTCTCGAGTTAAGTACAGCTTCTAATTGTGCTAGTATGGTAGAAAACTCTTCGTATGTTAGTTTCTGGTCTCCAACAACTCTACGTAAATGATATTTTAAGCTTTTCACCGCAGCTTCCCACAGCCCGCCAGCGGTGGGCCACGACGGCGCGTTGAAATGCCACTCAATCTGCATATTTGTTATTTCATGAAGGAAATCTCCATCGAATGATTTCTGTATTTGTTCAAATTCTTCTTGCAGAATTTTGTTGGCACCGACAAAGTTTGTACCATTGTCGCTATACAAATGTTTCGGAGAGCCTTTTCTTCCAGTCATTCTACGTAATGCGGCCAGAAATGCTGATGATGTAAGATCTGAGACCAGTTCTAAATGGACAAGCTTAGTCACCATGCATATAAATACTGCTACGTATCCCTTTGTGGTCTTTATACCCCGACCCTTGTTCGCCTTGATAAACACGTGACCGGTAAAATCTACTCCAGTGTGTTCAAACGGTTTTGCCACATTACATCTTTGTGTAGGTAAATCTCCCATAAGCTGTGTTATTTTGCTAGGGGTGTTTTTTCGACAGGTAACGCATGTACGTATACGCTTCTTTACGACTCGGTTTCCTCCCATAATCCAATACTTCTGGCGTATAGCAGCTGACGTCACGCGTGCGCCTCCGTGAAAGGTAAGTAAATGAGCATGATCTATTATTAAATTAGTTAATTGACTTTCGTGAGGGATGATAATTGGGTACATCATATCGGGATGCATATTAGCCTTGGTCAACCTTCCTCCAACTCTGAGAAGTCCCTCCTTGTCAATAAACGGGTTCAACTGTAATAATTTACTTTTAGTTGATAGAGGCTTATTTTCTTGTAAATTATGTATTTCCTGTATAAATTCCATGGTCTGTACATACTTAATTACTACATATTTTGCATGTTTTATCTCTGATAGCGTAAGAAAACCTTGCTTGCTTTTTTGACCTTGCTTTGATTGCTTGATAAATTTAAAAACCCATGCTAACACTCTTGTGAGTTTCGTAAGTGAACTATATCTTGATAATAATTCACATATAATGTTTACATTGCACTCTTGCGGCGATGTGTAATTAACTTGAATTGTTTTCTTTATTTCCTCGTTTGTAGAAAAAATTTCTTGTTCATATATTTGATTTTCCACGAAGTTTTGTAGCCATGAAGGTCCCTGCCACCACAGGGAGTGATTTTTAAGCTGGTTGACAGTCATTCCGCGGCTAGCGCAATCAGCTGGGTTATCCGCTGACTTGACGTAGCGCCAGCTATCTGTAGGTATAATGCTTTTTATTTGTCGTACCCTATTTGCGACAAACGGTTTCCATTTGCCTGGCTCTCCTTGTAGCCATGCAATAACTACCATTGAGTCTGTCCAACTATATACTTTGATATTATAGGCAGTAAGGCACTGCTGAATTTTGAAAAGCAATTTTGATAAAAGTAGTGCTCCGCTTAGCTCTAACTTTGGAAGGGAGATAGTTTTACTTGCAGGAACTACTCTTGATTTGCCTGCCACTAACGAAATTTTAGTTTCGCCATTGATAATTTGTTTACAATATACGACGCATGCATAAGCTTTTGTTGACGAGTCGCAAAAGCCATGTAACTCCAAATAACCACTTTGTGCCGTGCCTATCCAACGATCGATTTCAAACTGATTGATTTTGTGCATATCACTTCTAATACTAACCCATTCTGTAATAATATCTTCAGGCAACTTGTCATCCCATTGAATATCTGACAACCAGACCTTTTGAAATATCAATTTAAGCCGTGTAGCCAGTGGTGATAGCCAGCCAAGAGGGTCAAACAATTTTGATATATCGGATAGCATGCTCCGTTTTGTAGGTGGTTTATTTGATGATTCAACTTTTGATGAAAATTTGAATGTATCGGTTTTGGGGCACCAGTGTAATCCTAAAGTTTTTGCTGAATCTGTCTCTTTAAAATCAAAATTTTCTTGCTGAAGTATATTTTTCAGTAATTCAGATGCGTTAGACGACCATTTTCTTAAATTGAACCCTCCTGCTTTTAATAATTTGATCAATTCTTGTTGTAATATGATTGCTGACTCGACACTTTCTGTGCCGAAAAGAATGTCGTCCATGTAGAACGACTGCTCCAATGCTTTGATCGCTTCACTGCTAAAATTTTTGTCTTTCGTCTTCCGCTAACTGCTTCAACGTCATCATAGCCAAAAATGGCGCGGCCTTGGTGCCGTATGTAACTGTCTGAAGCTCATATACTTGATGTGGTATGTCAGCGGAAGCACGCCAAATGATTTTTTGAAATTTTTGGTCGTCTCTGTTTAGCCATATAAAGCGAAACATTTTTTCGATATCTGCTGTAAAGGCCACGCGATATTGTCTCCATTTTAACAATAAAGATTGAAGATCTTGTTGTAGATTTGGGCCCTTTAACATAAGGTCATTCAAACTGTACCCAGTTGTTGTTTTCGCAGATGCATTAAAAACTACACGCAGTGCAGTTGTAGTGGATTCATTACGCAACACACAATGGTGCGGCAAATAAAAGTCAGGTTTCTCGTTACCGGACGCGAGTTTCATATGTCCTAACATTATATATTCTAGAATGAATGATTTGTATTGTTTTGCAATGTTTTCATTATTGTGAAACCTCCGTTCTAAGTTATTAAATTGCGCGATAGCTTTATGTTTCGATGAACCCAAGTGGTTCTCAAAGTTTTCTTTAAAAGGTAATCTGACTTCGTATGTACCATCTTTACGCCTTATTGTAGATTTCTTAAAAAAAACCATGCACTGTAGATCTTCTGCTGATACGTTGGAAGATTCAGTAATGTCTTCAATTTCCCAAAATTTTTGTATTTCGTCGACGTTATTCAAAATTATATTACATTGATATGATTGCACAATGTCTCCGCTTATTATCCAGCCGAGTCGGGTGTTTTGTGCTGAAGCTGAGTCTTCAGTTGCCCTACAAACTCCATCTAACAAGATTTTGGAATATACGCTACTACTCAGCAGTAAATCAATAGGGCGACTTAGGTTAAAATCGGGGTCGGCCAAGGTGATGTTGTCAAGGTACGACCAAGTTGGTTTTAAAAATGTATAATTGGGTAAGTTCTTCACTAATCTATTCATGATGAATGCATCGACTTCAAACTGAAAATCGTTGATTTCTGACGAGCATTTGAGACTCACGAGTCCTTTGCAGTTGCTCTCCGTTTCACCAATGCCACATACTATACCCGGACGTCTCTGTCGAGGAAGCTCCAGAAGTTGTGCAGCATATTCGCTAATGAGGGAAACTTGAGAACCTTGATCCAGAAGAGCTCGCAACGTTTTAAATGATCCGTCTTGAGCTTGCACTTTGACAATCGCTGTTGGTAATAAAACTGCTGATATATTTTTGTTTAATGACGCATTTGACTGTCCACGGCTTAACTGTTGTGCTTCGGGTTGCAATTCACGCGTCACGTTTTCGTTGCTGGGTGCGGTTCTTGCTGAATTTGCACCGTAAACGCGATTTGTCTGTGTAAATGCCTCATGTAATAACGTATTATGATTGCCATTACATTTACGGCATCTTTTGTTTGAAAGGCAATCCTGCCCTCTATGACAATAAAGGCAGTTTTGGCATACCTCTAATCTAATTAATGTTTTTCGTTTGATGTATGGTGGCATTTCTAGAAACTGCGGGCAGTAATAAATGCCATGTTCGTTGCTTTTACAAACAACACACTTATATTTCGTCGAACTGCAATTTTTATGAAATGGTTGCGAAATGGCTTGATTTTGCGTTGTAAATGACTGCTTTGAATAAAAATTATGTTTTGGTGTTTGCTTAGACCCAATCGATTTATTTGAATACTGTTCATATTTTTTACGCGAAGACTCCATGCTCGTAAATTTGCCTTCTAAGAAAGCCAAGAAATCTTCTATTTTTGGTATAGCTCTAGGATCCTTGATTGATGCCGCGTAGTCGTTGTAAGTTTCAGAATCCAATTTTGGAGATAACAGATGTAGAAGCAGAGGATCCCATGAAGAAACATCGATACCTAAGTTCTTTATGGCATTTAAACTTTCAACTGTGATGTCGTGTAATCGTTTGATGTTATTAACCGTAGGCTGCTGCATCGCTGGTACGTTCAACAGCGTATCTATGTGAGAGCTACAAATTAATCTAATATTATTGTAACGATGATTGATAATATCCCAACAAATATTGTAGTTGTCGGATGAAATCGAAAGGTGTTGGATTAGCCTTTCAGCTTCTCCTCTCAGTTTACTCTTGAGGTACTGCATTTTTTGAGCGTTGGATAAAGAGTAATTATTGTGGATTGTTTCGATGAATAAATCTTTAAACGATGTCCACTGTTGATAAGAACCAAAGAAAAGAGGGATATCCATTTTCGGCGTGGAACGTACTTTATGTGCTACAGACCATAACTTGGTGTTTATAGCCTTTTTTAAGTTGGTATATGTATTTTCATACTGGGTGTATAATTGTTCGTACTGATAATTCGATTCTTCTAATTCACCATCCAACTCCCAATGCAAAGAATCGATCACTGACCACCTAGTCTCTAACGTTTTCAATGCATCTTCCAATTCCCACTTCTCAGCCATTTGATCCAAGCTGAAATTAGCCACGGTTCGCTCAAGAGCTCGGAAGTTGCTAGATTGCTTCTTAAGCATGTCGTCTGTTTTGCTAGATGTTCCTCTTGATAAACGGACAGGCGATAAATGCTGCTTGGTACCAGACGCTTGTTCGTCTTCCACGCCCGTCGATTGCTGATCTGACGACGATCCCGAAGCAGTAGACGGTCCTGCCTTCATCGCCTCTTGTTGTTGACCGATGAGTGCCTTGATAGACCTGTATAATTCTGCTGCCCGTTCATAATCGTTTTCAACAAAGTAGGGATGGGACCTGCTCTCCTCCGTACTTAGCCGATCATGATTAAATTTAAAGTCAGACCAATAACTTTCTAAAAGTTCTAATCGGCGCCTAAAATAATCTCCGACCTTACGACTAGAACTATCCTTTTTTATGTTAACGAATAGCTTAGTCAATGCTTCGAAGATTTCTTCCTGATTCTTGTGAATATTATCCATGATGAAATATTAAAATGAGAACGATCTTACTTGGTAAAGCAGCAAACCCGGTGTAGTACTCCTTTCTTGCTAGCAGCACTGCACTCTGAGTCACTAAGAGTATATGATTGTCACTGATAGTCACTAATAGTCACTGATAGAAGAACCAAAAAAGATTGGATCCGGCTCGAAGGACCAGAAAAGATGTATGATCTTGTTATCACACAACTTTGTGGATTGATAATATGATAGGGCGCGTCGGTTGGTACGGATTGAAACACTGAATGGATAAACTGAATATATTGGAATTAACTTTATAAACTAAAATGTGTATGATATGACGCGATATGTTTAATGACTGATTAATAATTGAGAACGCACGGCGTTAATGATGGCTCGACGCGAACTAAATGTAATATTAATGAAAACGCGTGTATCGCGTAAAAATGCTGAGTTGAGAAATGTACGGTTGCACCGTACACCACAGTTAACACACAGAATGCGTGAAGCCATTTTGCCACACAACTTTTAGAACCAAATAATTCGTTCTTCTGTGGGTTTGATTCCGTCCGGTGTAACTTCGTAACCGAGGAACTGTATCTTGTCTTTGCCGAACTCACATTTATCGATGTTTAGGGTGACGCCGTAGTTGTCGAGTCGTTCGAGAACTTTTTGTAAGTGACGCTTGTGATCCTCTGGGTTTTCTGAGTGCACTAGTAAAACATCGACGAATCAGAATACGTTGTCGTCGAGCCCTCGTAGTACTTCGTGCATGAAACGTTGAAATGTTTGGCTGGAGTTGCGTAAGCTGAACGTCATACAGTTGAACTCGAAGAGGCCGAAGGGGGTTATTATGGCAGTTTTCGCAGCATCTTCTTTTTCAATAGGTATCCAGAAGTACGCCATTTTGAGATCTAGTTTAGAAAAGATTGTACTGTAACGGCGTTCAATCTTCTATAGTCGCCACACACGCGTAGCGAACCATCCTTTTTCTTAACGACGTGAAGCGGGCTGGCCCATGGACTGTTTGACGGTTTACAGATTCCCATCTCCATCATCTTCTCAAACCTAGCTTCGCAGCTTTGTATTTATCGGGCGGCAGGGGGCGCGGCCTTGAATAGGTTGGTTGGCCTGTTGTTTCTATGCGATGAGTTTGCGAGATGCGTTGTGCTTAGTCGGAGTTTTGAGTGACATGGGTCGCAGTACGTCGGGATATTCTTTCAAAATGTCGTGATAGGGGTGATGGTGGCTGATAACGTATACGGCTTCCTCGGTGCTATGTATTTTGATGGTGTGAATGCTAAGGTCGGTAATGCGGTCGATGAGTTTTCTTTGATGTAGATCGACAAGTAATTTGTGCTTCGCTAAGAAATCTGCGCCTAGTATTGATGTTTTCACGTCAGCCACGGTAAATGTCCATTTAAAGCTTCCGCGTAGACCTAGGTTGAGTTCGAGTGTGCGCTCACCGTAGGTACGTATCTCTGTACCGTTCGCAGCAAACAGTTTTTAGTCACTTTCAATCGGCTTCACGTGTTTCGTATTTCTTGCGGCTAATACGGATATGTTAGCACCCGTGTCAACTAGAAACTTCTCTCTGTTGTTAAGATCGATAACGCAGAGGCGGTAGCTTGGTTTGCTAATATCGACGCCCGCCATAGTCGATGTATTGTCTAGTTTTCCTGCTTCTTTTTTGCGCACGGTGATTCGCATCTACGGGCTTCATCTCCATAGCGCAGGTAGGTAATAACACAGCCAGTCGGGATCTCCGGGTTTGCGGTTTGAGCGGGCACGGTATCTCGAGTTCGATCGCGATCGGTTGTTGCTATGCGAACGAGTAGCGCCATAGCGATACGACGCATGTTGTTGATTGGTTCGAATCTCGGCGATCTCCAGCGTTAGTTTTTCTATTTGTTTATATAATAGGTCGAACTGTAGATTTTCTGTAGTTGGGCAATGTAAACACGACGGGCTTGATGTGTGCGCCGGCGTAGTGGTTGTAGTGTGGACTGCGGCGACTGTTGCGGGTTCGAAATGTTCAACCATTTTGTCGGCCATCACAGCTAAACATTCTAGCGACGATTCAGTGTTCACGGAGAGTACGGCGCGGACTTGTGTGGGTAATTGGTTGAGCCACATAACTTTTAGAGCTTCGTCGGTTAGTAATTTACCGCTCAAATCGCGCATCTTACGTAATAACTGGCTAGGTTTCATGTCGCCGAGTTCTAGGCCACTGAGTAATTTCTGTAGCTGACGATGGTCTGATTCTTGGTACGTCGATATCAGTCTGTTCTTTAGCGTAATGTACTTGTTGGTCGATGGCGGGTTTAATATGATGTCGCCGATTTGTTCGAGGTCGCTACAGCCTAGCAACGGGACGACGAGGTTGAATTTCTGTTCTTCTCCCATCTTGCTGGCGGCGACGGCGGCTTCAAACTGTGCGAACCACAGTCGTGGGTTTTGACGCCAGAATGGTGGTAGACGTGCAGGCAGTGAGGTTGTAGCGACATCACCGTGTCGTTACTTGCTTGTCGGTGAATTCTTCAGCTTTTTCTTGTGCCATGACGATAAGGTAGCGTGTTCGTACGTCTAGATTTGGCCGAAAACCAACAGATGTTCGGTGTCAGTTCAGTGAACCGATATTACAACAGCACTAGAACGATGAGAGGTCAGGGGTCACCAATTTAAAGCGTTACCAGCCGGCGGGCAGAAGCCAGGTCCGTAGCTGGTAACCGTTAGGGTTATAATGAAACACGCAGACTGATTCAACTGAGAATATATTTACAATTTTTCACCTATCTTATATCCCATTTATTAGTCATGCAAGTAACGCTAACACTAATGTGTACAATAAACATTTTCACCAATCAGCGACAAGTAAACAAAAATCTAACATTTACGAATGATTTCTTGGAAATCTGTTCGCGAGTATAAAAGTAGTGCCACGTATAAAAAGCAGAGGAAAGCTTCGCGCGTCACCAGTTAGAAAATTGATATCGTCGCGGCTAGACGTATGATGCTCCGCTCGATCGCCTTCGCGCGTCGCTTGGTTTCGGCGCGGCTAGTTGTACGATGCTCCGTTCGATTCCAGGTTCCTCGTAAAGTTATATGTTGCCTGTGCGTATATACATACGCCACAAGGTTTTAGAAGCTCACGTGATACCTTACATGGGATTAATAGATGAAATTTTTACTCTAATGCAAGATAATGCTCGATCCCACGCCGCTGCACAAGTTCGACAATATTGCGAAGAAGTAGGGATACGTACCATGAATTGGCCAGCACGCAGCCCGGATCTTAATCCCATTAAGCATGTTTGGGAAAGTTTAAAAAAAGTATTTGCGAGAAATCCTGTGTCCACAACAGTGGCAGCACTAAAAACAGCGATTCCACAAGAATGAAACAATATTTCGCAAGACCGTTTAATAACCCTAATCAGATCTATGCGGAACCGATTAGAATTTGTAATAAGGGCACGTGGAGGCAAAACACCTTATTAAAAGAAAAACTTCAACTTTTCTTTTGTGGATTGTAGCGCAATATATAAATATTATAATGTTATAAATATTAAATGTTAGTGTTAGTGAATAATTAAGTGTGTCACGACTATATCGAGTGATTGCAGTTTTTTACGTGCATAAACGAAACAATGTTTATTGGTTTTGTCTGACATCAAATATTGAAGAATGGCAAGCTCCAGCCCATTTGGGCGCAGCCAACTAATGGAAAGAAGCCATTGCCATTGCCCTTACCGTCTCCTCGTAAAGACGTAAAGCCGCCTGCTGTCGCTGCTGAGACATTTGAGGTAATCCCTACAGCAGATATACAGAGATGGATGAAGGTTATAGATACCTATTTGAGTGAGGTCTCTACAATTGCTGCAGAGAGCAAATTAAACTCGGAACTCAAACTACGACTTACAAATCTGTGTCGCAAAGTAAACAATACCTCATCTGAAATAGCTGTACATTATCAGTCGCTTAAACAGAAAGCCCTAGAAGCACAAACCACAATTCAACACCTACAGGAAACGCAAAATATCTCGAACACACTCGAGGATATTAGAAAAGTAGTGAAAGGAAATAGCAGCCAGACCGATAAGAATTCGTTTGCTGACATGGTCAAGAAAGGCAGCAATACTTTTGTCCGCCCTAACAACATTAGCGCTGTTACTATTTATTCGACGGATAAAAGTAAAAGCAGTGACGACACAAAGGCTTTGATTCAGACCATAATTTTACCCGAGGAATTTAAATTACACATGCGTGGCGTCAGAAAAATCAAAAATGGCGGTGTTGTCATCAGCACAGGAAATAGAGATGATGTTGAAAAGCTTAAAGGCTCAAGTAGACTCATTGCCTCAGGCCTTTCTATTGAAGAGCGTGCGAAGCGACGACCTAGGATAGTAGTTATTGGTGTTCCTACTGCACTCAGTGAAAAAGAGGTCTTTGAGTGTATTTTGAGCAAAACCTGGTTCAAAAATACCCAGATAAGACACGGGAGTCATTTCTAGGCTCTACCAAATTGTCTCACAAGTCTGGAAAGAAAAATACTTCTACGTGTAACTACATCATAGAAGTACCATCTGGCATCAGAAAAGCCCTTGTCAACCAGGAGAGAGTTTTATAAACTGGACATCATGCCCAGTAAGAGACTTTACTCTCGTGACAAGGTGTTACAATTGCCAACAATATGGCCATGCTGCGAAATTCTGCCGCGAAACAACACCGACTTGTGGACACTGTGGTGAAGCTGGTCATACAATTAAAGAATGCAAAAAGACATCGCCACCGGCCTGCGCAACTTGCAAAAGATTTAAGAAGTCCAATGACCACCAAACCGGACACGAGAACTGCCCCGCTCGAAAGTATGCTGAAGACAGGTATTTAAACTCAGTTGACTATGAAGGCGCCTAGGAGCGCCGATAATAAGAAAGAAGCACATCTACAGGTAGGAAACACCTTTAGCCGCGCCTAATCATGGCTAATAAACTAATTGATGATCTTGACGAGCTTTCAATTTCAGACTCTAAGGTCTGTAAAATTGAAGATTGTCTAAGCTTATTTCCATCATATGACAAAAGTCTAACGATTATGACGCAAAATATTCGTAGTATTTATAAGAATTTTCAGGAACTTGAAATACTGTTGCATACTATAGCAATAAATTGTGACATAATAGTGTTATCTGAATGCTGGTTATCTAAAAGATCCATTGGACTACTAACACTAGCTGGATATAAATCGTTTTGTAGCGAAAATATAAAAAACCAAAACGATGGCCTAGTAGTATACATTAAAAATGATTTAAATGCTGTAATAGAAAAACCAAGTATTCACGACTGTAACAGTCTGCTCCTTAAAATTAATAATGACACTGACAATGACATTTTGTCAATATACAGGCCGCCATCGCTAAATGTAGATAAGTTCCTGAACTCCCTTGACTTAGCACTAAACAATCTATCATCATATAAAAATATTATTATAACGGGTGACATAAACATAAATATTATATCAGGGAGAAATGACATCCGAGGACATGATTACCTTAACATATGCTCTTTTCACGGTCTCTTGCCAGCCCATACCTTTCCTACTCATCAAAGTGGATCTTGCTTAGACCACTTCATTATTAAAACAAGCCAACTATCATGTACTTTTGTTACTAACTCAACAATCACAGATCATCATGCTGTCTTACTAATAATAAAACTATCACTTCATAAAAATAAATGCACACATAGCTTTACTAAACTAAACATAGAAAACCTCGCATTTGATATACCTAACATAGATCTTGCCCTAGTTTACTCATGTGCTGACCCCAACATTTCACTCGATTACCTCATAAATGCATTACAACATGTTATTCACAAAAATACAACAATTATAAAATTATCTAACAAACATAAAATAATAAAGCCTTGGATTACACAAGGTATTTTGCGATGCATTAGGCATAGAGATAAACTACATATGTTAGCAAAAAAATCACCTGATAATGAGATTATGTCTGTGACTTACAAAAGGTACAGAAATTTTTGTAACAAACTTCTTAAGAAATTAAAATTTCAATATAACAAGACAGAACTAGAAAAGGCGGGCACTAATAATAAGCTTGTTTGGATATTTATAAAAGTGATATTTCCTAAGTCTTTGAAAAAAGCTATTGTTATCTCAGTGCTCAAATCTGGCGACAAAAAATGTGTAAATAATTACAGGCCATTTTCAATTTTGCCAACGTTGTCTAAAGTTTTAGAAAAAATTATAAATCACAGATTAGTAAAATATTTAGAGTCTAACAATATACTTTCAGACAGGCAGTTCGGTTTTAGACCCCGAAGATCAACAAGTCAAGCAGTTCACATGTTGACTGATCACGTAGTGGCTAACATGGACAACGGGATGCATGCTGTTGGGATCTTTGTAGACCTTGCCAAAGCTTTTGACTCTGTTTCAGTTCCTATACTACTAAAAAAGCTTGAATATGTGGGAATAAGAGGTACACAATTATTTTATTTTATTTTATTTTATTTTATTTGGCTCACCAACAATTGATTACACCCATACAATTACAAAAATACATATAAAGATCTTATGTTCTAGTGTAACAATCTATTACAGGCAAACACAACATGCTCAAAAAGTGTGATTAAACATAAATACAAAAGTTCTACAGATTACGACACAAACACATATACAAGTCAAATACTAACTGCTTATGTTTATTAGGTACAAACAAAAATAAAGTAAAGATAAACAATTAAAAAAAAAAAAACAATACAAATAACAATACATTCAAAAAATAAGAAACGAAAGAAAAAAAAAAAAAAAACTAAGTATCATAATGCGGGACGATTACTTGCACATTCTTTTTTGAGCTTGCACATTGAGTCCACATTCACATCAACAAGATCACTAATGCCATTCAATAATTTACACAGTCGGGGTATAGGAGAGTTTGCGCCCAAGACCGTTCTGCGAAGTGGTGGATATAAGGGAGTTATGGGAGTACGAGGAAGTCTTGCGGGGACACGAAATTTAATGTTAGAGAGCAATTCGGGACAGTCAATTTTATTTTGTAAAAGCTTGCCTAAGAAAACCGTGTCAAGGATGTCTCTTCTATTCTGCAAAGATACCATCATGAAATGTGACAGTCTTTCTTTATAAGATGGTTTCTTCCTTGCTATTCCGGAGGAGTAAGCTAGGTGCCACAAGAAACGTTTTTGAACCCTCTCTAGTCTTAATGTGTGAGTAGCGTAATGCGGTCTCCAAACAGTACTACAGTATTCTAAGGAGCTTCGTACGAGGCTGTTGTAAAGGAGAATTTTGGTTTTACTCCGACTAAAATTAGTAACATTTCTGATTACAAATCCAAGCATTCTCGATGACTTTTGGATAACACTCTCGATGTGCGGAACAAAAGTCAGCTTCCTAACGAACAGAATACCCAAATCTCTAACTTGTTCTGCCTCCTGTATAAAACTGTGGCGAATGTGGTAAGTAGAAGGAAACAAGTTAGCTTTTGTAGAGAACTTGACATGGTAGCATTTATTGATGTTCAATGTCATGTCGTTTTTGTCGCACCATATAGTTAACTGGTCAATGTCTCTCTGCAGCAGCTCAACATCCTCAGTTGACTCAACTTGTCTGCAAAACTTAAGATCGTCCGCGTACATGTAACAGTCCGAGTAATTTAATGTAATGGGTAAGTCATTGACGAAAAAATTAAAGAGAATAGGCCCGACATGGGATCCTTGGGGCACACCCGATGTGACCCTATAGGATTTCGAGCGATACCCGTTTACGACAACGAAGAAGGAGCGGCTGTCAAGGTAAGATTTTAACCAAGTAAGAAGGGAGCCGGTGATACCATAAGCAGTCATCTTCTCTAAAAGAATATGATGTGGAACGCGATCGAAAGCTCTACTAAAATCTGTATAAATTGCGTCAATTTGTTTCCCGGAGTCAATAGCGCGCGTCAGTGTCTCAGTAAACATGACTAAGTTAGTACATGTGGACCTGGAACCAACGAAACCATGCTGGGCGTTACTTAAGTAAAGTTTCAAATGTGCCTGCAAGTACGGACACACCAGAGATTCAAAAATCTTGGCAAATGTGGACAAGATACTTATAGGTCTATAATTCCCTACATAATCGCATTCGCCACATTTATGAATCGGTACGACCTTTGCTTCCTTCCAAGCTTTAGGAAATTCACCAGTTGAGAGAGATTTGTTGTATATGAGCAATAACGGGGTTGTTAAAGAAGAGGCGCACATAGCAATAAAAAATGAGGGAATTCCGTCTGGACCAGCGCCTTTTCTGCGGTCTAAGGACTTAAGCTTATTGAGAAGGGTGTCGTATTCTATCACAGGGGCCGTCAGTGGCAAGCTATTTGCCAGCAAATTTTGCAAGTATCCCGAGGCTTCTAATTGATGTTTATCGGTTGGAATGGTATACATAGTAGAAAAATACATTGCAAACATTTCTGATATATCGACGCCGTTGGAAGATGAAGTAATACCATCGGACATTGTAAGCGGATAAGAGCTACTACCTCCTCGTTTGTCCTTGATGTAGGACCAAAACCTTTTGGGATTTTATTTATTTCGGTTTCTACCTCTCTGTTATATTTTTTATAGCAAGTGGCAGCAATATCGGAGCAACGTTTGGCTAACAACTTGAGTTCAAGCTCATCTCTCGGATTTTTATAGATTTTGTAGCGTGTTCTTATTTTCTCTTTTTCTCTCATGGCTCTGATTAGATTTTTATTGAACCAGGGTGGGTACGACTGTTGTTTATGCTTCTTGACGGAACCAAACATTTTACGAGATCATTAATATTATCATAGAACAGTTTAACCATGTCATTTAAGTCAGGATTTTCATCAAACAAGGCATTCCAATCAATTTCATCTAAATGTTTACAAATACTATGGTAGTCTAATTTAAAAAAAATAATTCTATCAGTTTCCGACGGAAGCCTAAGATCTTTATTGGATTTAAAAGAAATTAAAAGGGGAGGGTGCAAAGGATCGAGGACACTCAAGTGAGTAAGTGCGGGTTGTGTATTACCTGAAGTCAGATTAGTTAACACAAGGTCCAGTATACGTCCCGACTTGTTCTCAACATTATTTAGTTGTGTCAATTTGTTCATATGAGTAAAGTCAGTTAACAAATGCGCTATACCTGGTGCTGTGTAGCCATTATCCAGCCCCTCCACCAAGCTCCAGTTGATGTTACTTAAATTAAAGTCACCCACTATGCATGCCTGCAACTCTGACTGTTCAAACATAACATTACAGGAATCTAAAAAATATTCCAAGGTTGCACGAAGCACAGGCGGCGGCAGATAAATCGCACACAGAGCAATTTGGCGAACAGAGCTAGAGAATGGTACATCAATAGCGACCCACAAGTCCTCACATTGACTTTCCCATTGAGACAAGCGTTTTGAATTGATCTTCTTTAAAACCGCAATTAACACTCCACCCCCATCCTTTTTCCCACCAACCCTATCCCTTCTATAGACCACATATCAGTTATCGAATAGTTCTGAACTCGTAACAGAGTCGTTCAACCATGTTTCCGTCAATACAATGACGTCATAAGTTTCACAGGATAATTGACAATAAAAATTATGGGTTTTAGTGCGCAGACCTCTTACATTCTGATAATATATCCTTAACTCAGTGAATTTTATAACAAAAAGTTTTTAACAAATCGTTGGTAGAAAGTTACAAGCAGAATAAAGACACTAAACTAATTTATCTAAGGTTAACTTATTTCTAACTAAAATATGTTCTGACTCCGGCCCCTTTCGCATAAATATACGACCACCTCGAACCCATACATACTGGTAACCGATTTCTTTAGCTTTAATTCGAGCGGCAGCATGAAGGGCCTTGTTGGATGTAGACAAATGTTCCATGATGTAGACTGGTGCCTTTGGTCCAGTGAATCCCAAGTGTGTGGTATTTAGTTTATTATTGGCATTATATTTATTAAACTTGCTGGTAGCAGCGAGTAATTGGTCACGTGTACGAGGTGAGGCTAATTGTACCACAACGGCTCGTGGACGTGTATTATTGGCATTTTGCTTAGCAACTCTAGTGCAGTGCTTAATGTCCTTGTCTTCGATGCCGCTTACTACAACTTTGGATATTTGTGACACAATTTCAAAAAGATTCTCAGTTTTTTTTTCCGGGATACATTGAATTTCAACGTTGTTTGAGCGTGTGTACTGTTCCAGTTGATTTATGCGTGAGGTCAAGTAGTTGATACGATTTTTCATTTCTAAATTTTCCCTCATTAGTTCCTTCATGCCCTCTCTCGACGCTTGGAACTCTTTTAAAAGTGTTTCATATTGATGGTTTATTATAACAATTAGAATTATTTACAGATTATCTTAGGGACAGATATCAATGCGTTAAAATTGGTAAATGCTTTAGTTCAGATATCCTCAATGCTCCTTATAGGGCTCCTAAAGGCAGTATACTTGGAGTTACGCTGTTCCTGATCTACATAAATGACCTATGCAACCTAAAACTCCAAAATGGTATCATAGTGTCTTATGCAGATGATACAGCACTATTATTCACGGGCAAAACTCGGACTGAAGCGACTACACACGCTCAGCATGGCTTCAATACAGTTAGTAAATGGCTTTTTGATAATGTACTAACCCTAAATACCCAGAAAACAAAATATATTCACTTCTCAATGCGCAACAACACACATGATTCACCAAACGACATATTATTTGCTCACAATAATAAATGTCATTTACACGCTGACGCCGCATGCACTTGTCCTACTTTAGAATCAACACACTTTATAAAATACCTCGGCCTAACGCTTGACGCTAAGTTAAATTTTCGCAATCACATTGATTTATTATGTAAGAGAGTACGAAAGTTAATATTTATTTTTAAAACCATTCGTGGAGTTGCTAACTTTAAATTTCTAAGACATAGTGACAGGTATACACCTGTCACTATGTCAGTCAATCATATCTTACTGCATTACCTCATGGGGCGGAACATCGAAAACGATTTTATTGCCACTGGAACGAGCTCAACGAGCTATTCTAAAAGTGGCGACGTTTCGACTTTTCATGTTTCCTACCTATGAGTTGTACCAATCCACTAATGTCCTAACTGTTCGCCAATTGCTTATTCTGCACACCGCACTTAAACAACATGCACTACTTCCATTCAGACCACTTCCTCCAGACAAGAGACGAAAAGATTTAGTCTGTACTAAGCTTCATGCCAAACATGCCTTTGTAAATAAATTCTTCTTATTCCTAGGACCATTTTTATATAATAGATTAAATAGAATTTAATATATATATAGTCTAAGTTATAAACAATGTAATGTTATTGTTACCAAACACCTGCAAACACTGACCTACTCCGATACGGAGAATTTGCTTACAGTCGTAAAATAGCCTTAAGTCATCAGTAATTTGTAATAATATTATGTAATCTAAGTTATTTTTATTGTATCAATATACATATTTTATTTTAAGTTTATGCACATTGACCTCAACCCTAATATTATTTGGCATATATTTTATTTTTGTAAGTAGAGAAATAGCCTGAAACACAGGTCTAAACCTAGTTCAGGCAACCACTTTATAAAAACCTAGCGCTTGAAGTTAAATTAGAATGCACAATGTCGGCCGATTAAAGTATACTTACTTAAGTAAAACATGTACCAGATTAAGGATAGTTATAATTTATTGTAGTATAATATTATTTTAGACTAATAACAAAAATGTATACCTATGTATTATTATTCAATAAATTATTATTATTATGTTTATCTTATCACAGGTACTTTCTAACATATTATATCAGAAAATACCTGGCCCTTTGGGAGGCTTACACGGAGACATGGGTCCAACGTGGTTTCACCATCACGGGTCTCGTGACAACGGAGACCCGGAGCGGGTTTCCCCGTAGTTATGCCCTTGAAAATGACACTTCCACCCCCAAGCATATAGCTCTGGCGGCCTCCCTCTGACCGGCCGACCAAGACAAGCCAGAGTTGAGAGTCCTATGGGCGCTCCTGAAGTTCCACCCCAGCCAACCAGTAATGGCAAGCCGGGGACGAGGTCCTAACCGACTCTCTGAGGCATTCAGGACTAATTATTATTATTATTATTGTAATATGCAATTTTTCAATAAACCAACCAAAACTAATATTTGTTATTGTTAAAAAATCTGAATGGTCCTTTCCAGTATACAAACATACACTAAAAGATATGATACCTACTACGCTGTTATGACTAAATTTATAAAAAAGGTTTGAATACCTACTTGGTTAAAATGTTTATTTCAAAGGCGTCTTGAACATTGATGCAGTTTATGAGTCCGACAGTGTAGTTTGCTTTAACTCTAAGACATTTATTAGATCTATCAATTCATTAATTAATCTTGCAATATGATCGCCTCGGCCTCGGTTTATGATGACTGCGCAAAACTCAATTATCTCTAGGTACGTATGTTGCAAATTTTCTAAACGATTGACATTTACATGTTATTTGAACGGTACCCCCTTTCTTCTCCTAAAGTTTTTTGTCCGAAAATCATTATCCCTAATACATTTGCTATAAACTTCAGTAACGATAATGTTCAAAAAAAAATTATTTTGTTTTACCTATCTTTACTTCTAAAACTATTGTCATAATATCTGTCAAGCCGAAGCTGCAGTGGTGAGGACCACCGGAGACCTGCAGCGCCGGAGCCGGAGTCGTGACAAAAGCCAAGCTTTGTAATACCTACTTGTTTTAAAAACATTAGTAGTATAAATAAATATTCAATAATTTGAATTTAGGACTTTTATTGAAAACAGTTTTAAGTCTTCTTAAATTACAAGTTAACAATTACAATTGCTTTTGTAATTAATAATTTAAATACTTTATAACAGATTACTTTAGTAATTAGTTACGCAAAGAACCTGCTATATTTAATTACATTGTAATTTAATTGAAATGTAATCTAATTACACAGTAATCTGTTACAAATTATTTAAATTAACTATCAATTACAACAGTTTTCATTGTTTTTTTTTAAATAATCTACTTTATTTATTGTCTCCTTTATCCGTACAAATTAATCATATCTCCTCTATTTCTACACCATATAAATATTAAATATCGATGAATCCAAGTTGGTCAAATAAATAATAATAATAATAAAAATATAAATAAAATAATAAATATATATATCATATACTGCATAAAATTTAAAAAATATTGTAAATTTAAAATAAAATTATTTAATTATATACCTAATTTTATTTTAAATATATTTTTTTATTATTATTTTATTCATTAATTTATTTCCTAATTAAATTAAAATTAAAAAAATATTAATATGAAAACAAAATTAAATAAATATGTATATTATTAGTTTACCATTATTATTAATATTATTATAATTTAATTAAATAATTAATATTATTTATTTTTTTGTTTGAAAACTGTATGTTTTATTAACCTGATTATACATTAACTTAATAGCGCCAAAGGAGACGGATACGCTTTCATACATTCTTGGGCCTGGATGTAAAAGGATGAAAGTTGAATGAATTTAGAGCTTATATATTATCAAACCATCTCTGAAAATTCTGCGGATTTTGGCAATCTGAGAGCAGAGCTATAAGAGATTTAGTAAAAGTGAGGTTATGCAACAAGTTGACAACAATCTATACTAAACAGCTGATTTTTGAGCTGCGCTTGCTACTTTGTTTTACTAGACAGTTATTTACTATATAAATTGTAGTATTTATTGTATTGTATTGAGTGGGAGGATATTAGGAAACTCACAAATAGATTAAAATATAGGGCAGACAAGGATGTGATGTTTAAAATAAAAATCACTTTTTTAATAATAATTATCTTTTATTAATCTTCAATTATAATCAGAATATCATCTAAGAAGTGCGCAGGTGGTAGATGGCTGACTCATGATGCAAGAGAACGACCACAGCGGAGACATACACTAGGGTGGCCAAGCTGTTGTGGTTCATCAACAGCTGGTTGTTGAGCCAAATCCCAACAAGCTTGGCAAATATAGTCACTGCTGTTTACCTGAAAGATGAGAAAAGAATTTAAATAAAAGAATCATGATTACTGCAAATTATACAGTCAGTTTAGGTTTTTAGTTGTTTTTACATGTAAATAATCTTCATATGACTATTATAATATGTTTAAATATCTATACTTTATTTGTAAGTACAATGCAGGGGCCACACTTAGGTTTAATACCGATAATTATTAACGTGTTTAGGAACACTTATTAACAAGCAGAGTCAACTATTGTAGCAACAAGCATGATTTTTTACAGTAGGTAGATTTCTTTTATAATGAAGTCGCCACTAAGAAAGGATTTATGGAAAATCAACCTCTCAAAATCGATGTTTAGTAGGTATCCAATAACGCGTTAAAAAACGACGTTAAGCATTAGTGTTGCTCCTGCATAATGGTTATGGAAAACATAGGAAGGAACTTATAGTGAAAGACGCTGGGTAGCCAACAAACAAAAGGTTGTACTTACAAGTTCTGGTGCACGCCATTGACGAATCATTGACAGTGTCGTTTCATCATCTAAAGCTCGTCGCCCCAGTGTATTACAGTGACTAGTCGCTATACCACAATTCACACAGAGATCCATGGTGTCAATATCCAATCGATAAGCAGGATGTAAAATCCAAAATAACGAGCCAAATTCAGACGAGTAAACGAGTTTATCCGTGTCCGTTAAGATAGCAAGGGTCGTACAAGTTAAGCAAGATCAGAAGTCCGTAGAAAGAAAGCACTGGTAGAAAGAAAAAACTGGAAACACACTCAAAACGCACACGCAGTAAACGATACGAGACGAGTGATCATAGATTGAGAGTCAGGTATTTGTCACTGTTAGCACAGATTAAAAATACAGTTGACAAACACAGGTAATAAATCGATCTGTAAACGAGAATCAATTTACAGATTTATTTTTATCAAGTTAGTATTTCGATATTTTTAACTGTTGACATTATGTTAATTATTGTTAAATACATTTACTTTGATTGAATCAATCATCTGCTGCAAGTGATTTTAGGTTTTTTTATTTAATACATTCACATTAATCGATTATAGTAATCGATATCCTATTTTATTAGTGACATAAACATATTTTTAAGATTTCTCGTCTTCCAGATTGTGAATTAAGCTAATTTTTTATATTTTACAATAGAAAAATACAACGCTTTTTTTAAACCATATCTTAACTTAAAGCAGTCAGGCCCAGAAGTCCCCATCTCCTTTGAGTTAAAATATTATTTTTCTACGTCACTCATTCATTTGCATTAACAGATAATTGAATTACAAAGTATTTTAATTATATTTCAATCAGATTACTTTGTAATTAAATACATAATAATACGTTACATTATATGTTCGGAGTAATTGTAATTACTATACTAAATAAAATTTAATTAGATTACGTTGTAATTACATTACTTTATAATTAAATGAATAATTCAATTACAACGTAATTTAATTATGCCCATCTCTGTTATTGATTGTAATATTTATGACAAACAAATTTACCAAAGGCATTTTGTATTTAGGGATTTCAATTTTATGGCTTGTGATATTATGTGACATTAAGTTCGGACAAATGACGATTAGGACAAAAAAAATTATGGCACTTTACATTATGGATAAAAATGTTAGGGAACACAATAGAGAACCTATTTGAACCGTATCTCAGTGAATATTGACCTAATTTTTATAGAACTTTGTATCTATACGTGTACTATCTATGTTCTATAGTCTTAACGAGTGTCACACACACCAAGTCATATAGTATTAAAAGTATAATAGGAATAGAGAGCCCACTCAAGCAAAAATTCTGCCACCTCTTTTTCAACGCCCTCTAGTGCCATCTTTTATTTGGTTCCAAGAACTATATGCAAGTACCTACTTAAAGATAGATGTGTGTGTATATATATATTTGTAGCTATATCGTGTATATTGTGATATTTATATATATATACAGGGTGATTTTGAAATCGTGTAATTCCTTTTAACCACGCATTCTACTGGTGATATAGAATAACCCTGACCATATTTTTATTTAATTAGATTTATATTTTTTGAAAAATTATTATTCCTTTTTTTCGTGAAATGGTGTCAGATAGTCATATGTTAACCAACCGAGGCAATTTTAATTTTATACTAATTAAAATAAAAAAACATATTAATAATTAATGTCGTAAATAATAACGGGCGGTCCTTTTTATTGCCCCTTATTATTTACGACATCAGTTATTGTTATGTTATTATTTTTAAATTAGTAAAATATTAAGATTGTGTCAGGTGGTTAAAATATGGGGTGCGTGTCAGAAAACCTCCCCGTGGTGCACCCTGGGCACCAGCAACAATGCTTTTCATTGTTGCTGGTGGCTAATATTCTGACAACCGGTGCCATTTGTCGTGTTTGGCACCGGAGGCGGGGGGATGGACGCGAGTCCCATCCCAAAGCCGGAGGCCCTATTCTGGGCCTGGCTCTCCCAGTACCGCTCTGTTTTAGAGTGGACATGGGAGAGCCCCTTTGACGGGTTCGGCGTGCACTCACCCTGCCACTGAACAGACAACGGGGTCTCTTCTCGTCGTTCTAACGATTCTTTTCCCCTCTTTGTCCCCCTTTTGTTTTGTCCCCTGTTTTGGTTTTGTTCCCCCCTTTTTGGTTTGGTTCTGCGTCCAAATTTGTTTCTTGTCCCCTTTTGTTTGTTTTGCCCGTTTTGTTCTTGTTGTCCACCCCCCTTTTTCTGACTTTTGTCCCCGTTGTCACCGTCTGGCGCATATCGTAACCCCGTATTGTGCAGTGTCGTGGATCACGTCTCGCGGCTGCTGACGGGACCGAGGGTCTTGGCTTCACCGCCCGGACTGCGAGGGAGTGGCCCTCTATAAAAACCACCCCGAATCTCAAGTTGCTGCCGCACGGCGAGGAGATGCATGGCTGATGGGTAGTTCAGTCACTAGTGCGGCCCCTCAGGGTACCTGCCGTACCCCTGTAGTATTAGGCTTGCCCGGGTATCGGGATCTCTGCCCGGGTCGACGTTTATTTCGCCCAAACTCGTGGGTCTAAATATGGATACATCGCTTAAATCAATTTTAAAAACAACTGTAAGAGTGAGTAGGTCGCGCACGCCCAGTATTGCGCGTTCCGAAGAGGAGGAGGAGATCGTGCGATCGGAGCACGATAGTGACGTTGTGGAGATTACTCCGGAGGCAACTTCGGAGAAAGCTCCACGCAAACGGTTGCGGTCAGCGCAGGAGTCGGAGTCAGACGGCTCCAGCGAGGACGCGGTATCGGCTGCGAAAGTGCCGACAGTGCGACGTGGACGCGGTCGTCCACCCACCCACGGTCGTTACGTGGGTCTGGGTCGGGCCAAGGCCGAACTTGCCGCTGCAGTGCGGAAGGCTGATGTGGAGCGTACGTCCGATGAGGACACCCTCATTGCTGCGGCGGCCCGGCGAGTCGCTGCGGGACGAAAGCAGCCGGTGGTGGAGCTGGATGCCGAGGACCTGCCGGTATCGCACCTCAAGACTCGGCTCAGTGACGCATTAGAGGCCATTCGGCTGGTCTCGAGGAAGTCCAAGGGTCTAAAGGGCACGTGCCAGAAGACCCTTAAAGACTCCATCGAGGCCATTCGGGACATCGCGGAGGCCTTCTTCAGCCGCACAGCCAGCGAGGAAGTGCAAAAGCTGCAGGCGGGAAATTCTCGCATGGCGCAAGAGCTATCCGAGCTTAAGAGAAGGCAGGAGGACTTCGAGAGGAGGCAAGACCAGGGCGCGAACAAGACCGAGTCGGAGCTTGTGGCTCTGGTCCGGCAAGAGCTTGGCGAATTCCGCGCCAAGCTCTCCGTTATGGAGGGTCGACTGTTGCGCCCTCCTCTGGCCGCAGACAGGGTCAGAGTGCCTCCCCCTCCTTCTCCCCCAAAGCCTGCGCCGCCAACGTATGCGGCGAAAGCAAGGTCCTCGAGGCCTCCTGCGGTCGCTCCAGCAGCCGAATCAACGGCTCCTAGCAAGCCAAAGGGTAGGAAAAGGCAGGCTAATCGCGCACCTGTAGCTGCCCAACGTCCTGCCGTTCCCGGGATACAACCCGCTGCTGCCGCGCGCAAGCCCGACGACTGTGAGGTCGTAGGCCAAAAGAAAGAGGCAGCCAAACAAAGAAAGAAGGCGGCCAAAAAGGCAAGGCAGGCGGCCAAAAAGGCCTCGAGGAAGCTCCAGGCCCCTCGCTCCACTGCAGTTGTTATTACGTTGCAGCCGGCTGCCATCGAGCGAGGTGCCACATACGCCGAGCTCCTCAAGAAGGCGCGGACGGCGATCGACCCCGGCAAGCTGGGAATAACATCGGGTTTACGGTGCCGGACTACCCAGACCGGTGCCCGTCTGATAGAAGTGCCGGGAGTCGCAAGCGGCGACCAGGCGGACCGCCTGGCGGAAAGTCTCCGCCAGGTTCTTGAATCGGATGAAGTCCGCGTCTCCAGGCCCCAAAAGTGCGTCGATTTGCGCATCACGGGCCTGGATGACTCTATAACAAAGGAAGAGGTCGTCGCGGCCGTCGCCAAGACCGGAGGGTGCCCTGCGAAACAGATCAAGTGCGGTGAAATTAAGCAGGGCCGCTCCGGAATGGGGACGACCATTATTAGCTGTTCTGTCGCCGCCGTCAAGAAATTGGCCGATGGCCGGCGTCTTTTGGTGGGGTGGGTGTCGGCGCAAATTAAAGCGCTGGAGCCCAGGATCGCCCGGTGCTACCGCTGCCTATCCAGCGGCCACGTGGGTGTCACGTGCCCCTCACGGGTTGACTGCAGCGGCCGCTGTTTCCGTTGCGGTCAGCCCGGTCACGTGGCCGCAACGTGTGGGTCCACGCCGCACTGTGTTCTGTGTGCGGCGGTGGGCAAACCAGCGGAGCACCGGGCGGGTGCCAAGGGGTGCGCCGCCACCCAGAAGAAGCTACCGCCAAGGCCACCTGCCTCTTCGTCGGCGACGTCGAAGGTCGACGTTCCCGCGGCTGGAGGGGCGGAGGTTAGCATGGAGACGTAATGCCTCCACGCCTCCGTCTCCTCCAGGCTAATATAAACCACTGCGCCAGGGCTCAGGACCTTCTCCTCCAGAGCATGGCGCAGTGGTCAATTCATGTCGCCATCGTAGCCGAGCCCTATTTCGTCCCTCCCAGGGCTGACTGGGTAGGGGACCTCGATGGCTCGGTTGCGTTAATTTCGCCGGCCGCCGCCGGCGCCCCGTCCTTCGAGAACATCGTCCGAGGACGGGGCTGCGTCGCAGCACTCGTAGGAGAAGCGGTTGTGGTGGGCTGTTACTTCTCACCCAACCGACCTCTCGCCGACTTCGAGGAGTATCTCCTCGAACTGAACGTCGTCGTCGCTCGAAGCCACCCTCGGCCGTGCTCGTCGTCGGGGACCTCAATGCCAAATCCTCGGCTTGGGGTTCCGCGACCACGGACGCGAGGGGTGAATTGCTCGAGGAGTGGGCCGTAGAAAACGGCCTGCTAGTCCTCAATCGTGGGTCAGTGCACACGTGCGTGCGTCAGTCGGGTCAGTTATTGACGTCTCTTTTGCCAGCCCCGCACTAGCACGCCGTGTCCAAGGCTGGCGCGTCGTCGAGGAGGTGGAGACGCTGTCGGACCACCGCTATATTCGGTTCGACGTCTCCGCCCAGACCTCCGACCCCCCAGCCCCAAGGGCCCCGATTGGGGGCGATCCGCGTTGGGCTTTAAAGAAGCTGAATCGGGAGGTCCTCCTAGAAGCCTCCATCGTTCAGGCCTGGGTGCCAGCACCGGCCAGGCCTGACAATGTCGAGATGGAGGCCGAGTGGTTCCGGGAGGCCATAACGCAAGTTTGCAATACGGCGATGCCTAGAGTGCCTTTAAATTTTACATCTAGGCGCCGGGTGTACTGGTGGTCTGACCACATCGGTGAACTACGCCATTCCTGCGTGGTAGCCCAACGCCAGTACATCCGGCTTCGTAGGCGGCGTCGCCGCCCTCCCGATTTTGACGCCAGGGAGGCGCAATTGTACGAGGCCTACAGAGCGGCCAAACGTACGTTGAAGATCTCCATCAAGCGGGCCAAGGATGAGGCCCGCCAAGAGCTGCTGAGGACTCTAGACCGTGATCCCTGGGGGCGTCCATACCTTATGGTGAGGGGCAAGCTTCGCCCCTGGGCGCCCCCCTTGTCCCAGAGTCTCCGGCCACAGTTGGTGGAGGAGGTGGTGGCCGCTCTGTTCCCTTCACGGGCGGAGCACACTCCTCCGTCGATGGTTCCGCCTTCCATGGCGTCCAGCGCGGACTTTGACGACGACGTAGTTCCCGAAGTGACCCAGGTAGAGTTGCGAGCGGCGGTGTCGAGACTTCGCTCGAAAAACACCGCCCCAGGGCCCGACGGTATTCCAGGTCTTGCCTTGGCCCTGGTCCTCGAGGAGCTCGCGCCCCGACTGAGGGGGCTCCTCAGCGAGTGTCTGGTGCAGGGCCAGTTTCCGCGCCCGTGGAAGGTGGGGAGACTGGTCCTGATCAGGAAGGAGGGGCGCCCGGCGGACTCTCCGTCCGCCTACCGGCCCATTGTGTTGCTGGACGAGGTGGCTAAACTCTTCGAGTTTATCATCGCGGAGCGCCTCGTCCAGCGTCTTTCCTCAGTGGGCCCGGATCTGGCGGAGAACCAATTTGGTTTCCGCCGCGGGCGCTCCACTATTGACGCTGTACAGCGGGTGAGGAGCCTGGCGGAGGATGCGGTGTCCCGGGGTGAGGTCGTCTTCGCGGTGTCTTTGGACATCGCGAATGCCTTTAATACCTTGCCCTGGAGTTGCATTAGGGAGGCACTCGTTTTCCATCGAGTGCCGACCTACCTCCGCCGCATAGTCGGGGCATACTTATCAGAGAGGGTAGTCGTCTACCCGGGTCACGACGGTTGGAGTCGGCGAGAGATGTCGTGCGGTGTTCCACAGGGATCGGTTCTGGGTCCGCTCCTGTGGAACATCGGTTACGACTGGGTGCTGCGAGGTGCGCTCCTCCGTGGCGTCGGCGTCATTTGTTACGCCGACGACACGCTTGTCACGGCGAGGGGTAAGTCGCACCGGGCGGCGGCCATACTGGCGACCGCTGGGGTCGCACAAGTCGTTGGTCGTATCCGGCGGTTGGGCCTCGAGGTGGCCCTGTCAAAATCCGAGGCTGTATGTTTTCACGGCCCTCGGAAGTGGCCACCTCCAGGGGCCCATATCATGGTAGGAGGGGTCCGCATCGGCGTCGAGCCAACCCTTAAGTATCTGGGTCTCCTGCTCGACAGCCGATGGGACTTTACAGCCCATTTCTGTCGTTTGGCCCCCATTCTTCGGGGCGCTGCAGGCGCGCTCTCGCGCCTGCTGCCCAACCTTGGGGGGCCAAACACCTCCTGCTGGAGGCTCTACGAAGGGGTCGTGCGGTCCATGGCCCTATATGGGGCCCCAGTTTGGGGCTACAACCTGGCGGTCCGTAACATCTCGGCGCTTCGTGCTCCACAGCGCGCCATGGCCGTCAGGTTGATTAGAGGGTACCGCACGATCTCGTTCGAGGCTGCGAGCCTCCTCGCCGGATCGATGCCATGGGACCTGGAAGCGGCGCTCCTGGCGTCGCTCTATCGTTGGCGCCAGGAGGCGCTAGCTCGGGGCGAAGGACCGGGTCTTGCCGCAATCAAGGCGGCGAGGTCCGAGCTCCGCCAGGTCCTAGGGGCCAATTGGAAGGAACGACTTGTGCACCCCAGTGCCGGGCACGCCACGATCGTGGCGGTAAGTCCCGTTTTTGAGGAGTGGCTGGAGAGGCGGCATGGCGCCCTCACCTTCCGGCTGACACAGGTTCTAACTGGCCACGGTTGTTTTGGCCGGTTCCTGTGTCGTATACGCCGGCAAGAGACGCCCGGTTGTCACCACTGCGGCGACTGCCGCGACGTTGTTGAGGACACGGCGCTGCACACTTTGGCGGTTTGCCCCGCCTGGGCATCGCAGCGCCGTGATTTGATCGCGGCAGTCGGATCGGTTGCCCTCTCGCTCCCGGCCGTAGTTCAGTCTATGGTCCGGAGTGAGAGGTCATGGAACGCCGTCGCCTCCTTCTGTGAGGAAGTAATTTCCATCAAGGAGGCGGCGGAGCGGGAGAGGGAGCGTTTAAACCCTCTCCCCAACCGCAGAGCCGGGCGCCGGAGGGCGCGCGATGACCTCCAGCCACCCTGAGGTTTGACCTGGGGGTGGCGGGCTTTGTGGGCCTGCCCGCCATCCGTTCAGCACCAGGTCCGAGAGGCGGCGTGCGTGTTCCCACGCGCGCCTCTGTGTCGAGTCCGTCTCCCCTCTAGGGGAGACAGTAGGGTTTTATCTGACGTAGTGCCTATTTTGGGTAGGTCTTTCGTGTAGTGGCCTGCCGTTTCATACGGCGGGCCGTAACCTCGGCGGGGTCGCGACCGCATGCGAAAGCGATTCGCGCGGCCCCGTCGATAGTGGTTTTGTCGAGGAACACCGTGGTAGGTTTAGTCGGTATTCCGGGAGGTACATTGTCTTTTAACATCTTTCTTTTACCCCGGCGAGTCCGACATAATCCCTCCGCCCGCCCCCGCGAAGGGATATGCGTCATAGCATTCCCCCACGTAAAAAAAAAAAAAAAGAAATCATTTCATGAAAAAAATCTGTACTCTAATGTTGCCGAAACCATTATTCTAATTAAGAAAAAATATGGTCAGGGTTCTTCTATATCACCAGTAGAATGCGTGGTTAAAAGGAATTACACGATTTCAAAATCAGCCTGTATATTTATATAGTTATGCATAAATTGTGTTTACTGTTTTATTTTTAGTTTAATTGTGTTTTATTTTTACCCTAAGGTAAAAATAAAAATAGCTGTTATTCATACCAATTCTTTATTGATTACAGAAATTAATGGTTCACAAATAAAACATAAAGAGAGAATTGGAATAAGGCGTTATTTTAATTTAATAGATTTATGCTTACAGTAGTACGATTGACCTGCACCTTTTATTTCATCCTCACCATCATACGTAATTTATCCAGACAAAATTAATACATTTATTGAGACGTTCACAAAATAACCTTTATACTATGTCGTTGGCATGTAAATTCATAATATGTTATCATTGTGTCGCTTAATAACTTTATTTTTGATCATATGTTGTATTTTAAATCATCTCTCTTTAAAAACGCACAGGTAGCATTTTGTATATATTTGAACGTACTTAAACTTTCTTTAGGTGGGTAGCACAGCCATTTCTTGTTGGTATTGTATTATTTTGAAATCACCAGGTTAAGAACAGCGAAAAGCACTAAAATCACAAAATTCCACTTACACATGCGCGTATTAGGTATACGCCGTTTTATGAAATTTGTGAATTGTATTGTTATGATATGTCAGAAATGTCTAAATCCATTTTGGACACTAAGTAAATAAGTAAATGGCAAACATCCAACTCTTAGATTGAAATTTTATATTAATAAATCGAAGTCACATGATACTAATAAATCAATAAGTATTATTATGAAACAATAGTAATAAAATTTTAAATTTTATTAATTAACTAAAAATATTCTACAATCCCTGTTTGACCAGTGACATCTATCGTGTTTAATTGCATATTACTAAGGAACCAATACAAGAATAGTTCTTAATTTGTCCGCTTTTGCGCTGCAATCGCTTGTCAAATGTAGATATTCTAACTGTGATACCACTGCACCAAGTGCAGGTAAAAATAAGTAGTGATGCCAATCGATAGGCTACTATCGATACTGCGGCAATGTGGGAATATCGATAGGACTATCAATAGTATCGATATCACACAATGTGGTAATACTGTTGATGACTTGCAATAGTATCGATAGTATTACACCTTGATAGTCATTACGCTATGAATTATCGATACTATTTTCATCCGTGAGTTTACAATCGATACTATCGATAGTATTGAACTATCGATAGTTATTTATTCTGTAATAGTATCATTTTTTTTTTATAAAGCCAAACCAAATCTAATACCAGTTGAATCGAATACCTTTTTCTCACCTTTCAATACTATTGAAAAATAAACAACGATCAAATAAACATCAATTTTTACTATCGATAGTGAAGTTGTCAGAGACGAAAATAGTATCAATTAATAATATAATTTTATTACCTGCAGTGTACACGACTGTTTGTTTCTAAATAAAATAATAAAAACCATATCAACAAAAAATAATGAGTGTTTCGTGGTCAAAAAACAAGCTTGTATTATATTCTTACATTATAAAAGTAAATTATATTTAATTAATAGTACACTAAATTCTACTCTCAGCGCCAAAGTGGCTCACATCAAATATAATCACTTTTTTGTGGCGATAGCCAGTTGGTTATATTACTTATGTCAGTGATGAAGTTGGTTTTACGTAACAATAAAACTCAAATCAATATAAAAAAAGCTAAATGGTACTTGGTCTTGGTATTATCTTTGGTATTGGTACTCACAGAGTACGATTATATACGATTGGTACTCACGTGTGACACTAGATGCTTGACAGTCAGTGACCAGTGTGACCTCGTAAGTTCTCAGTATATAGTGTCTTATCTATGCTCGTAGGAATATTATTGTTCTGTGCCAGTGACAGTCTGCCGGCCTGCCCACAGAGAACATACGTAGATGGAGTAACCTATAGACCACATTACAGTGTAACCGGGTATTAGATAGAAATACTTTTACGCAGTGTTGCTAGATCATAGTGCTATTCTACAAACTGGGGAGTTTTTATGGGTGCGCCAAAGTTCACCTAAAATTTCAACTCCGATAATTGGAAATCCGAAAATTTTCTTCCTAACAATCACAATTCCTAATTACTTTGTCTCTAATGTTAATAATTCCGGAGCATTCAACTTCATAATGTCAGTAGCAAAAAACATCTATTATACTTTTATTTGTTTTCCTATATTTTCTCAACATAACCATCGTTCATACTATTATTCAGTCATATCTTTTTTGTTTAGATTTCTTTTTATTCATAATAATCAATATTATACAGGGTGTGGCGTAAATAGTGGTCCAACGTAAAGGAGTCGATACACCGTGTTCCTAGCTAACATATACCGGGATATTAATCATTTTAAATAAAAGGTCTGAAAAAAAAAACTTTTTTTATTTTTTTAGAAAATCGTTACCTTGCATTACAAATTTGGCTGTATTTTCGACAAATATTATTATTTTTTCATTCTGTTTTTTTATTATTACTGCTAATTACATAAACCAACTTATCCAAATGTTATTTTTATTATCAAGTTCACAAGTAATAAAAAAAATGAGTTTATTTCCAATTTTCATTACTCACTCTAGCAAATCATGTGACTTTAGGTGCGTGTGGTGTAAAAAAATTGTACTACACCGTCAGTGCCCATTATTTAAAAAAATAGATCACTAAATGCAGATTCTAAAATAGTACAATACTAAGTGGTGGAAGTAAAAACAAGAAAGTTATTGGCATTTAGAACAAAAAGGAGCTGAATTAGTTTAACACCATTTTTTTAGTTAAGCTTTAAAAGTATTGCAATTTTGTATGAAATCATTCATTGTAACATTTTAAACATTTGACATCAACAGAGTGTAACATTAGCTCACCCTTAAACGTACCGCAGGTAAAAAAGGTCAAGTTTTTTCTAGGAAATGGGTAGCAGAGCAGAAAACAAAAGCCCATTGGAATGTATCGGCGTATTACGTTATGGGGAGTGAAAAGGAAGGAATCCGGTGTCTTCCTAAAGAGAGAAAGAGACAACCAAAATAGCAACTCAAACAGGAAACAAACATAGCCCAGCTAGCCAGTGCAATACCGTACGTCGCATGCGCTCCTCGTTTTTATCTGTGTTATCTCTGCCGTCGATTTGTTTTTTCTTTCTGGACTCTGTTTTGCTTGTGATATGGACTCGTTGTTTTGGTGATCCCTGCGACTTTGCTTACGTTATTTGGACTTTGAAATTCTTGACGATTTGGACACACGTGCAGTGTAGTGGAGAATTAGCAATGTCTGAATACACACCGCGAGAGTATGCCGACATGCATCTTATTTACGGCGAATGTGGATGCGTCGGAAGAGAAGCAGCCCGAGTGTATCGGGAGAGATATCCTAATCGTCGACATCCGGATCATCGTGTGTTTGCGAGAGTGCATAACGCCTATACCGAGGGGAGGATACCCGGCACGGGCGTAGGCGGCGCTAGTGAGGGACGACCAAGGGTGTACAATGATGAAGAAATATTGGAATTAGTCGAGGAAGACCCAACAACGTCGGTTCGTACCATAGCACGGAGGACAGGTATATCAACGAGGACGGTACATCGAGTTCTACTACGACATGAACTCTACCCTTATCATTTTCAAAGGGTACAAAGTTTGTTGCCACGAGATAGGCCATTAAGAGTTCAATTTTGCCGAGAAATGCTTCGTAGAATGAGGGAAGACCCACAATTTTACGATAAAATACTGTGGAGTGACGAATCGTCGTGTAAAAAAGATGGTTATTTTAACATGCATAACCTTCATAGCTGGCAGCTAGAAAATCCTAATTTAATACGGACAGCCAGATCCCAATATCAATTTAAGATAAATTTGTGGACGGCGATCATTGGTGGGCAAATAATTGGGCCTTTCGAGTTACCTGAAACTCTTAATGGTGAGAGGTATTTGAATTTCTTAGTAAATGACCTCCCTGAATTAATGAGAGACGTTAACCCACAACTGCGAGAAACAATGTGGCTGCAGAATGATGGCTGTCCAGCTCACTATGCTGTTATTGTACGGGATCATTTGCATGCGACATACCCAGAAAGATGGATTGCGGCTAGGTCCAATGTCGTGGCCACCTCGTTCACCGGATCTCAACCCCTGGACTTCTTTTACTGGGGGTGTTTGAAAGAAAAAGTCTACAAAACTGAGATAACTTCTATCGATGACTTACGCCAAAAAATTCAGTATGCAGCTGAGGAAATAAATGCCAGCGGATTTGCACGCAGGCTGAAGCGATCTTTTATTCGGCGGTGCAGAGCATGCATCGCCGCTAATGGTGGCCACTTTGAACATTTAGTTTAAAAAATCAATGGTTTTATTAATAAATGCTTATTTGTTGATTTTAAATTGCAGTTTTTATTTTTAAAATCCATTAAAACAACTAAAAAGTTAAAATAAAACTTACTGCTAAATCTAAAACATTTCACAATACTTGTAACTTACCTTACTAATAAAAAAAATCTTACCTTAATTCAGCTCCTTTTTGTTTAAATGCCAATAACTTTCTTGTTTTTACTTCCACCACTTAGTATTGTACTATTTTAGAATCTGCATTTAGTGATCTATTTTTTTAAATAATGGGCACTAACGGTGTAGTACAATTTTTTTACACCACACGCACCTAAAGTCACATGATTTGCTAGAGTGAGTAATGAAAATTGGAAATAAACTCATTTTTTTTATTACTTGTGAACTTGATAATAAAAAAAAACATTTGGATAAGTTGGTTTATGTAATTAGCAGTAATAATAAAAAAACAGAATGAAAAAATAATAATATTTGTCGAAAATACAGCCAAATTTGTAATGCAAGGTAACGATTTTCTAAAAAAATAAAAAAATGTTTTTTTTTTGAGACCTTTTATTTAAAATGATTAATATCCCGGTATATGTTAGCTAGGAACACGGTGTATCGACTCCTTTACGTTGGACCACTATTTACGCCACACCCTGTATACATTAATTTTGCGTAACTTTGTTCTCAAATAACATGTAGGTATAACATATAAGAATAATACTACCATGGTACAAGTAGTTAAATACATGTTTTCATATATACATTTCAATTAAATAAGTTTAATATTAATCGAATCGGTCCTATTCCTAATTATTGGTTTAGGTTAGGTTAGAACTGTGACCCCAACGCACGAGCCGAGCGAGCGTAGCGAGCGTGCCGCGGCAGCGGCCGGCGAAGTGCCAGAACCGAATTGGTCCTTTATTTATTGGTTTAGTTACGGTTACGGTAAACTCCCAGGCCATAAGCATAACCGTAAACGAGTCGTGTTTTATGAATTTCATTCATATATGACTATAAATAATAATCATTAAAACTATAAATATCATCTTCTACCCACATATATTTTTTATTACACTTGGTAAATGTTTCTTTCTGAGTATGAGTCAAAATATTATGGTGAGTATGTTTAGGGATAAAAGCGTTATGATAAAAAACATTAGGAGTTTAAATAAATTTACATTAATGATGTTATTAATTACAATTTTCGGAAACATCAGTGTTATGAGCATCGCCGATAGCACTACAAATAGTATGAATGAAAACTTTAGGATGAAAATTTTTAGGAAGAATGATCATTCGGATTACAAATAGTTAGGAAAAACAATTTCGGGTAAAGAACTTTAGGTGAGCCAATATGGACCCAGTTTTTATACTATAGTGGTGGACACTATACCGTAGATCAATAAACAAAATATTACTAGCGTAGATAAAAAGGTTCACGTCTGTGCACTGTACATGGATCTTACAAAAGCGTTTGACTGTGTGCATCAACAGCTATTGTTGAAAAAATTTAATGTTTACGGAATAAGGGGTAAGGTCTTAGAGCTAATAACATCCTATCTTACTAGGAGAAAACAATGTACCCAAATAACACGCTTATGTCCTAAACTCAAAACAGAAACACACTTCATATCAGAATATAAAGAAACTAACCTAGGGATACCGCAAGGAAGTGTATTGGGGCCTCTTTTGTTTAATATTTATATTAACGATCTTCCAAAAATCACAAAACACCCGACTATTTTGTTTGCTGACGATAGCACAATTGTATTTACAGGAAAAAATAAATCATTTATTGAATATGACATTTTAAACACTCTTACTAATGTAATGCAATGGCTGACATTAAATAATTTAAAAATTAATTTAAGTAAAACACATTTAATGACATTTAAAAACATAATTCCTCTAATGACAACTATTAATATTAACTTTAACGAAGAAACTATTAGTGAGGTGAATACAACAAAATTTTTAGGACTTAATATATATGGTAATCTAAATTGGAAAGCACATGCTAAGATCCTTTGCTCAAAACTGGGTACTCAATCATATGCATTGTATATGCTCACAAAAAATCTTAACCAGGCCGCAGTACTGGCAGCATTTTATGGCAACATTGAAAGTATGTTGATACGGAATCATATTTAGGGGAAATTGTACAGAAAAAGAGCAAATATTTATTGCACAAAAAAAGTGCATATATATGCAAGCTGGATCAAATAGATAGCTGTAGACCGTGCTTCAGACAATTAAAAATATTAACAGTACCGTGTCTATATATGTATTAGTTGGTGTTATTTGTCAGATCTAATTTAACAATGTACAAAAATTATAAAAGCAAACGCCACAATTTGAAAGTTCACTGTCCTCAACATAAAAATGCATTGATGAGAAATAGTGTATTCTGCATGGCGCCACGAGTTTATAATCACCTACCAAAAATATTATCAAAAGTAGGAGCATCGATGCATTTAAACATAAAGTCAAACAATTACTCGTGGAAAAAGCCTATTATAGTGTAAACGAATTTATAAATGACATGTAATATGAGAAATAACACATGGTATAATTTATTTATTGACTTGACATATTTTAATTTTTAATTATTGTTTGACATATAATATATTCTTATTTGACATATACCTCAATAACATTGCCTGACATTTATTATTTTTAATTTAGTTATTATTGTATTTAATTTATGAATTTTATGTGATTATTAGTAATGTACAATCATTAGAGACAAATACCTGTAAAATTGCATGCCTTCAGGCGGATTATGGAGAGACTAATTTATTTGTATGAATAATTATAATTACTGAATTACCCATTTTCACAATAAATGAGTTTGAGTTTAAAACCCTGATTTCTTTCAAAATATTTCGTACAATAAATTGTTATTGGCAGTAAGCAAATTCGTAGATAGGATATTGAAAACGATTTTAGTTGAATCAGTTTAGTAAATATCTTTTTTTAAATTAATAATTATTAGATTATTACTTCGTAATCTCTAGAAACTAATTTAGATAAATATTTTAATAGGATTAAGAAATAAATGCCATTATTTATGACATATGTTTACGAGCATAACTATAATCTGAGGTTGTAGGAAATAGGAATACAAGCATCAAATCACGCGTTTCCCAGAACGGTAGGTAGGTACATATTACGGCTTTCGATTTGCTACGATACCTGACATGTTAGCATAACAGGGTAGATGCATAAGAATTAAATAAAAAAAACACTCAAATAAAGATCAAATAAACATTTATTGATTTTTAAATAATAATAACTTGTTATATACGTTTCGTATTTTACAATTAGGATCAAATACATTTTTACAAATGTGATGGATTCTCATTTTCAAATACTGCATAATTATAGATTTGAATAATAGAAGTCCGTGTGAGTCTAATGGTGATTGGTCAAATATGCTTTGTATGTTACCATGCTGTTCGAAAAAATGTATATTGCTACATTTTTTAAAACTTTCGGCTAGCAAAAAGGTAAGTAAATTATTTTTGATTAATAATTTAGAATAATTATCTAAATGTAGTTTTAATATTTTTTCCGTTGAGAGGCATATGTTTATAAGTTATAACGTCTCTACTAGGAAAGTATAAACCACCCTTGTCTTTAATAAACGTAAGGCGACCAAAAGACTGTAGAATCGATGAGACATTCTATGCAATTACATACCACATTTGATTATTTTTATAATTTTCCTAATAACAAAGCCTGCTATATAATGTATTACTTCCCTGGAATATTCAGTAATATTACCAGGGTCAGGGAGGTAGTTATGATCTTGTAAAACTTCAGTTATCTCGTTTGCTTCGGATTCATTCTATTCATCAACAAGTTTTTAAAAGAAGAAGCGTTGAATTAATTTTTTTCTCATATCTTGATTGGGTATACGTTAATATATCTACACTCGCGTGCAAGTAAATCGACTCAAGCCTCAAGTGCGCATAAAAAGTGATATAACTTAAAAATGCCTTATTATACCTCTATATAATGTTTTACATAATTAAAGCCTAGTAATTGAGATTTAAAATGGTGTAAGTTGCATGAAAATCGATTCAGTAGTTTAGTAAAAAAGGTTAATGCCAATGATAATGTAAAAAATGTTGAAAATTCATACAATTTCACAGTTCATTGTGTTTAAATGAAACAAAATGTGCGTAAGATAAAAAATTTATTCGTGTCAATATTTGGTATTTCCTCCTCTAGCTCTGATCACTGCTCTCATGCGATTCTTCATCGACCTTATCAACTTTTTAATGGATGATTGTGGTATTCGACCCCACTCTTCTACCAACGCAGTCTTGAGCTCATTGATGTTTGTCGGAGCTGGATTCCTCGCTCTAACTTTCCTTTTGAGCTCGTCCCATATGTGCTCAATGGGATTTAAATCGGGGCTGAGCGCTGGCCAATGCATAGTGTGAATTCCAACTTCGTTCAGGAAATCACGTGTGGCCCGAGCAGTGTGACATCGGGCATTGTCATGCATCAAGATGAAATTTTCCCCAATAAAGCCTTGATAAGGGACAACTTGATCCAGTAGAACATTTTCAATGTAACGATCACTGGTCAGACCTCCTCCCCGGCCTCCCCCAGGAACGAAAACAAGCTCTGTTTTGCCTTCTAAGGAAATTCCGGCCCACATCATGCAAGATCCGCTACCATATGCAATGGTTTCCACAAAGCAGCACTGTGAAAACCGTTCACCGGGACGACGGTATACCCGACCTCTCCTGTCGCTGCCATGGAGACACATCCTCGTCTCATCTGTGAACAGGACTGACTGCCATTGCTCTATGCTCCAATCCAAATGCTCTGGAGCAAAGTGAAGGCGTGCTTGACGATGAGCTGTGGTCAACTTCGGGCCTGTAGCGGGTCTTTTCGAAGTAAGGTTAGCTTCTTTCAACCTTCTTCTAACTGTCCACTGACTGACAGTCACCCCGCGAACTTGACGTAGCTCCTGCTGCACATCTACGCCGGTAAGGTGTCGATTTCGGAGAGAGGTCGAGACCAAAAACCGGTCGTCACGCTCTGAGGTGCACCGGCGTCGGCTGGTATTAGGCCTCCGAGTGAAGGCACCAGTCTCTTGAAACCTTCTGTATACTCTCGAGACAGCGGACTGACTCATATTCAAACGACGAGCGACTTCTCGCTGGTTCAACCCTTCTTGCAATAGGGCAACGACTTGAGCGGCTTCTTCAGGTGTTGTATCCATAATTTTCTTCAAATGACGGCTTTAATTTGCAGAGATGTGTTCAGGTCAACATCTAATGAGCGACTGATAAGAAAAAACGATTACAGAGGGTTTTTATAGGGGGTTGTGTCGCGCAAGTTGTGTATAGAGCGCAGAGCAGTTTACGGGAGGTTGCGTTCAGTTGCATTCTAAGTACAAGTGTTTATTTAAATTACTGATATTATGCTACCATTTGAAAGCCTAATTACTTGGCTTTAATTATGTAAAACATTATATAGAGGTAAAATAAGTAATTTTTTAGTTATATCACTTTTTATGCACACTTGAGACTTGAGTCGATTTACTTGCACGCGAGTGTATATCCTCTAAAATAGAGCAGTTGCCAGTGCCTATATGCTTTAACTCACCATGTACCACTAATCTTTTGGCCGCCCTGAACTGAACTGGCGTAAGGTTATTATTAAAACCACCTTTCGCTCTAATTAAACTAAAAAATGATTCTAGGTGATCTTGGCATAATTTATAAGCAGGCAAAAATATTAAATCTCCATTTGAAACTACGCGTTTATAAATATTTAAAATACTATGTATAACGCAACATGGCCTCTTATGGGAACTTTTCTCATAGTAAATTACAACTTTTGACCGTCCGACCGACCTTTTTGACCGTCAGTAAATTTTAATGAATTGAGATAAATTAGCATATCGTCTAAAAATATTGAGATATTTTCAGAATTAAAATTTTTTGTATTGAGTGGCTTTTTAAATCCAAACGCATTAATATTTCTACTGTTTAAGATGTTAAATAAATTATTTATTTTCCTAATAAAGGCAGTAATGGGTGCAGAATTTTGAAATTCAGTTAATTTCAACTCAGTGGCACAAAAATCAATTGCGTCTGCAATTGAAGTGCTAAAAGTTTGTGCCGCAAGTTTTACTTTCATAATTTGTTTTGCGGATTCAATATGAGATTTGCGCAATTTGTTACCTAAATGTAAACCTTCCACTTCTTGTAACTTATGTAAGGATAATATAAAATCCTATTTAATAGCACCCTCTGGGGCCAAAATTACCCGTTTATCACCCAAAACATTTCGTAGTAATTTAAGCATTTGCGGCGGATCAGGGTAGAAACTGACCGATTTTGGAATACCATCAACATGAACAATAAATGTAGTATCCATATTATTTGGATCGGTAGAGTCAATTTTACAGCCTAAGATTCTGGCCATTGCAAAATTTGAGGGACACCCGTCGCAAGTTACACATACCACTTCAACATTACACTGCGTAAGTAACTGTATACATTTTTTAGCTAATTCAGCTTCTTGTTGCCCAGTCACACTATCAATTAAAAAATATGCTATAGGAATTTTCCACGAAGCATTTATGGCCGTTGCCATAAAAACCAAGGCTTGTTTAGCTAAACGTGCTTCATCGCCTTCAATAGAAGCACCAAAATTTATTTGACCAAAATGTTCCCCATTTCACCAAAACCAAAACACCAGCAAACCGTTTTAAAGAGTCGCGATTTTGTAGTATCTATTAACTCGAGAAAAGTCGCATCTTCGTAAGAAACCAATGACTTAGTTCGAAGCTCTGCTATAATATTACTTAATTCTTAATTTCTCTTAGTGAGACGTCGGTTTATTTGGCGAACAGCTCGTAGTTTCTTCAAACGGTCTGAGGAGATTTTTCTGATTTGCCTTTTGCGTGGTGTCTCTATTTTTTCAATAGTCCGTTTTCGTTTCCTACATATATCTGCCAAATGATGGCCTACAGATTTAATTTCAGTTTCTTGTTCCATATGTGGAGATTGTGTTTTTTCCTTTGAACCACTAGGTCTTGAAGAAATATCTGTTACCTACAAATAATAAATAGTTGGCTATTACTCACATTTACACAATATTGAACTTATTTATTAAAGGTATAAAATATATTTCAAAAATATCAGATGAATTATAAATATCAAATGAATTATATTTTTTTGTGAAAATAATATTGTCATCAATAATTATAATATTTAATAAAATGTAATATCATTTATTTCAATTATAATTAATGAATATATAACCAAACTAGCTTTTGCCCGCTGCTTCGCCTCGCGCATTCGCATTTTTCCGGGATAAAAGTCCCTCTATATATATTTTCCTGGGATAAAATTAGGCCATCTGTAATGCCCATGTGTTAGCTACTTCCATTTCAAATTTCATCAACATTGGCCCAGCCGTTTGAGTGTGAAAGGGTAACAAACATCCTCACAAACTCACAACCTTATAAACTTTCACATTTATAATATTAGTAGGAAGCTTACTAACAAAAGCAGCAGAAGGTAAGATCTACATTCAGTAAAAAATAATTATATACCTATTATTTAGACATAGGCCTTTTGATATTTTATAAAAGTATTTTTGTAATCCCAGAACAATTTATTTAATAAAATATGCAAACTGAGCAATAATCTTTTTATATTTGACAAACAGCAAAAAGACAGAATACAAAAAAATTTCATAATTAAAAATTATGACAAGTGAATTGAAGATAGATGGTGTATTGAGTCTAGTGATGCAATTAAACAATTTCAACACCTTTAACCTATAGATGTGACCAGTTCAATTCCAAACATCTTTATCTTCAATGTAGTTCATTAATAAATAATTAAATTAGAAGTTTAAGATTAATATTTTTTTATTATTCATTATAACTTAAATTTTGAATATTGCTTGGAACTTAATTGTAAAGGCGCTCACATTGATCATGCTGAGAGATTTGATTTGAAATAAGATAATGTTTGGCCTGTATTGGTCACAAATCACTTTTTCAGTTAAGAATTTATCATCAAGCTATTGTAGTCCACTGTTGGACATAGGTTTCCCCAAGTTGGCGCAACATATCCCGGTCCTGCCCAATCCTCATCCAGCATCCAATAATTTATCCATGTATATAAATAAGATACTCACAAATGCATTGGCTAACTACTGTCAGTGACATATTTATTTCTTTGAATTTGTTTGGGATGAAATTATAATTATTTTTATGAAAAACATTTTTTAAAACCTACAATAGGTTTTTATTTAACTGTAATGCAAATAATGATAACTTCTCTTATCAGTTAAAGTAACCATTCTTTCATAATGATCTTGAGATAATGACATAAGATTTGTGATCAGTTCCAAATTATTATTTGTTGTTATTATGGACAACAGGTTCAACTCTTCTCATCATTGTAAGTGATTAATGAAAAAGGTTAACATAGAACTGATTATATACACCCATCATCCACCATGATAGCATTCATCTAGGGACAACATGGCAGTAATGTAATATATGATTAAAAAGTACTTACATAGATATGTTTAGTTGTATAACTGTTTGGTTTCAAATATTTCTTATTAGTATGTATCATTATACAATCATCTTCAAAATGCAGGGAACAAATCCTGGAATTCTTTATTGGTTTCCAGTCAGTTCTGCCACATGCTTTTATCCAAATGTTTTGTGTCTCATTGGTTGGGAATCTGAAAATGTTTCATCATCATGAACCTATTGCAGCCCACTGTTGTCTCCAAGTTCAAATGAATATTAATTTTATTATAGAGATTAAAAGATAGTTTCTACCAAATGTTGTATAAATAGTGAAATACCAGAATTTAACATGGTATGACAGCTTCAGAATAATGAGTATGCATACTATATATTGACATAATTTTTATTCATAACCAAATCTATTCATTAATAGGTTAGCCGGTTACCGTAAACAATAGAAAGCCTATAGTGTCTGTTGCGTGATAGTCAGGGGGTTAAAACTCAAAATTGATCGACAAAACATTATGATAAGGAATGGAAATACGTGGGAGTTAAACAAGTGGAACAAGGCAACCCTTAATATTTTAGGTTATGTAGATTTAAGGAAATAATCATCATTATACTGCCTCCTTTTGTGTCTTTAGCAGGTTTATCATGTTCAAAAGCACTTTAGATATGTTATCAAATGTTTAATAAAAATAAATAATGTAAAACACTGGTTCAGTACCTGTGAAATGTAATATCCGATAATACTCGTTCTGTACGGCTATGACAGCCTAAAACACTACACTGCACCATTATGTTCAATTAGAACTCAACTTTCAATTCTTTTCAAATCGCTATCAAGAATATTTGCCAAGAAAATCGAAATAAATCTTAGGGACGCCAATGTTTGACACCAGGATGTCAAAAGCAGCTTGGAGTCAAGCGGTTATAGCGATAAGGACAGGACATGGCATCGCGTGTCTCTTTTATGCATTGAGTTTTTATATATGACTATTTCGCTAACGTGTGAAAGAGCTAGAACATGTGGTACATACATATAGAACATGAGGAACCAATAGATCTTTGATTGATTCCTCTATCTAGGAGTACATAGGATACATTTGTATAGAGGAGTCTGCCCTATTATACATAGGGTGCGTTCCACTTGGCGTGACTTGGAGCGTCTTGAGCGTCGTGAACGCCAAGTCACAGTGGAACGCACCCATAAACTACTCTATGAGTCTGCCCAATATAAATATACTTCTCTATGAGTCTGCCTGACAGCTTAATATTATCTTGTTTTTAATCAGAGAATTATTCCGATTTGAACAATATTGAGTAATATTGACCGGTATACATGTGACAACATTAAATTAAAGATTTTAACAATGGCATTATCTGCCCCGTTTTATAAATATTACAAGAGTTTCAGAAATAGGAAAACTGCAAAGTTGTTTTGTGGTTTCATACAGAAGGCAACATGTAGTGATAGTTTAAGTATAAAGCATTACGACTGCAATTCGTTACAGACAACATCTGAAGACTTATCCACTGTGACCCCTTATTTCCCTCAAACATTTAACTTAGCAGCATATGTAAATAGCTCTGAAACACTGAAAAATCTAGTTAACCTCAATGTTGATCTTAGCAAAATAGAAAAAAAACCACATATTGTAGACAAGATTTTGAAACTGGATTTTGACAAAGACATGAAGAATCATATAATATATTTAAGTGATTTTGTAGGAATGGATGAAATAGGCAATCTTATAACTAAGAATCCATTGATTTTATGTGAAGCTTTAGATGATCTTGAAGTTAGAGTAAATTATTTGGATTCTAAAGGATTTAAAGATGGTCAAATTAAAAGAATAATAACTGCAAATCCTTTCTGGTTGATGCTTAAGTAAGTATACTTTCAAATACTAATCAACTTTGAATATATTATGTATTATTTTACTAGAATTATTTTAATATTTCAGCACCATTAGAATTGATAGACGATTTGGGTACTTTCAAAACTCATTGAGCTTATGTGGGAATGAAGTAAGATATTTGGCAACAAAACAGCCCAACTTAATTACATATAATTTACATCATGTAAGAACAAACATGTTTGTCATAAAAGAGGAGATGGGTTTTGAAGACATGGAAGTAAAGGAATTAGTTTTAAATAAGCCCAGACTTCTTATGTTGAGTAAGTATTATATTTAATATTTAATACAATTTTTGTGGTTGTATAATTTAATATTTCAAAAACATAAATTGACTTTCTATTCGTAAAAATAAAACCAAATTTAATTTACAGTGAACAACATAAGTATTGTCAAAGTTATTACATGTCAATAATCAGTATAAAATTACAATTTACATATTTAATTTCAGATCAAAGGAATCTACAAGAAAGATTTAATTATATAAACAATGTCATGAAAATATCACACAAATCTATATTGAATCAGCCCGAGATACTATTCTGCAGAAATTTCAGACTGAAACAACGTCACCTATTTTTAGAAAAACTGGGACGATCACAATACAATCCAATGAAAGAAAATTATATCCCAATAAAAGCACTGGTTGCAAATACAGATGCAGAATTTTGTAGGAAGTTCGCAAAATGTAGTGTTCATGACTTTAATCTGTTCTTAAAAACACTATAATTTATCCAGCTTTGCCTAATACCATTTTGTTTTGAAAAGCATTCAAAGAATGATATAGAAGAGCATCAAGAATGCCTGCAACTGTAAACACTCCGCCAATAATAGCACAGATGTTGGTAGCAAAATGACCAATGGACCTGAAATAGAGAATGCTGTACAGTGGAGAGATCTTCTAGTTTCAAATATTATTTAAATGAAATAAATGCTCTTGATACATTACCTTTCTTTTTCTGTATATTTGACCATTAATGGTGAAAGTTCATAACTGAAAAAAGCACCTGGCATGCCCGATTCTGCATTAATATTTGATACAGATTTTTGATGCCTGGTTACAGAAAATTGGTTGCTGTGTAGAACAGTTTTATCTAATTTAACATACATTGTTGGAACTATTTTCAAATAATATTGAAACATTACAGCACCTGAAAGAAAGATATTACTAAACAGATTAATAAAAATAAAAAACTACCATACAAGAATAAGTAAAGACACTCTGTGTTATCAGTTATCACTTAATTATTTGGATTACAGTCTCATTATAAAATAATTTGAGACCACAAGCTAATAGCATTATTGATTGTAGTTTCTGATTTCCAATGACACATACTTTAAGCTATTGACTCAAAATCTACTACAAATGCAGCAATTATTATAGTATCAATATTCAGCGTTCATACCATATTTTTGTCGCTACCTATAACTATCACTGTGTATATGTGAGGAGAAGGCCAAAAGACAGTATGGTTACAATAATTATCATGACTACGTTCAGCGAAGTACTTCGGTATTAAAAGCGTGACCCCCCGCTTAGAAGGTAGTAAATATATCATTCACCGCACTTTCTGATAGCTGATTTAGATATTCGTACTTGACCGAGAACAATCTACTGTAATATAAAGCTGAAGTTTTTTTTCTGATTCAATATGCTAATCTCTGAAAGTACGGATCGTCGGAAGTCGGATTTCATAAATATATTTCATTTGATAGTTCTTTTCTTGAGGAATGTATACGGCTATAAAATATCACACTGCGAGCCACGGAAGAGGAGCACTAATTATAAACGTGGCTGAAATTGAGAGGGACGTTTAGTTCAAGATAATAATTCTATGTTTATTTTATAAATAGATATTGTTAGCAAATGGTTAAGCCATCAAGTCTGATTCAGCCTAGCACTTACAATATCATACGATATCGTTACTATATCATATGATATTGTAAGTTTTAATTGCGGATTGCGGATAGATTTCAACCAAATTTGGATTTCGGTATGGAAACACTGATCATTTTCTTTCAAGATTGCCTGTCAAACTTGTCAATGAAAATATCTCGCAAAAAAATTCGTTTTAGTAGTTTGGAAATTGCATTTAGTGGATCGTTTCTTAGTAAAGTCTTATTTTAAGATGCCCGTACCAGGCGGAGTGTACCAAGGTCAGGGACCTTCCTGTTTCGACAAAATGAAAATGGGTTTCATGATAGGATTTTGCGTTGGAATGGCGAGCGGTGGGTTATTTGGAGGTTTTACTGCTTTGAGGTTAGTTTTAAATGTCAAATTCAATAAATTATCTATTGATAAAGTTTATGTTGTTTAATTATCACTACTCTATGATATTGCATTGCAGGTATGGGGTTCGCGGAAGAGAATTAGTGCATTCCGTAGGCAAAGTAATGCTTCAAGGTGGAGGAACCTTTGGCACGTTTATGGCCATCGGCACAGGAATACGTTGTTGATGTGATTACATTATAACCGATTTTGTATATACTTTCAGTAATATTAAACCTCTAGCATTTAGCTCGCAGTTTGTTAATTCTTATAATTTAGTTAAAATAAAATTGATAATAAGGGATAATACTTCTGTTATTACTGTGGCTGATTCTGAGTAAGAGCTACTCTCCGAATGAACCCACAAAAGCATTTATTATATTACGATTAAGAAATTGGTGCTAAGTATAACTAAACATTTTAAATTAGTTTAACCTGTCCAGTTTTAGTTTTAGCACTGGAGTGCCTCTTCAACTGAATGGGTTAATATCAAATTGGGACACCCAATAATTATTTTTTAATATAAAGAATATAAATATAAAATAAATTTAATAGTTTAAAGTTTAATAGTACAGTTTAAATTTTAAATTATTTTGATTATTGTAGTAGGTATTTAGTGTGTTGTTAGAGATAACAAATTTGAGGTTAAAGAAATTAGATAGCTAATAAAGCAACAAACAGATGAAATGCATTTATGTAATGAGAATACAATAAAACCTTTGAATAATATATTCTTAATAAAATCTATAGAGTATTTCACTATCTGCATATGTATGTAGTTGTAGCTATATACATACATCTAATATGTAAATCTTATTCTGTGCTATGCTTATGTGCAGAGTATGAAGTAGGTAGACTTTAATTAGGTATATAATTTTTTTAGACTGACTGGCAATTATTTTAACTTCTAACTTTGATAATGGAAATATTTGAATTTCTAAGAAAATTGCATTCATATTTCTGCTCTGGAAATATGCTATTTATGCATTTAATGTTAGTTGTAATAATCGACGTGTAGATCTGGATGCCTTCAGAAAAACTAGTGGAAGTTATCAGCCAAAAGAGAATTTTAGAACATGTCTTAAGATATTCATCATCCTCAACAGCTGGATGATGTAAGTGAAGTAAATGTGTGATATGTTTTCACAAATTGAGTTTGGGTGTAAGTAAGAATTTTAAGGGCTATCAGTCAGCAATCCAGTTTATGCTACAAACTCTTACTTCAGTTATGTCCGAAAAACAAAAAATATCTCAGTAAATCATAAGCAAGTCTAAAATATGTTATGGTCCAATAGACCCATTTTTGGTTACAGCGCCCAATCTTACTGGAGTGTGAGTCTGGCCATCTATATTCTAGTCCACAAACACAAGTGCTCTTCCTATTTCCTAACTCTCATAGTGGAGTGGAAGAGATTATTCTGATACATGAGGGTGTGCAGAGTGCTCTGCCAACTCCCCAACTGCAGGCTGCAATTGATAATTTCTTATCAGAAAAACCAAATAACTTTATGTTGTATCCATTACTGTTGTGCCACTGGGTGAAGTGTGTGTCCACTGAGAGAAGTTAAAGCAGAGTGATATAATAGAATTAAGATATAGTATTGATTGTTTTCAGCTTGTGAATGAAACTGACTAAAAACATCCATACTCATAACTCATAAAACATGTAAATTGCTTGGTTTTGCAAGAATAGTTACACAACTTAAAATTATTGATTTTACAGAACATGTGGTAATATAAATTTATTACTTGCGTAAGTATTATATCTAAAAGCAATAACAATGAACTATACCTATGCACTTGGTTAGACATCATTATTCACAATAATGATATTAAAGAAGTATTTGTTCATTCGTTCTATGCTGGAATCCCATAAGTGTTTGTATAAACAGTCTCAAACAACTGTTCGTCCATAAGATCCGAATAGCTTATTATTCCGGAAAACGCATAGTTAAAATGGGTGTTAGTGTTAAGATATCTCAATACTCATGAACGGTCTAGGCACCTAAAAGAGTCAAAAGAGCAAGGAAAGAAAGAAATAAAAATATTGCAAAACCAAAGTAAGTGATAATCAGCCATAATAGCCATAAAGTGCTAAAAAAACAATCAGGGTAATAAGCACTGTTGTCAACCTAATTAAACTCTTATCTGCCATAAAATACACATCTTCATCATTAATATGTCAAGCCGGAGAAATGGCCAGCATACATTTTTATGGCAACATTATAGGTAGAGTGAGAAGATGAAAATGTATACAGGTTGTGTGTAAACAGGTTGGTCTTGAGTATGTTACAAGCCAAGGTCTACAAATATTTTATCAACTCTGTTATCTGTTTTAAAAAGGAACAAAAGTGGCTAGAAAATTATGGATTGTTTTTTATTATTATAATAAATTTCTTTATAATAAATTTCTTTATTTGTTCTCTCACACAGAAAATTACAGAGTATAGTAATGTATATATCAAATTAATACATTAGTGAGTCAAATTATCTATGTGAGAGACTGGTATCTATACTAGGAGACCCTGTGTGACAGATTACCAGAATCAGACCTTATAAGGTGCTATATGTATTTTACTATCGGATATTTAGTGATAATACATATAATATACTGTTTATTTGTTACAATTACTTAAATTATTTGTTAGAACATATAAACAACTATTTATATTTACAAACATATTAAAAAAGATAACATAATTACAAACACACAAATAATTATAATACTAAATATTTACAAAAATGGTTAAGTTTATTGTTTTATATAAAATTAGTTTATTTGTAAAAATTATATTAGCTCTGTATTAAACTGTCCCAATCCCACTACTGGGCCTGGCTTGTCCTCAGTGTGAGAAGGGGGTGACCAAAAACATTTGTTGTTCAATTATTATTAATATGTCTGGCATTCTAGCAATGGACGATTATAATAATAATAATTTTATTTATGCAAAAAAGTATGATACATAGCACTTATAATTATTACAGCAAAGTTATTAGTCATTATAAGAGGAACCCTGCCTCCCAAACTAGGTTATACCTGTATCTTGAGAGACAGTAATTCGGTTGTGAGAATATACTCATTATAATACAATGCAAGTGGAACATAATGACAATCTATTGTTTCTTCAAATTAGTGTTTGGTAACATCTATTTTTGTGTGTTGTGTGTGTGTACCTATATGTGTGTGTGTATATGTGTGTGTGTGTGTGTGTGTACGTGTGTGTGTGTGTGTGTACGTGTGTCTGTGTGTGTGTGTTGTGTGTGTGTTGTATGTGTGTATGTGTGTGTGTGTGTGTGAAATTACACTATTTGATGAATTCGAGTAATAATTCCGTTTTATGATAGTCGAGTTGGAGCAACCAGATTGTGAGAATGTTTTTTGTTGTATATTTATTTAAACTTAGGATATTTAGCTGTTTGTTAACTTTTTTGTAGATATAAGAACTTAATATAGGAAACTGATGTTCAGCAAAGGAAGTTTTATGTTTTATTGTGGGAATAATAACCGTGCGTTTGTTTGGATTACAAGGAGGTACTATGCTATGGTACCTGAGAGTGATTTGAAGTACAAACAGCTGTCTAACCGTAAGTAGTTTGCACTCGCTGTATAGTTGCACAGTAGGGTATCTAAAAGGTTTTTTGCACATCACCTTCAGAATGGCGCGCTGAGCTCTTTCCAACTTTAGGAGATGTATTTTGGCTGCCCCACCCCACACTGTTATGCAGTATCCGATCACTGATTGACACAGAGCGTAATATACTAGTTTGAGAATGTCAAAACTAGCAGATCGTCTGAGTGCTTTGTAAACTTGAATGAGACGAAGAGTTTTATGCGTCAGCGATTGGATATGCTTGTCCCATTTTAATTCCTGGTCAATTAAGACGCCGAGATACTTCACGTTGTCTGTTCTAACAAGAGCCGGACAACAACAGGGCAACTGATTTGGCGAACATGAATGAGCTGTAATCATGAAGGATTGAGATGGAGCTGAACTGTGTCGAATTGCGAAAGGAATATAAAAGGTTTTTTGTAAATTAATTGTTAGGAGATTATCATGCAACCACGCCATGACAGTAGTTAGAGCTGATTCAGCCTTACGCTTAACCAAGTCCCAGGTATCTCCGTAGACTAGAATTGCGGTGTCATCTGCGTATGCAATGGTTTTACAGTCAGGGAGATTAAGCATACATAAATCATTCACATAGATTAGGAAAAGCGTTGGGCCCAAAATGCTTCCGTGCGGAATACCGAAGGTGATTATATTTTCATCACTCAAACAAGAACCAATTTTAACACGCTGAGTGCGATTATTGAGGTAATCTTTAAAAATCTCAAGTTGTAGTCCCCTGATACCAATTAATTCCAATTTAGAAATGAGGAGAGGAACAGAAACTGTGTCGAATGCCTTAGCCAGATCTAAGAATATGCCCATGCATTTAGTTCCATTGTCTAGTTTGTTTGCAACTAGTTTTGTGAGATCTAGTACTGCATCCTCAGTAGACATGCCGGGACGGAAACCATACTGATTTGGCGCAATTATTTGGTGTCTGTCCAGAAACTTTCTAAGATTATTATTGAGGACCTTTTCAAATATTTTAGAGAGAGCTGGCAGTACCGAGACCGGTCTGTAGTTGCTGACACAGCTTCTGTCCCCACCTTTGTGGATAGGGTGTACGATCGCTTTTTTCAAGGCGTTTGGGAAAATACCTGTATTGAGACAGCGATTGAACAAGAATGTGATGTGAGGAGCCAAAATATGCCGGGAATCCTTAAGGACTGAGGAGGGTATTCCATCCCAGCCCACTGCGCAATCATTTCTAAGTTGTAAGATGAGGGATTCAATTTCTTCTTTATCTATGTCCAGAATGGAAAGGGAGTTAGATGTGGAGTGACGGATGCGGGGATTGGTAGTATTTAGGTTTGTGAAATTAGAAGATAATATTTTCTCTGCAAGGTTTTTTCCTATATTGCTGAAGTAAGTACAGACGTTATTAGCTGAGTGCTTAGGATTCGAACTGACGTTTAATGAGTCAGATGCATTGTTTTGCTTATTTTGTGTATTAGTTATTTGTTTAATCGTTTCCCATAAGACTCTAGGATTATTTTTATTTTTTCTAATTGGATCTGTTCATATGAAGCTTTTAAATTATTAAGAAGATTATTACAATAGTTGCGGTACCGAGTATATGTGATTTTTAGTATTAAATTATCCGGATTGTTTTTAGACTTAACGTGCATCCTATCACGATTTTGTATACATTAAAGGACCCCAGTCGTTATCCAAGGTTTTAATATTAATTTTTTACGGGGAATTTTAATTTTTGAAGTATGTTTCGTAATCACAGTTTTAATTATTGTAATAAAAATATCCACAGATTTATTAGCACAAGTTTCTATATAGATGGCTGAGAAATCAGAACTTTGAAGTTCCGATTTAATTGCCTCATAATTTAATTTAGATGTAAAGGCCGAAGCTTTCCTGTTTGGGTTAGAGTTAGAGATAACCAATATGGTAGGTTTGTGGTCAGTAACATGTGTTTCCAGCACTAGAGTTGTAGAGGTTTTATTACTCTTTAGAAATACATGGTCATAGTCATAGCACTTGGATATACGTGTGGGAAATACATGTGTTAGTAGCAACCTGTGCGATGCATTTAGGAGCAATAGATTTAGGGACCGATTATCTCGATTATTTTGGGCAATATCAATATTTAAGTCACCAACAAGAGCAATGCTAGGAAAGTCCTTTAACTTTTGGTATGTGATATCTAAACTATTTAAAAAATCATTGCAATTGTCCTGAGACGAGTATGACGGTGACCGGTAAATGCCTAGTACAGGATATATGGTAGCATAGATAATAATTGCTATCTTTAGCTCACTAATGGTAGTCACTCACTAATCTTTAGCTCACTATATAAGAAGCTGCTGAGGTATTATCAATAAGACTAGATAAACAAGCTGATGGGCCATGAAAAGTAAACAAAGTAATCTCACATTGTTTTCTAGTGGTGTCAGCATGAATAATGCTAATGTGAACAAGCTAGTCTTGTCTTGTATATAATTCCTACCTGCTTCAACAAACATGTAGCATTTGGTTGTGTCCCTAACAGTTGAGAATAGGTTTGCCATGTCCCCATTCCTATTTACACGTTCCACCATATACACTTCTAGGACTTGGATATACATATTTTGATAATATTGATTTATAAAATGGGACTATTTCATTTATCGTAAACTGGTTAAACTGACAGCCTTATCAATATTGATTTATACCAAGTCCCTTGTTAATTGTTATTAATTTATTTATATTGCAGTTTTAATGTAGCCTATATTTCATCAGAGTATTTATGTTATCTTTATAATAAACTTTATCAAAGCAACATCACACATTTTACTAAATACTAGAAATATAAATAAATTTCGTACTATGATCAGATTTAGCTTACCTTCTTTAGCAACACCTTTAACTCCATCCAAAGGTGCTGTGTTAGCACCTTCAATGTCAGTCCCAAATGATAAGTGGTTAATATAGTGAGTGGTATTGAATACTGATGATGAATACGGCTGCACATCATGAACATGCACATGATTAATAGTAAAACTTTTTCCTGGTGCTATATGGAAACTGCCACCAACCTAAAACATATCAAATTTAGGCAAATATTTTGGAAATACTGGTTACTAGGCATATATTATATACTTCATGCTTTTATACATTCCCAAAATCTATAGGTAAAACCGGTAGGTGTTGTAAAACCCATTATCCGCACCTATGTTTCAAGTATGCTATGTAATAAAGGGTCAGAGGGCTCTTGTTAATAGAAAACCCTAATTGTGAGGCTAAGCTAAACCATTTCTCACAATATTAATTTTATAATGGATACCTTTAATTAAATAAAACATGCTCATACCCTGTTAACTTCCATATAACCATATATCTGACAACCTTCTTTTAGAGCATTATTTGTTTTTTCAATAGATTCATCATTTTTACATTGCTCTACAGTAGATAAATCAGGCAGGGCCCATCTTCTTAATCTGTATGCTTCTTTCACATCTTCACATGTATTACAACATCTAAAATATAATTTATTTATTTTAGAAAGAAGTATTTAATAAAATTGCATTAAATGCAGTTAAAATATCTTACTGAGAGTCATTGAATGCTGCACCATAACAGCTTCCACATGTTATTACAGCCACATCAGAAATGTTTTGTTTTATCTGGAAGTTAATTTGTAATAATATAATTTTTATCAAGATATTAATTGATTCAAGAGTTTAGTTAAACATAACAAAGCTCTTGAATTCTAGCAGTTTATTTTTTTAACTGTACTGTCAGAAAAACTTCATAAAACACTTACAAAATATTATACAGACAAGTAGAAATTATTTGATATAGTTTATAAACATGAAATTATTGGATACCTAAGACACAACGAAACACATAATGTCCATGAATAAAATAAAACACACACACTACATATTCTAAAGGTAAGCAGTAAAATGATGTTGAATCTTACAGTAGTAGATGTGGCTATTTCTTCTTTTTTAGGTTCTTCAATAGCATTTCCATCTAAATCTAGTCTTCTTTTGTGAATGTTGTGTTCCATTTGTAAATGTTGCTCCCCAGATGAGTCCATTGCATCAAGAACTAAATCTGAAATATACCATTTGTATACGTAATTAATTACTTTTGGGCATGGTTTTAAGTTGTGAAAATAAAGTAATAACTAAGGCTAAAGATATGATGTCATATTATAATAATGTCCTCCAGACCGAATTTCAGTCATGGCGGCCAATCCTAACGGAGATTGGCTATCTGTGAAGGAGATATTATAGTGCATGTGCACGAACATAAGCGCACTTTCTGTTACTGGACTCTTATGATCCAATGGGACGAAAATCAGACAGAACTAGAGAGAGATCAGGCACATGATCAATGGCTTTACATGCTTAGATATCATATTATAATGCAGTCAAACAAGTAGTTGGTGTAGTACTCTTAGAGTACATACAAGTGGCGTACTGCAAACTTGTAATACTCCACTCTGATTTATCTAAATAAATAAGAGCATAATAGCTTTTAACTTTAATATTACTGACTCATAAAATGGATGAATGCAGTATGACTACCAATTCTTTAAAGAAGTGGTTCGTAATATATAGCCTTTTGTTACAGTATGTATGATGACAATAAGGCTGCAGACTGTAGTGCCTTATATTTATACTAAAGTCTACACACTATAATATCTATTCTGATAGACAGTACAAGGGAATGCCTTTGAGAAAATGGTAATTATGTTTGTATCTTAACCTTTTGAGCGCCATAGTCTTGTATAGAAGACAAATGTTTCCATGCCCTCCACACCATAGCAGACAATGTCTAATTGAAACATATATTAAAAAATATACATAAAATTAATAGTTTGTTTTATTTTATGCGTAATTTTGCTATTGTCTAAAACTTTACTTTTACATTTTTATTTCAATAGAGGCTTCTGTTTATTTTAAAAACAACAAAATTGAAGTAGCCTATTTTCAACTGTTATAGATTTATAGCTTGGCGCTGGAGGACACATCGCGTTCGGCATAGGTTGGCTTAAAAGGTTAATATCACAATAAACATAGGTATTATGTTTAGACTGATATTAACATAGATATATAAAAACCTGTTAATAATTTTTGTATCTCTTTTTATTAAAAGCTTAATAGACGTGTAGAATACTTACAATTACATGAGATTGTGGGTACAATTATATCTATATTAATTCTTAGTTTATGTCCTCTTGACGTGTCCACAAAAAGTTCTTCCGAAATATTTGGTGACATGTAAGTGTACAATTCCGAAAGGAACAATAATATCATAATTAGTCCACCACTTACAGTTACTGCAATATGTTAAATAAAATTAGTAGGTAAACCTTTAATATAACAAACTAACAACAAACATTAGAAATAGATAAGTGGTTTACTTGCTGCGCCGGTTGTAGTTTTTATTCTAAAATCTTCTAATGTCTTAGCGTAGGCATCTAACTGCTTAAATTTATCAATTAATTGGGATGACATGTTGTCATTTGTTATGTTGCAGTGACTATATTATCAGAATTCGGTTGTTTTATTTGTGGTAGCAAAATTTGTCAAACAAACAACTATTTATTTCTTCTAACCCTTATCAGTCAACTGAGTCAACGTCACGTCACGCACGTCAAGTGCTTTGATTGTCAATTTGTTTGTCAAGTGTCAGTGATTTATTTGTATGACAGTATTGGCAGTTGGCAATCTACCCGACGTGCCCTCTCTTGATTCGTTAACTAGTTATCGCAAAAGTCTATCGGTGTTGTAATTGTAATTATGTACTTAACAGAGCTGGAGACCTTTTATTGAAATAAAAGGTATCGTTTTTATTACGGTGTACCATGAAATGAATGAAATTTGAATGAATTTTTTCAATTTGTCTTAACAAATTTAGTCAAAACATATTATGTATCATCTTGGAGTAGGCGTCTGTCAAAACAGATTATTACATTTTCACAATTTTCGGTGGGTACAGTAACAGTTTACAAACCTCGGCGGAATAACGACTGAACTCACTAGACGGTCTGTGTCTAGCAGGAAGACTCATAAAAACTATTTCAGACATTAGTTACGTATTACGCGTTCGTATGTTATTGACGTAATATGTGCTAGAGGAAACACTTCAAGGACTGGATAGGAGAATATGATGAGAATGACACACGTTCATGTACAGATGTTCTATAACCCATATAAATATACTTCTCTATGCGTTCTAAGTTTATACATTTGATTTTGCACGACTTCTAACGATTTTCGTATGAATTATGCGATAACATGAATCATCAAATTTGCGGGACCAATGTTTTAGTTACATAACTTTAATTTGGCAATTGTATTGAAAATTGAGTATATACATGTACTTAAGTTACTAAGTCTTCGCGTATAAATTACCTGCCTCTGAGTAACGCTTTCAGAATGTCGCGCCACTTTTACGTCAGAGTGACGCGACCAGGGACGTCTTGACATACTTCTTACTACTTCTTATATATATATATATATTTAAAGGCGTTTGATTAACCCTGCAAAAACTATGTCTAACCGTCGGGTGAGCCGCTGCGACTCAATATTTCTATACACAAATTCGTAGCTACTCAATTATTTATCATAATAATAGTGTTCATAAGATAATTTATTTCACATAAATTACTTAAAATTACTGTGATCTAGTTAAATTACTTCCAAAATGCTTTGAACACAGCACACATGGGCTGCCAGTCAACTTTATTCATCTTTTTCGTTATTATTACTTGGCTAACGTTATAAAGTTCGCCAAGCAAAAACGCCGCACGCTAAGTCAGAGACATGATGAATGATTTGTGTCAGTTGCTTACTATATTTTGTATATATCGCGTTAACCTGCACATTGCCTACTATCATCATGGCTAAGCAGCGATAGCTCAGTGGGGAGACTAACAGACTGCAATGTAGAGTGTCTCGGGTTCGAACCCACGTCGCGCACCTCTGACTTTCGGAAGTTATATGACTTTTTAAAATTATTTGCGTATTGATTGACAATTATCGCTTGCTCCGTGCCTTGAAGAGCACGTTAAGCCGTCGGTCCCGGCGGCCACGTGAACATCTATGGCAGTCATTATTAGGGAAGTCGACACAAAAGATCCCACTGGGTCGAAGTGTCGCCGGTCTGTACTGACTGGCCCCCACACTGACACACAAGATAAGATAAGATCATCATAGCTACATCTAAAATATTGAATTTAAAGTTAGTGATTTTCTGCTAAAAAACTGATCTCGAACTCGATTGGCATTTCGCCGGAAACCCTAGTATCAAACTGTTGTTACCATGGTTACTGTGAAACAAAGCCGTCACGGATGTGAGCTTAGTAGTGAGATTTAACCATTAAATTAAGTTAATTATCACTGTTACCGATAATGCCTATCGAAAGAGAGGTTCTAAAGCTTGATATGTTCTTTTGAAAAAGGGTGACCATGCTCGGCTGACCAAATTGGTCTCATTGAGAAACTATCTGTATTTTATGCACTTGGTTGACAAAAGACAATCATTAATTCATTTTAAAAATATGTAATTATTTTAAGGGCAGCAAACCATAGCACACAATAAAAGCACTTATATTAAAACATTGACATGCTAACATAATAAACTGTGTAGCATGCACTGTTCAACGTGCTACAAAAAATCCTTGAAGTTGTGGTGTATGTATATACGCACAGGCAACATATAAGTTTATGAGGAACCTGGAATCGAACGGGGCATCATACGTCTAGCCACGCCGAAACCAACTCACGAACTGGCGACGCGCGAAGCTGTCTCGACCATTTGTTTTTATACGTGGCACTATTTTATACGCTCGAACACACGCGTAAGGACAGCCGTGCCGCACGCACACTCGCATAAGGATTTCCAAGAATTCCCTCGTAAATGTTAGATTTTTGTATACTTGTCGCTGATTGGTGTAAATCAGAGGTAACCAGACTTTTTACTCGTAGATCACTTTCAAAATTTAGCTGGCTTCGGTGGACCCCCTGCAGCTATAAATTTAATCCGCCAAGTAAAATCGGTATATTCGTACCAAAAAGGTAAATTAGGTTAAAATTAAAAAATAATATTATCTCTCTACTGGCTGTATTTATTTTTTTTGTTTTATATATTCTCGGGTCTTCAGCGAGTGGTGTATGGTATTCCTCAAAATATCCGTCTTTATCTGCCTACATTGATAGGTGAAGTCAAGGCAACATTATAGTTCTTCACTATCGAAAGCAAATACATTTTCATGGACCCCCACTTACGAATTGGAACCCCCATTTTTTTGTGACGCCGACGTAGACCTCCGTCTTGTCTGCCATGGACCAGTGGGGGTCTTGGGAACTAAGGGTGTAAATGATTATGTACACATTAGAGATAGCGTTACTTGCATGAACAATAAAAGGGATATAACAAGGTTTAAAATTATAAATATTTTCTCAATTGAATCAGTCTACGTGTTTCAATATAACCCTAACGGTTACCAGCTACAGACCTAGCTTATGCTTGCCGGCTGTAATGCGTTAAAATGTGTTTCCTCTAGCACGTATTACGTTAATAACGAAACACTTCAAGGATTTTTAATATACAGCTGCTATAGGCTGCTACAGTTACTTACGTCTGACACATTACAGTATCTTGCAAATGGTTACATTTAGTTTAATTTTAATATTAATATTATTATTATTGTCGGCCTCAATGGCGTAGTGGTTAGTGTAACCGACTGCCACGCCTGAGGTCGCGGGTTCGATTCCCGCACAAGTCAAACATTTGTGTGCATGAACATGCATGTTTGTCTTGGTCTGGGTGTTTCTATGTATAATATGTATGTATTTACAAAAAAAAAAGGTATATATGTATGTTTGTCCATTGTCTAGTACCCATAGTACAAGCTCTGCTTAGTTTGGGCTAGATGGTGTTGTGTGTATGTGGTAGAATATTATATATTATATTATTATTATTATTATATTAATATTTATTTAATAGCAGATTTTAAATTTATGATTATATCGCTAGATCTCATTTTGGAGCGAACTATGTGTGGCTATACTTCAAGATAAACACTCAAATATATACCCAAAACTACGCTACATACATAATAGAGAATTGTCGGTAAGGGACAGTGCATAGTGGTGTCGATGTAATGGTAAGGATAGAGTGTAATAAAAATATAACGCACTCTCTCGCACGATTCGCAGCGTTCTACTTCTAATAGTATTTATCTTATTATCAGTCGGTAGGCATAAGCCGGGTCCGTAGCTGGTAACCGTTAGGGTTATAGATCAGCCGGCAGGCATAAGCCAGGTCCGTAGCTGGTAACCGTTAGGGTTATAGTGAAACATGTAGACTGATTCAACGGAGAATATATTTAAAAATTTTAGGCCTTCATAATTTTCCATTTATTGTTCTTACAAGTAACGCTCACATTAATGTGCACAATATTCATTTGCACCAATCAGCGACAAGTAAACAAAATTCTACAATTCTACGAGGAATTCTTGAGCGTGTGTGCGTGCGGCGCGGCGGCGTATAAATATTACCACGTATAAAAACAGGGGGCACCTTCGCGCTTCGCTCAGTTCGTAAGTTGGTTTCGGCGCGGCTAGACGTATGATGCTCCGTTCGATTCCAGGTTCCTCATAAACTTAAATGTTGCCTGTACGTATATGCATAAGCCACATCACTCCCGCCTAAGCGAAGCGTACGCGCTTGTTTCACCGCGCGGCCGGATCTGGTGACGTAGGAATTTCGCGGTGAAGGTAATGAAGCTGTCCGCATTGGTGTGGGTGATGTGTCCGGGGCTGGCGTGTTTGTTGATGTTGTGTTTTCTGGCGAGTCTTCCTCGTTGAGTAGATGGGCTAGCTTCAATCTGTCGATTGAAATTACTGCGGTGCGAAGCGGAAGTTGAAGTGTGAAGAGCTTGCGATCGGTACTGCGTTGAAGTACTTGATATGGTCCGTCGTATGGTGGTACAAGAGGTCTGCGCACGATGTCGTTGTGCACAAAAACATGCGTACATGTCCCGAGGTCTTTGTATATGAATGTGTTTGACCTTGATACTCGCCTGGTTGATGTTGGTGATAATGACGACATTGTTTCAGTCAGCTGATGGACAAATGCCGCATCTTCAATGCTCGGCTTGGTAGGAACGAAGAAATCGGATGGGATGCGTAACGTTGATTCGTATGTCATCAGGGCCGTGCTGACGGTTGAGTCTTCACGTAGGGCGGTGCGAAGTCCTAGTAATACTGTAGGTAATTCATTGATCCATCTATTATCGGTTGCTCTTGCCATCACTGTCGCTTTCAGAGATCGATGCCATCTTTCGATTTTTCCATTAACTTGCGGGTGAAATGCAGTAGTACGTATTCGAGAGACGCCTATTTTCTTCATTAAAGCTTGAGATAAAGACGATTCGAATTGTGTCCCTTGGTCTGTAGTAAGTCGCAGGGGACATCCAAACCGCGATATCCATCCTTCGTACACGGCCTTCGCAACCGTTTCAGCGGTGACGTCACGAGTAGGTATTACCTCTGGCTAGTTAGTGCAGCGGTCAATCATAGTAACTAGGTATAGTCATCTGATGGCGGGAGGGGCCTGACTATATCTACGTGCAGGTGTTCAAAACGGAATGATTGTTGAAACTCGCTGAGCGGGCTAATAACGCTGATGCACGCCTTGGCCCTCATACCTGTATCTTTGTTTATAGATGGCCAGAAAAACTTTGTTGTCATTATTTTTCTTGTTGTACGAACGCCGGGGTGACTTAGTTCGTGTTGTCCTTTGAAGCCTGCGACAAGGTAAGGCAATGGTAGGTATGGTCAGATGTTCGCTGTCGATGTTTCGCACCAAATAGGTCGTTGAACTCCCGATAGGTTTACGTGGGACAACTTCAGTCTGGGGTTATTCATGCAATCACGTAGCTCGCCGTCCGTTTCTTGTTCATGAGATAGTTTGTCGTAGTCCATCGTTGCGTTGAGTTGTTTGGTTTCTGCGATACGTGATAACACTGATAATGCATCAGCGGCTTCGTTCTTATCACCGTTAATGTATTTAATGTTAGTGCAGAATTGACTTATGTTATGAAAATGTCTTTCTTGACGCGGGGTGTCGCTGCTGCTCGGCGTTCTTGTTAGTGCGTACGTCAATGGTTTGTGATCCGTACATATGGTGAGCTCGTTGCCCTCTATCAGTCAGCGTAGATTTTTAACAGCTGTATACATTGCTAAAAGTTCGCGATCGTATACACTGTATCTTCTCTGGGTCTCACTCGCATTGTTTTTGTGTAAAAAGCGAGTGGTTTCCACACGTTGTCTATTTCTGTTGTAGGACTGCGCCGAGGCTAGTGTCAGACGTATCGATGAGTAAACATAGCGTAGCGTTAGGTATCGGGTGCGAACATATAGTAGCCTCGAGAATGCTTTGTCGGCATTGTTCGAAGGCTTTTCTAGCTTCATGTGTCCATTGTATAGGTGTTTTGTCGTTTTTCTTGCTATTGTGTAGATACTTGATTACTAAATTTTGGTATTCGGCCTGATGGGGTACGATAGAAATTGATCATGCCTAAAAATCTTTTTAACTCTTGCACTGTAGTTGGTTTGGGAAACGTAAGTATGGCTTGAATGCGTTCTTCTGTAGGTTTGATTCCGTCCGGTGTAATTTCATAGCCGAGGAACTGTATCTTATCTTTGCCGAACTTATATTTATCGATGTTTAGAGTGACGCCGTAGTTGTCGAGTCGCTCGAGAACTTGTTGTAAGTGACGCTTGTGATCTACTGGGTTTTTTGAGTGCACTAATAAATCATCGACGACATAGAATACATTGTCGTACTTTGTGCACGAAACGTTGAAATGTTTGGCCGGAGTTGCGTAAGCCGAACGTCATACAGTTGAATTCAAAGAGGCTAAAGGGGGTTATTATGGCCGTCTTCGCAGCATCTTCTTTTTCAATAGGTATCCAGAAGTACGCCATTTTGAGATCTAGTTTTGAAAAGATTTTTCCCATGTAGCTGGTTCGTAAAATCTTGAATTCTCAGAATAGGGTAGCGATCGGGTACTGTAACAGCGTTCAATCTTCTAAAGTCGCCACACACGCGTAGCGAACCATCCTTTTTCTTAACGACGTGAAGCGGGTTGGCCTATGGACTGTTTGACAGTTTACAGTTTCTCATCTCCATCATCTTCTCAAATTCTAGCTTGGCAGCTTTGTATTTATCAGGCTGCAGGGGGCACGGTCTTGAATAGATTGGTTGGCCGGTTGTTTCTATGCGATGAGTTATGTTGTGCTTAGTCGGAGTTTTGAATGACATGGATCGCAGTACGTCGGAATATTCTTTCAAGATGTCGTGATGGTGGCTGATAACATATACGTCTTCCTCGGTGCTATGGATTTTAATGGTGTGAACGCTGAGGTCGGTAATGCGGTCGATGAGTTTTCTTTGATATAAATCGATAAGTAATTTGTGCTTCGCTAAGAAATCAGCGCCTAGTATTAATGTTTTCACGTCGGCCACGGTAAATGTCCATTTGTAGCTTCTACGTAAACCTAGGTTAAGCTGGAGTGTGAGCCGTAGGTATGTATCTCCGTACCGTTCGCAGCAAACAGTTTGTAGGTACTTTCAGTCGGCTTCACGTGTTTCTTATTTCTTGGGTTAATACCCAGGGAGAATTTTCATTCCCTTTGACACGAGCGAATGCTAGTGATGGCCAAGAGTTTTGTAGGGTTGAACTGACTATGATTGAATACAACAAGTCAATATCTACTGCTCAAAAAACAGTTGGATTTTGAAGATAGCATTGGAATTATTGTGTTTTTCTTTTATTATTTGAGGTTACTCAATGCTACTGAACAACTACAATAGTGTTTTAGTTATGTAGCAAAATGGTAAAAGTAGAACACTTATACTGACCTTGTCACACACACACTTATACTGAGTAATAAACCCTATCTTTCAACATGTTGACTAGTTTATGTTTATATTCTTTAAGTGTTTTACTATTTTTTATGTCCTTTGGTAATTTATTGTAGAGTTTAGGTGCCATTGCGTATACCTATACTTCTTTGTAAAAACTTTGTTTTAGTTGGCAACATGTGTAGTTTATCAGAACGACGCTGACTTTTTATAGACTTATATAGTTTTAAATTATTTTTAACAAAGACGCATACTTCATAGATATATAACGAGGGTAAAGTCAAAAGTTTCAATTTTTGAAAATGTGGTTTGCACGTGTCCTTTCCTTTGAGTTTGCAGATGGCTCGTATGCAATTTTTTGGGTAATAAATGCATCGTCATTATTTACGGCATTGCCCCAGAATATAACACCATATCTTAAGCTCGAAGTGATATAAGTGTAATATGCCGCTCGTAGTGCAGTTTAATACGCAATTTTACCCAGCAAATATAGTGCATAGGAAAACTTATTGAGCTTACTACAGACATGTTCAATATGTGTTTGTCATGACATGTCACCCACATTTGTTCAAGTCCAGGGCCGTCTTTCACCTATTAGAGGCCCTGAGCACATTAGGATAATGAGGCCCCTATGACCATAATATAATATCATATTTATTATACATATATTATATATATCATCATATTTTGTTAGAATAGACAAAGAACGTACATATGCTAAATTTGATCTTTATTTTTATTTCTTTATAGTACATAACACTAGATATTATGATGCATAGATAATAATATAATGTAATCCACACTAAGTAACTAGCATCCACGATTAATCCTTACACATATGTACACACGGCAAAGGAATTAAGTATGCAGGCCACACTAGTAAATAAACTAGTGTGTGTAAAGTTCAACTGTTGTATTTAATACGTCTTTAAGCATGTGTTATCGTAGAAACTTGTTTCTATTACTCACACACTTACAAGTTACTGTTCTCAAAATCACTCATAATTATCTTTTCAAGTATCATATACAAGTTAATTTCACTCAATAACATAATAGTTACGTGGCTCGAAGGTTTGAAAACCGAGTCGAGCGACCTATGAGTCTGGTGAACGCGGGTTCGAGCCTAAGCATAAATATATTTTAATTTTTGTTTAGGTATTGCTAATTTTGATTTATTATTTATGATAATCCATGCAACAATATCACTAAATCATTTTTTTTATTAACATATTTTTAAAACATTTTTATTAAAAATTAAACTTATTATGCCTTACGCGATTATTATTTTTTAAGAAGGTGAATTGTTATTTCATAATATATTTTGTTTAATTTTATATTTTACTTAAAGATAATTTGTTAGATATTTTTTCTGTTATAAATAATATATTATTGTGTAGGTATCTTTAGTTTTAAAGAAGTTATACAAAATAAAACAATATTCTGTTTCAACAATATTTATTAAAAACCACTGTATTGAATAATACACAATTTAATAATAAGTAAAATAAGCATGGACGCTTTTACCTTAAATACCAAGTAAGTAAGGATAGGTAATATGAATCAACATGTTTACAAGATAGAAATTATAGGCATAATAATTTCTAATCTCATTAACAATAACATCACTCACTTATGTGTTACCCACTTGGTATTTTTAAATATTAATAACCTATTGGTGCACCGTCACTATCTATTACTTCTTGTAATCGGCGCCTCATGCTCGCTACCATATTTGAGCACAGATCATTGCCACGAAATGATTCCCACGTTGAATTTACAACGGTATCTAAATAAGATTTAGACCTCACCTGCGATGGATCCCAGTTCAGCACCATATGACCCCATAAGTTTTCTATGGGATTTAAATCAGGACTTTTAGCAGGCCAGTTAATAACAGTCAAGTTATCCTGCGTATTTAGCCAGTTTTTCACTATGTGTGCTCGATGCACAGCACAGTTATCATGCACAAAATATATGTGTTCCTGCGGATAAGCCACTCGCACAGTAGGTAACATCACATCTTTTAGAATATCCAGGTAACCTTGACTGGTATTACGACCCCCTATTTCGACTAGCTCACCAGGACCCATCGAAGACATCCAACCCCAGTATCCCAAAGTAATATGGCCACTAGACCTGCATGGTAGGACATTTTGTGCACTATAACGTTCACCTGGTTTTCTCCATAAAATTTTGCGTCCATCCTTATCTGACTTAAAACACTTTTCATCACTAAATATTACGATATTACCACACCAATTAAAGTCCAAATATTCTCTCGCAAAGCGTAATCGATTTTGTCGATGAAGGTCAGACATTAAAATTTTCTTTGCTGGCCTGGAACATCTCAATCCAGCTGCACGTAAATGATTCCGGACAGTTTGAAGACTAACACCATGTGTAGTCGCCGTAGACCGTGTGGTTGCAAATGGAGTAGCCATATGCATCGCCACCATATCCCTGTGCCGTGAACAGGCATCCGTATAGGTGATAGCCCGTGGACCAGGCCGACAACGATCTATGTGTCCCAAATCTGCATACCGGTGGACCCATAACTGCACGGTTCTCCTCTGTAAACAATAATTTGAAGTTAAATATCGAAACAACCACTTTCGTAAAAATATTATACTTAATTTTAGTATAATATTTTCATTGCTTACCGTTATCTTTAAACGTCTCGCAATTTCACTTAGTGAAATGTTTTGTTCATACAAAACGATTATTTCTGCTCTCAGTAGTGTAGTTAGCTGATTCATATTGGATAACTCAATAAAATAGATTTACAAAGCGTTAGCCACAACGGTCGATAGCTTTATAGACACCAGTATACAGTAGATGCAATCTAATGACAAACTAAAATAGTGATTATTATGAGGGTAGACAGTTTGACTCACATTAATATGTCTTGTAAAACATTCAATTCACCTTCTTAAAAATTAATAATCGCGTAAGGCATAATAAGTTTTATTTTTAATAAAAAATGTTTAAAAAATATGTTAATAAAAAAATAATGATTTAGTGATATTGTTGCATGGATTATCATAAATAATAAATCAAAATTAGCAATACCTAAACAAAAATTAAAACATTATTGCTTAGGCTCGAACCCGCGTTCACCGGACTCATAGGTAGCTCGACTCGGTTTTCAAACCTTCGAGCCACGTAACTATTATATAATTGAGTGAAATTAACTTTTATATGATATTGTATATTGATTTTAAATACGATTCGCAGAAATAGTAAAAGATAATTATGAGTAACTTTGAAAACAGTAACTTGTAAGTGTGTGAGTAATAGAAACGAGTTTCTACGATAACACATGCTTAAAGACGTATTAAATACTACTGTTGAACTTTACACACACTAGTTTATTTACTAGTGTGGCCTGCATACTTAATTCCTTTGCCGTGTGTACATCTATGCTGGTTGAAGAGGTATCCTTCTAGATTTTAATTGAGCAAAGTCGTTAATCACATCTTCAAAATCGGTGTTTTTGAGCATATCACATTCTATCGACATTAGCGACAAACTGTTCAATCTATCTTGAAGCATTGTACTTCTTAATTCATTTTTTATTCTTTTTAATTTGGAAAAGGAGCGTGCCCCACTGCAGTTAGTTACCATCATGCTTAAAAAGATTCTCAGTGCAATTTCTACATTAGGAAAGGTGTCTTCAATTTTGTTTTCTTTCAAAAGATGATATATTTCCAGTATACTATTAGAATCTTCATTTTTACTTTGAATTTTTAAGTATTCTGTTAAATGCAGATATTCCATTTCTAACTCTTTCTCGTTTACGTCTTCATAATAGATTTCAGCAAATTCTCTGCAACTTTGTCTTCGGAATTCAGAGTTTTCAAGTTAAAATATAAACCAAAACGTTGATTAATGTTTTTATATGAACTTAATCGCTGTTTTAAATGAACACCCAGGGTATCAATTATGGGTATAAAGGTTTCTACTTTGAATCTTTCTTTTCCATTCAGTTGGACTGATGGCGCAGAGCCATCAAAAAAAGACGTGCGTGAGCTTCTACGTCTTGTTCTTTGAGATAGGTCCTTATAGTCAGATTCCAGGCTTTTCCTTTGGCGGACGATTCGAGGTAATCAAATTTATCCCTGAGGCTAATAATATACTCATCAAGTAAACAAATTAGTTGCAACGTCCAGTGTTATTGTTTCTTTCTGAAGATAATTGCTTGTTTTGTCTATTCTTTCTAATATAGAGCTCCAAATTTCTGTTAGGATAATAAATTCTAGTTTTCTCATTTTTCTAGACAGACTAAGGGCTTCTTGTCTAGTTTCTTGTGCCTGTTCTGTATCTTTTATATGGATATCAAAGCTTCTTTAATTTGTTTATGACTTTCATGCAAGGCGCTCACTGCATCAGCTCGGGCTGAGCATCTTGTTTGTGAAAGGCTTTTAACAACTTTTTTTAAACCTAAATGTTCTTTCAATATATTCCAAAGGTGGGTAGAACCCGAAAAAAAGTTATACATTTTTTTAATCATTTCAAAAAACTGTGTCGCCTCTGATAAATACCCAGCGACATGAACACCTACTAAATTTAGTGAATGTTCCGCGCATGGTACAAAGGTGGCAAATTCGCATTTCTCCTTGCTTCTTGCTTGTAGACCAGTATATTTTTCCGCCATATTTGAAGCATTGTCGTAGCTTTGTCCTCTACAATCTTTAATGGGAATATCATGACTCTCTAAAAAATTCAAGATGGTTTCAGCTAAATACTCAGATTTATGTTCTTTAATAGGTATAAATTTCAGAAACCTTTCAACAGGATCACCGTCTTTTACGTATCGAATCATAAAAGTTAGTTGGTCAACATGTGACAAATCGGGTGTACTGTCAACGCTAATGGAAAAATATTTTGCTAATTTAACTTCATGTATAATTTTGTTTAGGACCTGTTTTCCCATTACTTCAATAAATTCATTACAAATATTCGCTGATAAATATGAAATGTTGCCTTTTCCAGGATTCCCAAACTTTTTTAAATGAGCAGCAAGAAATGGATCGAATTCACTCAGTACACACACACATCCCAAATAATTTCCATTGTTGGGAGATCCTAGGATTTCATTGTCACCGCGAAACGGAAGCCCTCTCGAAGCCAAAAATTTTACAACAGATACAATTCTTTTAAGAACATTTCTCCAGTAATCCACTTCTTTTTGATATTGAGATAATAAATCTGTATCTACTCTACCAAACGTTTTACTTCGTGCCAGATATGTCATCATAGATTGCCTATGTGTATTTTCATGGGATAAAATTATTTGATGAATATGCTTCCAGTCAATACATCCATTTGGAGAGCATAGATTTAAATCGGAAGGATTATATAAGCAGCATGAAAAACAAAATACTGATTTTTTTAAAGGCGAATACAGCAACTATTTTCTTTTGACGTTTTCATTGTTCTTTAATTTGCGAATAAATAATGCTTTGTTGAAATATCTAGTTACTGATCTATCACCGTCTTTGTAGGTTCTGGATGCCACAGAGAAATCAGAATCTTTATTTTGAAAATATTCAGGCCCCTTACGAATCAAAACTTCGCGGTCTTTTTCTGTAAAATTTTCATGAAAATAATCGGAGGGGTCGAGTGATATGTCTTCAGGGTTGGAAAACAGTTGTTGTTCAACTGATACAGTTGGCGGTGTTGGTAAAGTCAACGAAGTTGTTGCACTTTCGTCATAGGGATGGTCGCTTTCTAATTCTATCTCTTTTCCAAAATTGGTAGAAACTGGTGTAGAACATGATGTGACTTCTGATTGACACGAATCATTATTTGGAGAAAATATTGTTCGATTACTATTTACAAAACTCTCTCCAATAGAAAAATATGATGTTAATTTTGGTAACTTTTCAATTACTTCCTTCTGGTGTGCAGCTTTTTTTCTTTTGTCAGATCCACTAGGATACGACCGTTTTGACATTTTATACTATAATTTAGTGTTTATATATATTTACACCGAAAATAATCACTTAAACAAAACAGGCAAACGACGATTTAATAAAGAGAGAATTTCACAGAGCACAGTCAGAAACGACTAACGAAACGACGAAACAAACGAAACATCATACTCAGATAAATACAGGGGAATTACATTACAGGGGAATATTCCCGATCGTCGAGTCACTTTCATTTTTGATCAAAGACACAAAATAAAAATAATTCACTGATGATTTTCTTTAACATAGTTAATTTTAAATATATATTATATACAATTTTTATACACTGAAATTTATTAAACATGTTGCAATCGATAAGCCTGGTTTTCGGGCGAGAGTAGAGTAGCTATTTGGTCATATGTTATCTGTGGTGTGGTAATCGAGTAGGGACTAGGGGGCCCCAATCGATCGCGGGACCCTGGGCACGTGCCCATTGTGCCCAGTGGGGAAGAGAGGCCTGTGTTCAACCCAAAAAATTTCGATACATCGGTTCTATCTACTGTTTTTCCCTTATAAGTTATACGTGCAAATGAGCAGAGTTTCTGTAGTAATTGACAATCTAGCACTGTAATTTTTAAAAGATTGATTTTAAATTATTCGCACTTAGGCAGTCAATTATTGAAATCAAGCATCAAGCTATTATTTATATCTTTTTCAATTTCCTTGATGCATTTATTGTTAAATACTACTGTGCTTTCATCAGCGAACAAATACTTATGGTGCTCATTCGCTTTCGGGAAATTATTGATGTAGCAAAAGAATAGGAGAGGTCCTAGGATGCTCCCTTGCGGCACGCCGTAAGTAATTATCCTTTCATTAGAATAAAAGGCTATTTCCGTTTTTGTTTTAAGGTTTAACCGGTTAATTTGTGTTATTTGTTTCTTGCCTCTTAATTATGACTGTAACAATCCAACACATTCCCTCTAATAAAGATATAATTTTTGTGGTCAACGTAATCAAAAGTCTTGGTCATGTCCATGTATAGAGACATGACCAGTTTTCTGTTGTCAAGACTATGATGTATTTTTCTAAGAAATTATATTATATTGCATTATTTATAGTTCTGATTTTCCTGAAACCCATTTGTTCATCGCAATATTTTTTTTTTTTCAAAATAGTTATTTAAACAAGTATATAACTATAACTGCTATTTTTGAAAACTGGTATTGTTACGTGTTGGGTTCGAGGCATAAGAATGTCAAACAATATTACCGACTAAAACGTTTTATTCTAGCACACAATTAAATTTAAAACACAACAAAAACTATACTACACTTTTACAACTATAACTGCTTCAAACTCTATAGTATTTTCGATTCCGTTCGCTTCGATGAACACTTGACCGCTTACGATTATAAACTAACTGGGCGAGCGCTGGCCGTTCCCTTTCATACGCGGTTAAAGTGTTTCCGGAGTTTTCTAGAAACGTCATACACGGTTCGGAACAATACAAAGGTTCGGGAATGTGCCAGCGTTCTCTCTACTCTACTCGTACCGCAAACTACATAGTTCCGTAAGACTTTAATAGATGGTGCTGTAATAAATTATTAGACGGAACTGCCGACAAACAAAATAGCACATTATCCACAATTTTGGCTGATATCGTTGAAATTAAAACTCAGAATTCTCACATAAAGGCGTCCAATGATGAAATTCGCAAGTCAAACGAAGAACTGAGAATATCGATGTCATTTATTAACAAACAATTCGAAGATTTGAAAAAAGAAGTTGAAGATCTTAGGAAAGAGCGCCAGGATTAACAAAGATACTTAGAGAATCTAGAACGTAAGATAATAGATCTACAACATAGGTCACGCTCGTCAGGTATTGAATTTAGAAATATCCCATAAGATAATGCGGAATGTAACACTACCCTGACGAAGACTGTTTGTAAAAGTGGCGAAGTTGTTGGAGTACATGTTTCAGACTGCGAGATCCGTGACATATATCGGTTACCGGGTAAGTCCCCCGACCCTGTCACTTCACGTCCTATAATTGTTGATTTTATTTCAGTACAGAAAAAGCAAGCTCTTGTATCTGCTGTGAGATCTTATAATACAGGGAAGCCAAAACAAGAGAAAATAAACAGTTTAGACGCGTACCAAGAAAAAGCCAGCCGGTCTATGTCGCCGAGCAACTGCCGGGCAGCACCAAGAAGTTATTTTATCAGGCTCGCGAATTCGCCAAGAAAAATGCTTACAAGTATTGTGTTATGTATGTAACTAATGTGGGTAGGTAACTTATCATTTTATTACGAATTGGCATGTTTGAAAAGAACCTGTCGTAGTAGTGTTTGGAAATTACAGAAATCTTACTGCCCGTATCAATTTCAAATTTACATTTAACATTTTCAACCATAAGATTAGCATAATAGGGACCATCACTGTCATTACTAACTATTAAATTATAAAAATTATAATCTTCCGTATCAGAGTCATTTAAAAAGCCAGTTCTTTTTTTCCTTTGAATCCTTTTGTGTTCTTATTTTGTTTACACACTATTTTCAAATGGCCTTTTTCACCACACGAATAACAACTATACTGCTTGTAACGACACTTGCCTTCGGAATGGCCCATCTTACCACATCGCGAACACGTGCGCTGCGCATGGCCAGCGCCTGCGCCCGCGCCGGCGCCCCTGCTGGCGCCGCGCGCGCGGCCCGCGCCCGCGCTGATCCGATGCAAGCCGTCGTCGTCCTGCTGCGCGAGTCCAGACCGCGCGACCGCCGAGCTGCCTGAAGCGCACGCCGTAGCCGCGTGCCGCTCCGCCGCCTCCAACGCCAGCGCCAGTTCTACCGCGCGCCTATAGTCAATGCCGCGTTCTGCGAAGATCCTCGACCTCATGTCTTCATTGTTTAGCCCCGAAACGAATTGATCTCGTAAACATACCTCTAAGCAAGCGCCGAAATTGCAAGTTTTTGCTAAATGTTTTAGCGCTTGGAGGTATTCACGAATATTTTCACCTTGCCGTTGTGATCGCTGGCGAAATAGATGCCTTTCGGCAATTTCTGATCTATCCGGTTCCAAATGTTCTTTCACTAATGCTACCAGTTGATCGTATGATTTTGTTTCTGGAGCGTCTGGAGCGCACAGATCACACATTAGTTCATAACACTCCGCACCTACTACCGTCACTAGCGTAGCAACTTTTAACGTGGCGTCGATACTATTTAACGTTATGAATTGATTAACGCGTCGCACGTACGCATCCCAATTGTTATTGCCTAAGTTATAGGGTTCTATGCGTCCGATTGGCATTTTTACAGTATTCACACGCGTAGATATCGGTAAAACCTCGTCGCCAATGATGTGTTTAAGGGCACGTCAATGAAACACGACAGCTTAACGCAGACTGGTTTATTGAAAATGATAAGTTACCAAATAGATGCCTTTCGGCAATTTCTGATCTATCCGGTTCCAAATGTTCTTTCACTAATGCTACCAGTTGATCGTATGATTTTGTTTCTGGAGTTTTGTTGTTAGATTTCAAATGGAAATATCTTCTTGCGGAGATGCGAGGGTGATAAACAAATACTCATAAACTCCGATAAGATTCTCCATGACATAGGTAACATAAATATCTGACTATGTAAACTCACTCTCCAGCACTATTATATTGTTCGCATAAAATGTTATTTAATTTCTATATTATATATTCTATGTAAATGAAATTCACACACACTCACAACATACACGTTCACTTTCATACATCTCTCACAAATCCTTCAATATGTATCTACACTGAATATGTATATTAATGATATAAACAGTACATATTTAATTCGTTCTGCCATAATTTTTATAAGCTGCGATGTTATTGTCATGCATTTACGAAATTTATTTAGCGCTTTTCGCTACATAAGGTTGTTGTTTCAATAGTAATACATATTTTATTGTAATATATTTATTTTTATTCTAAATGGCTAATTTAAGCTATATTAACAGTGAACTTGAGCAAATAATTGTGGGTAACTCATATAATTGTAACCCAGAGGAATGTTTAAATTATGTCAATCAGACTGTAAACGATATAAAATTACGTCACCTTAACATACGCAGTGTAAATAAAAACTTTGAACAGCTACAAGTATTACTGCACTCAATTAATATGCACATTGACATAATTATCCTTACGGAATGTTGGCTCAGTAAAGTTAATAATATACCTATAATAACAGATTTTCAGGCACACGCAACTCTAACAAACTGCAACCAAAATGATGGCATCATAATTTATTCGAGACTAGGGTTGCAAATTACGATATGGGAACCTAATTTTAAAGGTGGGAACTGCCTAGTATGTCAAGTTGACAACAAGCTGGTACTGGTAGCAATATACCGTTCCCCGTCAAACAACTCAAAAGAAAATTTTGATAGTTTTCTGACTAGTTTAAATAGCGTTTACGACAGCAGCCCTAACCTAAATATTGCCTTAGTTGGTGTTCTAAACATAGATATAAGGCAAAACAACTTAAGCGATCGGAGCTTGGATTATCTTACTTTAAACGCCTCTCATGGACCCTTGCCAGCCCATTTATTTGCCACGCGATTAGAAAACAGTATCGATCATATACTTTTAAAGACCAATCTAAACGCTACAACTCTTGTCATAAACTCATACATCACTGACCATAAACCAATGTTATTATCTATAGCTGTCGTTAAGCCCACTCGTAAGAGAACTCATGTATATGCTCGAATAGATTATGAGGCAATCAAATTAGAGTTAGAAACCACAGACTTTACAACCATTTATACGATGATAGATGCAAATTTAGCTATGTATCAATTCATAAGCATAATAAAAGCTATTATATCTAGACATACCAAACAAATTAAAATATCAAGACGTAACAGAACATTAAAACCGTGGATGACATCTGGTCTACTTAAATGTACTCGACATCGGGATAAATTACATACACAGTCAAAAAAAGCACCAGACAACCTAATTTTAAAAGTAACATACACGCGCTATCAAAATTTTTGTAATTCACTTTCGCGAAAATTAAAAATATGTTACGAAAAGAATGAACTTGAAAAAGCTAGCAATAACCCAAAATCACTATGGAGAACGATCAAAACAATAACGAACACTCAAAAAAATTACAATAGTCCAGTTGAACTATTACAATTACACGAGAAACCCGTTTCATCTATTAATAAGGTTTGTAAATTCTTTGGTGGGGTAGGTAAAAATATGGCTGAAGAGATCATGTTACGGAGTTATAACTCCCATTCATCCGTGATTAATACTTTGCATCGCAAGTCATACAGTGCGTCACATACTCCTGTAAATTCACTTGGTGTAATCGAGGTTGATGAGGTCGAACTAGAGTCCTTGATCCTACAACTACGCATTGATTGTGCTGTTGGATGGGATGGGATATCGGCTTTGTTATTAAAGAACAGTCGCCCGGTATCGGTTGCAATTATAACCCATTTCTGCAATCTTTGCTTGCAAACAAGTACATTCCCAGACTCACTCAAAAAGGCGATAATACATCCAATTCACAAGGGAGGGGACAGAAACTGTGTCAACAACTATAGACCCATATCTGTCCTGCCTACGCTCTCTAAAGTTTTGGAGAAGATTCTTAACAACCGGTTAAGAACTTTTCTAGAGAAATATAAAATAATAGCTGACAACCAGTACGGCTTCCGAACAGGCATATCGACAGAAGATGCTGTACTGGAACTGACACAGCTGGTCGCTAGGAAACTCGATAATGGTATTAAGTGTATGGGCATATTCTTGGATCTTTCCAAAGCATTTGACACAGTTTCTGTTCCTAAACTTCTTTCGAAGATGGAACGCCTGGGTGTGAGAGGCATTGTTCTAGACATATTCAAAGACTACCTGAAAAATCGCACTCAGCGTGCTAAAATTGATATGTACCTAAGTGATGAAAACCCTTTAACTTACAGTATTCCGCAAGGAAGTATACTTGGGCCCACTCTCTTCCAAATTTATGTTAATGACCTCTGCAGGATGGACTTTCCAAACTCCAAGCTATATGCTTACGCCGACGACACGGCAATAGTCGTTTATGGACCTACATGGGATATCATTAAAATAGATGTAGAAACTACTCTCTCTAAAATAATGAACTGGTTAAACTCGAACTTGTTGACCCTAAACCTAAACAAAACTGTTTTTATCCCCTTTACCATCCGACGAAACACTTCGCCGCCTTCTTCTTTTTTAATAACTGCCCATTCATGCACAGACCAATCCGCGCCTTGTTCTTGCCCCACACTCAGCAGGACTGATAGCGTTAAATACTTAGGCATACTTATTGACGATGCACTAAAATGGGACAAACAGCTGGATACACTAACCACTCGTGTAATGCGTCTCATTCACATTTTTAAGACACTTAGGGAGTCTGAGAACAGTACTACATTAAATATGGTATATAACGCCTTATGCAAATCAATTATAGGATACTGTATTGCTGTTTGGGGAGGAGCAAATAAAACAAAATTTCTCAGAGTAGAACGAGCACAAAGAGCCATACTTAAAGTTATGACCAAAAAGCCTAGAAGATACAAAATTATACTCAGAATGTAGAGTACTAACAGTGCGTCAGCTCTTTGTGCTGAAATCTATCCTTAGGAAACATTCGAGGCTGCCCCCTGCGGACCCTTCAAAGCGAAGAAACCTTCCCTTAGGTACCCCACACAATACCACATTTGCTAGACATCAGTTCTTTACGCAAAGCACTCATTTATACAAGCAAATTCGTAAAAAAACTAGGCATACTAGGAAACTGAGATCTTAACATATATAAAGTAAAATCTATAGTGACTGAGTGGCTACAAAATCAAGACTATTT